>BSBK01000266.1:0-600000 GCA_027943335.1 Chamaecyparis obtusa
TCCTTTGATGTGTTTATGCTTTGACCTCTTGTAAATCTCTAATACATCTTAAAAACCCTTCACATACTTCTTCTCTACTTTTTGCAACTCTCAATCAACTTCCATGCTTCATTACAACAGTGCATCTAATATTTATATGTGCATACAAAACAATTAACTAGGTCATCCCTTTAACCGATTACACACAACGCTTCCAATTGAATTGGATCAAGCGTTTTTACCAAAAAACATAATTATATGTCTAAAACCTAATTACAATAGGTGCATAGCCCTTACACAACAATAATATAACCGCTAACCAAAATACCAACATTCAGCTGCTTGCACTATTCTTCTCTGGCATTCACTATCTATGCAACTTGAACTCTCTGTATCTTCCTCATACTTGAATCTTTTGATCATGCTCTCTTAGAATTAGCATGAATATGGTCTTACCAACTTAACTTCTAGGGAACATACGATAATTCTATCGTATGCATGTGTGCTAATGCTCTGACCTTCAGGTACTCTGTATACTATCTAGTCTTCAACACTTAGCCAATTTTTGATCTTCTTATCACAAGCTCCTTCTCTAAAACATCATATGACTTGGTTTCCATAATGACAACACTATATTAATTCATATACACCAGTATAGTCAACTTTCCAACAATCTCCCCCTTTGTCATTGATGGCAACAAAGGAATATGACAAAGTTACTAACTATCCCTTGATACAAAAAAAACTTAATCATACTCTATCTTATATCTCCCTTATGTCATCTTACTATATATTTTATTTACATAGCTATAGCTCCATATTCTATACATACTCCCCCTTTGAAATTAATGACAAAGGTGTTACAAAAATGAATCTATACAAGTACTTACACTGATAGTACATCCAGGTATGCAATCTATAAATTTTGGATCTCTTACTTCCAAAATGCAATCAATGCATTGATTGTTTGGAGATGGGCGCATAAGGCATATTGTAGTTTCTCCATCTTTTCCAAATCTGAAATAGGAACTTGATCATATGTCACCATGGTGGCATCGATCTCCTTGATATTCTGATTTAACACATCTAGGGAGGGCACAAGAGCATTTCTAAGCTGAGTCTGCCTAGCCCTTATCTTTGACATCTCCTTTTCTGCCTTCTCAATTTTGTCAATCTATCCCTGACATGCATTGTTACACATGTTTACATAAGTAGAGGGATCTTCTACTAACTTCCTCACTTTTTCAATCATGGCCTCTACTTCTTGGATCTTCTTGTAGTGATTGGCTGTCAACTTATCTTGATCCATACAGTTTGCAATAATTTTCCTTCCTTTTGCTACAAACTCTTTCAAACTTGCTTGTCCAACTTTGAGTGAACTCAGGTCTAGTGAAAAATTGCTGACCAACTCATTTAGTCTTTTCTTCATATACTTTTCCTATGCAACTAATGATGTTGATTCTTCCAAGTTAGAGAAATTACTCTTGAACTATGAAAGAATTGCACTTACATCATCAACATAGTGTATCTTTTGTTAGAGATTTTTCTTGTGGGATCAAACTTGGCTAATACTATAGGCTTGATTCTAAGTTTAAAGGACTCCAAGTTTACAAGAAATAGTCTAATTGATGAGGATTGGATAAGATCCTCCTTTTTCTTAGAGATCCACAGGACTCAGGCGGGTATTTCCTATGTGAATTACTGTATTGCATGTAAAATTTGAATAGTGGATTGTGTTCTTCACTGCTATGCTATTTATCTTTCAACTTATCTCAATAAAACATCACTACTCTACAAATAGCCCAGACAATCTTGATATAGAGGATAGTAATAGAAATCATAAATGTGATAGCATAGACTAGTGGTATAAGGATATTCATCCCTCTTCTTTTTCTGAGTTCAAATCAAGGAATGGTAACCTTTTTATTCTCTCTTGAAGGAATCACCAATATGAACTATACAACCTAGATACAATTCCTCTAAAACATGTAAAAAAATCTTAAAAAGTAAAAGTACTGGTAATGAAATGAATTTTAGTTTTTCTAAAGATCATGGAAAGACAACTTGCAAGAAACAAATACTAAAACCAGTGCATAATCCAATGGGAAAAAGAGTTTAAATAAAAATCCACAGGTCTATCTTAAAAGAAAATACAACGGAATGCCTTACAAACTTTTTGCAATCTGAATAGAATGCCTTACAAACTATTATGTCAATCTAGTATTATTACTATCAAAACCTCTACAGATACATTTACTCTCTGAAATTGATAACAAGGATTCTAATTCTCTCCTTGAGAGAAACTCATAACCAATTACAGAAGTTGCTTAACAACTAGTATATTTTAGATTCCTTACACATAACACATACAAGGAGAAAATATAAAAGTAAAGAGACAACAATAATAGGAGACAGAAATTGCAGTGTATTTGTATTAAAATAGACCTATAAATTACATATAAAAACTTATGCTCAGAAGCTCAGACACAAAATTTAGAAGTTTGCTCTGTAGCAATTATACTCAGTTTTTCTATTATCTTTCCAACTATATTCTCAAAATGAGGTTACAACTTATATACATAGCTCAACCATCTTGGAATTCTCTTATCAATGAGAATGCAACAAGATATAGATGGTTGGAGCCCTAAACCTAAAAAGAATATCAGACAAATTACAAGAAAGGCCCTCAGGCGGTGAAAAGAAAAAAATTCTTTGGACTGTTATGTTCTTGGCTCATTGATCACTGACACCTTTGTTTGTAGATATTCATGATAGATTCTTGAGTTGTTGCGAGATATGGTGATAGCCATCCGACTAACTTACACCATTCTAATTGATAGCTTATCATCCCTATGCTCTAAGGTCAGGTGTCAGGTACTCTAGGTGTCCTCTTTACTCATCATCCAAAATGTCAAAGTCAACTATAGTAGATTTTATCTTCTTGGGTCTCGTGACCTTGTCCCATGCAGTTACCTCTTCCTCTATCGACCATTTATAACTCTGGACATGGTGTAGCTATGATTTTTTCCTTTCCCATCTGGCATCTGTTATTATCTTGACATCTACTATCAATTTAGTTAGCTCCATCTCTACCTTTATGGCTTCATCTAGAGTGTTATTAAATCTCTCCATATCTACTTCACTACATTCATCAAGAAATGCCTCTTTCCTAGGCAATAAAGGATCAAAATCTTATTTCTACTGGTTGAGACTTTTTATTGCACCATCTCCATTTTTAATGGGAGGAATGAGCCTATTGAAATCTGAGCCAAGCATGGCTATCTTAGCCTCAATCTGATTTGATTTTCCTTTAAAAAGTGGAATTATGGCCTTAATTTTGTTTATCTTCTCACCTACTTGTAAAACAATCTCTGATATGTCAGTTCTTAAAGATTGTATAGCTGCCAATTTTTCAAAAAGTGGTGCTCTGGCCGACCAAGTTGCATAATAACCATTCAAAATTGCAACATAACTATTCACCTCCACCTGTAGTTCAGGTAACTTATTATAAGTATTGAAAACCAAATCAGATTTATCCTTTAATACATCAATCCTATGTTGCAAGATCTTTAGTAAGGCTTGTAGAATAGCCTCATTCTTCTCTAACCTCATCTTTTCAATATCTACAACAACCTCTTCTTCACTTACACTTTTATTTTCAAGTAGTGCAAGCTGTTTAGGTGGTGTAGGGGTTGTGTGCTATAAATATGTCACACTTCTATGGATCATTACATGCAAGGAAACTCAAGAATGAGTCCTCACAAATCGATCCATAGCTCCTAGGCATGGAGTGCAAGGGTTTTAAGAATGCTCTCAGCTAGAGCTATTTAGCCTATAACCTTGCTAGTAAACCATGCAATGGGAGATTCAATGAAGACAAGGGCAAGAATGCCAATATCCTCAAGAATCAAGAATGAAAATGCAATGCAATGCTATGCTAGAAATGGAAATGCAAGCTAAGCTATGAAAGGAAATATGCAAGTGTTACAACCCAAGCTAATTAATCTATGTGAGCTAATCTAGAGCATAGAAATGAAGCTAATCTAAGAAAGCATAAATATGAAGCTAAGCTAAGAATGAAAGAATGAGATGTAGAATGCAAGAATGAGATGTAGAATGCAAGAATGCTCCAAATCTTCAAAAGCTCCAAAGTGTACCTAGAAATCCTGCAGCATAAAGTTAGCATTAAAAGTTGGGGATCTAGAATGAAGAAGAGAGCTCTTCTTTTAGAGGAAATGAGAAGGAATGGACCATGGAGATTAAGAGGAAAAAGATTTAATCAACGGTGGAGCTTAAAAGAGGAGAAATCTATGTGCACAAGTATCCTCCAATGAGAAAATAGGAGTTGACTTTTGTGTCCATATGAGACAAAAAGTGCTTTTTCCCTTTTTATAAAATAAGAATAACGCTTTATTTGTGCAACTTAGGATAAGAGGAAAAGTGGGGGCTTTTATTTATTTAAAAGGGGAGGAAATATTCCTTTTAAATAAATAAAGACTTAGGATAAGATGGTTAGCCCATAGAAAATAATTGAATAAATGATAGAGCTAGGATTTGATCAAGAATAAATAATTGATGATTTAGCAAATGGGGGCTAATAGTCTAGGTGACCATTTTTAGGTGTATACATTTGCCCCTCTTTGACTAATGTGTGATCGATCTGGGAACACATGTAGTCAAAGAATGAAGTTGAAATGTGAGATTGATTTGGGATCACAAAGCAACTCAGATCAGCCAAGAAAGCATGAGATAGCCAAGAAGGCAAGCAATAGCATTCTAACTCCAAAGAATGAAGTGCAAAAAAATAGCAAATCCTACATGGTCAGCCTGGTAGCGACAGTATTGAACACTTAGGAAAGAGATAGCCAATAAGATATGATATGTCTGCCCCCTCGGGATCGAAAGTGAAATCCAGGTAGAGGGAAAGTAGAAGCAAGAGCAGCATGATCAAATCACTAGAAATCATAATCGAAGAGAGAGAATACAATAACCATCAAGCAGTGAAGATATGCCCCACACATGGGACCTAGGGCATGAACCAAGTGGTCCCTCAACCTGAAAACACCACGGAGGGGAAGAATTTGAACTTGGGATTTGAAAGTGAATGAAAGACTGGAAGTTTGAAAGAGATGGGGATGAAGAGGTGAAGAATGCCCCAGCGAAGATGGAAGGATCAGGCCTCAAAAGGTTAGCCAACTGCGTAAAAGAGGGGGAAAAGGTGATTTGGATGATCAAGGTGAACTTGGATTTCGGTTTCGATCCCGAAATGAAAGGAAAATGATGTGATATGAAAGACAAGAAGTGAAAGACATGATCAAGAAGAAGTGAAAGGTGAGTGCAGTTGATTAACAAGTCCACGTAAGATGAAAAGGAGAGCTCTCTCCATATGCAAAATGCAAAACTAACTAACATGAACTTAAGAATGCAAGCTATATGAAAAGTGGTTTACTTGCAAGGTTGCGAAGCCAATAGACATCTAATATTCATCATTGAGCGTTATTGGTAGCGTCACAAGATCATACAATACACACTAGCATAACTATGTGGATCTGAATATGATCTTTATCAGATAGGAATGTGGAAATCCCACCTAGGCATCAAAGACATGCAGGTCAAGATGACTAGTGCAGTGAGATTACCTAAGTTTGATATAGCAAGATTATGATTGCATCGAGACACAAGAAAGTCAAGATGACTATAAGCATGCACTTGCAAAACAGTCAAGGATAATACCTTGTAGGTCCATAGTGTCAAGTAAGACCAGCATAAATGCTCATGACAATGAGGACCAACAAGATATACCCACAGGCAGATAAAGAAATAAAACATGTTCTCATTCCCTCAGTCTTCTAGCTATGCATCATCGAAAATGATCATAGGGGGAGAACACTCAACAAAGAAAATCATCATAGACAACACGCAAAGAAATAAATTCAAACAAATCTCAGCAAGTCAAGTGTGTGTGTGTAGGTCATAGAGTCAAACTTTGAGTATCACATCTGCCAGTGAGAAATATTGCATCATCTAGACTGCGGGTAGGACATCTGATAAGTGTTAAGAAACACTCAACGCAAGGGTAAGTGTTGAAAAACACAGTTGGGGTGGTGTTGAAAAACACCATTTGCGAGGTGCCTAAGAAACCTAGATGCAAAAAGAGACCCAAGATAAGCTTAAAACAATGTATGCCCCCTAGACTAAGACAAGAGTCAATTCCAGGCTAGGAGAGGCAAAGCGAGAAGTGGAGCGAATGAGCGCCATGCAAGACTGATAGACATAGGTGCAAAGGGTCTCAAGTAGCGCCTATTTCTAGGTTTTCACCACTTGATAGATTTATTGCAATTTTTTCAGGACTTTTTATAATTTTTTGTATTTTTGCTACCAAGGCGCTTGTTTCCAAGTTTTCACCAAGGCACTTTTTCAATTTTTTTGATTTTTTGAATTTTTTAATTTTTTTGGATTTTTTTCAGCATCATATATGAATTTTTTTTTTGGTATTTTTTAGGATCATAAAATATGTACAAAGAATGCCCCAGACAGAAATGGGCATCAAGAATCTACTTCCTCTGATGTAGAGAACTGATAGGCCCCAGGCCCAAATGCTGCAACTGTGACAATAGGAGGTCTCAACCAGTTCGACCAATAATAACCAGCCCTAAGCAATGTCTGAGCTAGCGGAGGATCGTTAGAATGTGATCCACATATGCCATTGTGGATTTTAGCTAGCAGTTTTTTTGACTCCTCTATTTCTAGACACTTAAGGAGAGTTCCATCTAGACCCTTCCTATACAAGTCACCAGAGACAAAGGCAAAGTGTAAGGGATGGCAGAAGGAATGACGTGGTGGATTTGCAAGAGGAAGATGAGGTGGAAGATATGAAAAGATGGTAGGATTGTAAGATTTGTGAGCAGGATAGCGTAATTCATCCACCAAGAACTTGAAGCGAAATTTATGCTTTTTCATTTGTAAAATGGATGTCGAAGTAACCAAGGCATTAGCAACTTTGTTCTCAGCTCTAGGAATGGGCTGAAATATAACAAATATGAGATCATGCTTAAAGTAGTGCACCATTTTTTTGTAGAGAATCAACTTGTCATCTTTTATTTGAGACTCATTATTTTTTAGCAGATTTGTATTTTTACTTTTCTTAGCTGCGGATACCGCCACAATGTGGTTTTCACCATCCGACCATTGCTCTTTTCTTTTGATGTGATGACTGTGATACTTGATTGTTGATTCAATCTTTTTTGTTGCTAGTTCGCTGGTGGAAGAAGTAACAGGTGTTGATGCAAGATGAAATGAAGTGACCGGTTCAATAGCATTTATGCGAGGGGTGTCATCTCTGGTAACAAGAGAGGTTGAGCCTATAGGGTAAGTGCCAAAAGTAGCTAGATCTAGACTTGTCATAGAAGAACCAGCGTGGTCCACTAAGGCAATACGAGGAACAAACTCATCAGACCCCACACAAGACCCATCAACCACGTCGGGATGGTTACTGCAAGAATGAACCATATCAACATCCATATCATCAGTAGATATACATTTTTCTCCCCAAAGAAGTGAAGTAGAGGGAAGATCATCTCCCATTTGAGCCATAGTGTGTAGTGGTGACTCATCTGTATCTGTGTCTGAATTACTGAGTATGGGAGTATTTCTAGAATCCTCTCTAGAGATCCACTCTTGAATAGCTTGTTCTTCTCTATCTGCTTCTAAAGGAATGGATGAAGGAACAAAAGTATCAAAGATCACCATAGCAGAAGTGGAAGGCTTCATGTGATCAGAAGGTCTCCCATATGACCTAGGAGAAATAGGTATAGAAGAAAAGGAATCCAGCGTATATTCACCCATACCAAGGCTCATCATCTTAAGTGATTTCTCAATAGCAGCTAGAGACGTACTAGGATCAACAAAAGGTTCATTATGAGGAACAAATTTTTCAGTAGTAGCAAGAGCATTGATAGCAATAGTATGGTCTCCAGGAATCACAACCTCAGTGCCGTTGTACGTAAATTTGACGCACTGATGATAAGTGGAAGGAACAGCCTGCATGTCATGGATCCAAGGATGACCCAAAAGAATGTTATATGTGAGTGGGATGTCCAATACTTGGAAGCTAATATCTTTCGTGATAGGGCCCACTTGGACAGGCAGCGTGACAAGACCTTTGGAAGATCTTTCCACTTCATCATAAGCTTTTATAGTAATCTTCTTCTTGGAATCTATAGCCAATTCTGACAAACCCAATTGTTGTATGACATTGAAAGAAACAATATTTAACCCTGCACCATTGTCTATCAGGACTCGGCAGACTCGGGTATTGTAGACTAGAACTTCAATGTGTAAAGCTAGATTATGAGGGTGAGCAATAGATATGTCATCTTCTACAGAAAAGGAGAGAGATAGCGGAGATGAAATGTGGTTGACCATAGCCTGAAATTGATTCGGATCAATGTCATTGGGAACATGTGTTGTACGTAGAGCCTCATCAAGAATCTCTCTATGTGAAGGGGATAACCGAAGCAACTCAAGGATAGATATCTGTGCTAGTGTCTTTTGCAAATGTTGGAAAAGATCATAGCTAGGGGTGGCCAAAGGAGCTGCTTGTTTGGAAGGTAAAGCTTGCTTGGGATCTTGTGCAGTTTTAAGGACAATCTTTGCTTGCCCCCTAGTAACAGCATTCAGTGTCTCACTTTGGGAAGATGAAATATCACGTGTTTGCAAGATCAACTTTGGCTTACCATGATTGGCTTTATTATCATCTTGAGACCTCATCATTAGAACGCTCTCAATGGGCTCTACCATGTTAATCATAGGTGCATTAGAAGGATATGTATAATTGATCTTTGCATCATGATTCTTCTTATGTGTTTGAGAGGTTTCCCCCTTATCATGCTTAGGTAGAGGATCTTTGAAAGCTGTGTGATCAGAATTTTTAGTTAAGCCATCAGTGGAGATTGTGCCGTTCTCAATAAGATCCTGAATATCATCCTTAAGCCTAAAACAATTGTCTGTTGGATGTCCCTTATTTCTATGATAATGGCAGTAATGATCCTCTCTCCACCAATCAGGCTTATTTATTGGATCCCAGTTCCTAGGTTTATCAGGAAGCGTAAGATATCCATTGCCAACCAAAGTCTTAAGGATCACATCATAAGGTTCTGCTAACTTGGTATAGACTCACTTTCGAAATGACTTCTTAGGCTTATCTACATATTGAGGTTTAGGAGCATTGTGAGTGTTGCTAGCTTCTTGTTGTTTTGCTGCATAGATAGCGTTGGAGAGATTGAAAGTGGGCTCTTTAACTTTAGGAGCATCAACAACCCCATCATTAACAACATACTTGTTCTTATTCCAAGGTTTGTTCTTGTCTTTACCATTGCCTTTAGCATCTTTATTAATAACAATATCCCCTTTTCTTATAGCTACATCCTCAATTCGATATGCACTTTCAACCATGTCATTAAAAGAGGAGAACAATTGCTTCCTTAGATCATAAAATAGCTCAGGCACAAGTGTGTTGACGAAAATGTCAATCTTTTCTCTTTCGGGTAGCTGACGAGGATATCGAGAATACAATGACCTCCAACGTTGTAAGTAAGTTGCAAATGGCTCACCTTGATGTTGTCTTAGATTACCAAGATCTATCACAGTGACAGGTTGTTGGATGTTGTAAGAGTACTGTTGGGTAAATCGCTAAGCTAACTCATAAAAAGTCTTAAGCGGTGGTGTCAATTTTGCAAACCATTCCAAAGCTTGGCCTCTTAAGCTTCGAGGGAATAAGCGTAGGAGATATGTGTCTCCATGAAGAAAGTCCATACTAAGAGCATAAAAATGAAGTGTGTCCTAAGTGTTCAGATATGTGTCGAGGGACAAAGGATCAAAAGCATAAAAAGGGACAAAAATCTTTGTTCACACATCTTAGTCCCCACGGACAAAGATATGTGTCTTCACAAATTGATCCATAGCTCCCTAGGCATGGAGTGCAAGGGTTTTAAGAATGCTCTCAGCTAGAGCTATTTAGCCTATAACCTTGCTAGTAAACCATGCAATGGGAGATTCAATGAAGACAAGGGTAAGAATGCCAATATCCTCAAGAATCAAGAATGAAAATGCAATGCAATGCTATGCTAGAAATGGAAATGCAAGCTAAGCTATGAAAGGAAATATGCAAGTGTTACAACCCAAGCTAATTAATCTATGTGAGCTAATCTAGAGCATAGAAATAAAGCTAATCTAAGAAAGCATAAATATGAAGCTAAGCTAAGAATGCAAGAATGAGATGTAGAATGCAAGAATGATCCAAATCTTCAAAAGCTCCAAAGTGTACCTAGAAATCTTGCAGCATAAAGTTAGCATTAAAAGTTGGGGATCTAGAATGAAGAAGAGAGCTCTTCTTTTAGAGGAAATGAGAAGGAATGGACCATGGAGATTAAGAGACAAAAGATTTAATCAACGGTGGAGCTTAAAAGAGGAGCAATCCATGTGCACAAGTATCCTCCAATGAGAAAATAGGAGTTGACTTTTGTGTCCATATGAGACAAAAAGTGCTTTTTCCCTTTTTATAAAATAAGAATAATGCTTTATTTGTGCAACTTAGGATAAGAGGAAAAGCGGGGGCTTTTATTTATTTAAAAGGGGAGGAAATATTCCTTTTAAATAAATAAAGACTTAGGATAAGATGGTTAGCCCATAGAAAATAATCGAATAAATGATAGAGCTAGGATTTGATCAAGAATAAACAATTGATGATTTAGAAAATGGGGGCTAATAGTCTAGGTGATCATTTTTAGGTGTATACAGGGGTCATTACAAGTGTATTTATTAGTTGCTGCTATAAATCTTCTATAGTTTTTCCCAATACTCTTTCCTTCATCATTCAGACATCCCTATCCTTCAAAAGTGCATTGTACTCTTCCAATAGGGAACCATACCTTTCTGATAATTTCTTTGTCCTATCCTCATTGAGCCTAGAAAAATGAGTTAACACTTGAAATATCTCAAGGTCTCCTATATTATGGATCAACCATACAATCTTGTCACCATCCATTTTCTCTTTGACATTTAGAATTGATGGCTTCTTATCTTTAGGATATAGGCTCCATAGAGCCAATGCCTGATTCCTTGGGCTATACCAAAATCCTTTAATAATCTCCCCCACTTGGGTCTCTGAGGACAATGTTATATCCTCCTATCTCTTGATCTGATCAATAATAAAATCAAAATATAAATTCCACCTAGGTACTAGTAGCATATTTCTAGCTCAGACCAGTTGTCTAGCTTCCTCTGGGGTGATTTTCTCAGTCTTAGGGTAATACTCCCTTAGTGTTTGTATTGCTTCATTAGGCACTGACCCTCTTTAGTGATCTAAACACTTGATGCAACCTATTGTTTCTTATGCCATATTAAGAAGCTCTTGAATTCATCTGACTCATTAAAATTGTCATCCTTCAAGAATGCATCTTGCTCTATCATTCTCTCATCTTGGCAAAGAGCCAAGGGAAAATCAACCTCTTCATTTTCAAGCTTTTATTTTTTATTCTCCTCTCTTATCTTTTTTCTCAACTGGTGGTTATGAACACCTTTTCCAGTGAAGAGGGCTCCCACTCTATCCTTTTTCCTTACTCAAGAAGATTCCCCAGTTAGCATTTTTTCCTTTTTATTGGAGGCTCATTGGTATCTTGGGAGCTATGTAGTTCAGTTAGGTCAATAACTACATTCTCACTAGTCTCATGTTTCTCAGATATTATCTACTCCAAAGTAGGGATGCTATGCACTGAGTAGCCACCATCACTGTCTTCATCACATTCAGACTTAGAGTGGACATCCTTCCTTCCTTCCTTTTCATCAATCTTATTCTCAAAAGTCCTCATCAATGTGTTAAACTAAATCATCATTTGTTCTAACCTTTGGAGATAAGGAAATGTGGGGAAGAAACCACTGAATGCCAATTATTTTTTCTTCAATTGCTTTTCCATGGCATATACCTCATTTATTTGATCAACTCTTCTTACCACCTCCTCCTCCTCTATTATATTCCTGATTACATCCTCTTCAGGATATTCTTCATGTCTTCTGTTGAAAGGGATGTTAGGGGTATAATATTTCCTGGCAGAAACCATGACTCCCTCTGTATCAACATATCTTTTGGAAGCAGCATGCATTTTAAAATTCCCTACTCATTCATCCACTCGATTAAGGGCATTCTTGCCAATTGTGAAGTTGTGCACTCTAAAGTGTCTAGGAGTGAAGGTTACTTTCGTATGTGAGGCTAGGTGCTCCTTATCAGTCATCATAAGCTACTAGATGAAATTTAAAAATGCCACCCTAGGTGGAACAAGGATTGGTAAGATGTGAGGGGCCTGAGGGCATCCATAGACCCTAATCATTGTATATCATTTTTCATAGTAAAAATCTCCCCAATTATGACCCTTGGTCAACTTATCAACAAATTGTTGGGGCCTTATCAGCTATAGAACCTTGGTTGATAACCTTGAAAGATTGAGTCTCAAATTGAGGAGGATAGGCTGAACTATCCAATTCTGGAATGCACAAAAATCACACCTTGAAGAAGGACTCTAGGCTCTAATCTAAAATTGTACTGGATTTGGTTGTCCTTTCCACATCATTTGTGGCTTGAGGTCCTCCATGTCCATGGTATCATAATTAAAATATAGAATGAGATGCATTAACAAAGAGTAATGCATAAACCTAGGCGAAGAACTAGATGTATGATTCTTCAATGGCTATAAACCCTCATGCATATTATTGATTACATAACCTATGTAATCATATCCCTTAGTCATATGAAGACTCTGGGAGTCCAACACCATCATCAGGAGTTCTGGAGTAATCCTCACCCCTCCATCAACCCCTAGAACTTTGCATAATCTGTATGCAATATATTTTATATAAAAACATAGATCTTTGTAGAAAAATGGGTTTGACCTGGCTATTGGTGCAACATAATTTCTGTTCTCCTGGGGGACATGGTTTTGAATCTCTTTTGCCACTTCAATAGACTCCCTAACATATTTGTTAGCATGGGCCTGTAAGTTGATTTCTGTATCCATTGGGACCTAAATGCTGAAGGCTCTCATGAAGGAATTCCGATCAAGTGTGACTAGAGGAGAACCATCACCCTTCGTAATTATCCTAGACAGGGGATCATAGCTATGGGATAAAATAATTAAGACATCTATGTCTAGGAAAACCTTTGGAACTATCAATTTTGCCAACCCTAACATCCAAGGGTTTGAAACGGGGACCGGGCTATCAGAATTTTTATAAAAATATTTGAACAAACACATGTCGGTGACACTAGGAGTTTTTGCATCTCTACAAAATGTGAGCTCATCAATAAAACACTCATCACTTACCTTTTTGTTCTATGATGACCCAGGCAGTAAGATGAGGAATTCATTTGAGAAGCTTTCCTTAGCTTTCTCCTTGGTACCCTTGATGGTAGAGGCCTCACTGACTGATAATTGACTCATCTTTTCTGAGAATTCAAATCCTGCTGCAAATTTTGAATGTACTAAACTTTGTAACTGCTCTGGAAATCTCAAGAATTTTATTGCCTGGACTCTTTTGAATGCTTGGTAATTCAAAATGAATGATGACCAACTCTATTTATTTTGTAGAATTGAATGTAGTAACCTGTTAGAGATTGAAATGATGAAAATCATGTCACTTCTGCCATTACTTGGCATGCTCAGAACTCAATTCACTAGCCGTAGGCTGAGAAAATGACAGGTAATCAAATTTTAACTTTCTGGGGACCTAGCAACTACAACACATTCTCTTAATCACTGAAGGATTTGGCACCTCCCTTTCATTCTTGGAGATATAGCAACTAAAGAAAACTTTAGTTATTTAATAACTTTTTTTCCTTCTTGAGACTTGGCGACTAAAGTGAGAACTCTTAGTCATCGAATAACTTAAACCCTTATGAATTTATCTAGAGACTGGGTGACTAATGGTGAACTCTTAGTCGCTGGAACATTTTTCTCTTTCACATTTCATCTCGAGACCTGGCGACCATGGTGAATCAAGAGATCTAGCAATTGTAGTGAATCTCTTAGTCGCAGAAGTATGTTGACTTTTCAAACCTTTTCTTGAGACTTCCTGACTTATAAATTTGGACACTCAGCGACTGAACACAAGGAAACTTTGATTTATTTCTCCTAGAGATCCGATGACTATAGTCTGATCTTTGTAAATGCTTATTACCTTCTTTATTTTGTTGACCAATTAGAGAAAGACATGTCACAAAATCCTATAAATGGATATTTATATTTTTTAACTTTTCTATGCTCAGTCATTATTTAACCCTCAACCATTTGGCAATTGCATGACTGAAGACACTCTCCCAATCATTGAGTAACTCACTTAACTTGGGTTTAGTCTAGAGATTGGGAGACAAGGAAAATCTCAAAGTCACTAGAACAATTTTTAATCCATGGTTTGATTCTAAGACTACATGACCACCACTTGATCAAAATTAAATCAACGGCTAAAAAATGTTAATAGCTGACCTTTCTCTTAACTCATCATCATCTAGCGACCACGTGAATGAAGACATCTCCCAGTCACTAGTTATTTCTATTAACTCTAGTTAAAACTAGAGACTGTGTGAAAACCTTCATTCTCCAAGTCGCCAGAAGATTTGCTTAACCTTAATTATGTAATAGATTAATTATCAACCATTGATCAAACCTTCATCCAATGGTTCCCATTATGTTGCCATACATTTCATGACTTAACCGCTACATTAAGAGACTTGGAGATAACCATTTCATTGAATCACTGACCGCTTGAGACATAACCTCCAGAATCATGAGAACACGGGACCAGTGAAATCATTGGGTCACTGAATAAAAGGGATAATCGCTGGATAACTTGGAGATCTAGCAATCTACATAAAATAGACTGCCACAACACACTTGGAGACTCAACGACCAAAGGCGAATCTCATAATCGCTGAATACTATATCAATTCTTTATTTCTTTCAGAGATCACTCGATTGAAGGTATCTTGATCTGGAGATAAAGTGACTATAGTTGTTTTGCAAAAAATTATCATAGCAGTCGCTAGATCTCATAATAATCATCCAGAGACTCGGTGACTGAAGGCAACCGCTGACTCATTTGAAGACAAAATATTCTTCCAACCTAAGGAGACCGTGTGATAAAAGGATTCAGGTAATTGCTAGTTAAAAAGGAATATGCTAAACTGATTAGGAGACTAAGCAACCAATCAGGGAGAAATAAAGCACACATGTTTAAAAAAGGCTATTAAGTGATTTGAAATAGTAACAACCAAATAGACTTGGGTAAGTGATTCTAGGGCCTTTTTGGATTTTCAAAGACAATTAGACCTAACACCTAGGGTTTTTTTAGATTTTAAACAAATTTGGAGCTCTGGGATTGGAAAATGTTGTAGACCAAATCATGACACTCACATATAGACTTCAAAAATCAAAATTTTGAAGGACAACTTCTAAAACTGGGAAACCAACCAATAGTGGCCCTATCTGAGGATGTTTAAATGTAAGTTTAAGAATGAACCACAGATCTCTAAGAAAGAAGGCCAAAACTGACTAACCTAAAGCAAGAATGGAAACACACAACTTAAGGGAAACAAACCTATACAGAATCTACAAGAAATTTACATGTGCATAAGAACCAGGACTTTCAATTGAAAAAAGTTTTTAAGAATGTCCCATGCACTGGCAACTCAAAAATTTCTCCATCTATATTTTTCAATAAGTAGGAATCCTTTCCAAAAATTTCATGGATTATGTAAGGGCCAAGCCACAATGACTCAAAATTCTTATGCTTTCCTTTATCTTCTACTCTGACATTCCACTGAAGTACTAAGTCATATGTTTGGAAATTTCTGGTAGTAGCTCTCTTATCAAATAGGTACTTCATTTTTTGTTGTAACCTGACATTGCTCTTTTGACTATCTCTTCTCATTTCATCCAATTCAACTAATTGCATGATTCTATCCTGCATTGGCTCTGAAATATCCAACTCTTCATCCTAGATGAATTTGTATATAGGCATCAAGTTATTAATAGGAAACCTTGACTATAATCCATACACAAGCTCAAATGGAGACTTTCCTATAGCTTTCTTTACTGTAATCCTATCTGCTCACAGAGCAAGCTTCAAATTTGAATGCCAAGCTCTTTTATTCTTCTCCAATGTTTTCTTTAGAATTTTCAAAATGCTTTTGTTACTGGATTCAGCTTGTCCATTTGCTTGGGGGTGATAGAGAGATGATTAAGATGTTATAATTCCATTTTCTTTGTAGAAATCCTTGAGCTCATTTGATCTAAAGCACATTGCATTATCAATGATTAACTTTATGGGGACACCAAATCTGGTCAAAATATTATCTAAAATAAAATCAATTACTATTCTACTTGTTGCCTTTTTGGTGGGGATAACTTCTATCCATTTTGTGAAGTAGTCAATTGCAACAAGCATCCAACTATGTCCACCACTAGATTTCTCAGAAAAATCTCCTATGAAGTCCATTCCCCACATGGAAAATGGTGCTTCTACAACTATTGGATCTAGCAACAATGCTCCTGAATATTTTAACTTAGAAGCAAACTTCTGATAGGCCTCACATCTCTTAACGAATTGGAAAGAATCTTTGAATAATGTGGGCCAAAAATAGCTAGCTCTTAAAATCTTATGGGCAGTGGTCCTTGCAGAATAATGCCCCCCACAAACACCAGCATGCATTTCATTCAAGACCTTCTCTGATTGATATTTGTCAAGGCAAAATAATAAAACTCCATCTCTATCTTTCCAGTACAAATCCCCTTGTATTAATTTGTACTTTTGAGCTTGTAATCTTAAGGCTCTCTTTTGATTATCAGCCATATGCTCTAGACATATGGCATTCTTAATATGATAAACAATATTAGCATAATATGGTTGCATTTCAATACTTGTTATTGTCAAATTTGATATCCCTTCACTATTAACTTGGACTAAATCTATGTTTTACTCAGTCATTAACTTAGCCAGACCTAGTCCTCTTACTAGCTTGGTAATATGAATTTCCAAATTGAATTCCTGGATCCTAGTAATCCATTTACACCTTTTACCAGTAACCTCTCACTGTGTGAGAACATCCTTCACTGCTGCATGTGGAACATATGCAAAAACCTTAGCACATACTAGGTAAGGCCTGGAATATTTTACAGCTTTTACTAATGCATATGCCTACTTTTCCATCATCTCATAATTCAATTCAGCAGGCTGCAAAGACTTACTGAAGAATGCAATTGGATGTTCAAAATTTTCCTCATCCTTTTATAACAATACAACAGCAATAGTGTGAAATGATGTAAAAGAGAATAATGAGAAAGGTTTTCTGTAGTTAGGAGATTTCAATATAGGTTCCTCTTGAACAACCTCTTTAATTTTGTCAAAATCATGCCGAGCTTCAGCAGTCCATTGGAAATTAACATCCTTCTTGAGTAGCTTGACTATTGGTTTGACAATTTCAGCAAGTTGGCAATAAACCTTCTAAAAAAATTAATTTTCCCCAAAAAGGATTGTACACCCTTGAGATTTTTTGGTGCAGTGACCTTCTTGATGGCCAATAACCCTTTTTGGATCAATTCTTATTCCTTCCTTTGATATAATGTTCCCAAACAAATTTCCTTCTCTGACTGCAAAGTTACACTTCTTTGGGTTTAAGGAAAAACCATACTCCAGAGCCTTGTTAAAGATTTTTTCGAGATGAGAACAATGATCTTCAGCTTTCTTAGAATAAGTAGTCCTGTCATCTTGGTAAACAACCATAAACAAATCTATATACTCCTTGAATGCAACATCCATGGCTCTTTGGAAAGTTTCTCCAACATTTCTAAGACCAAATGGCATCCTAAAATACACATAGGTTCCCCAAGGCATTGTGAATGCAGTCTTAAATTGTTCAGACTCTTTTACCAACACTTGGTTGTATCTTGAGAAGCCATCCATCATAGACAGTAATTCACAACTAGTAACTTTATGTAACATTGCTTCCATGTTGGGCAAAGAATAATTATCTTTCAAAGATGCAACATTCAAGTTTCTAAAATCCACACACAACCTAATATCACCATTTTTCTTCCTAACTGGGAGTAGGTTAGATACCCAAGTTGAGTGCCTTATAGGCTGAATTATCCTTGCATCACTCAACTTGACTTGTTCCTACTACATTTTGGGAGCCAATAATGGATTAATAGGTCTATGTTTCTTTCTAAATGGCTTAACATCTTGCTTCGATGGGATCTCATGTTGGAAAAGGTCCTCTCTATAGGATTTTAGGTCATCATAAGACCATGCAAACACATGCTTGTGTTTTCTTAACAATTTTATCAGATTGTATCTAATTTGAGGATCTAACCCCTTTCCAATATAAACCATTTGAGGTGTGTTGTATGATCCCAAGTTTACTTCTTCTAAATCTTCTATCTTATCATTACTACTCTTTAACATGTGATCATCCTGGCTACTATATAATGCTTTTAGTTCAGTTAAACCTTTAGGAATGTGATTTGTATTTAGCTAGATTACCTCATTTCCCAAGACCATATCTTTACCATCAATTTCCTCAACCAAAGTGTTACAGTCTATGAGCTAATCTTCATACATGTCAAGGCATTGAATAAAATTTAAAATGTCATGGTCATCTTCAAAAACCTGCCAGTTGTAAATGTTATCTGGGACAATTGGGCTACTCTTTATTTCCACTATTGATACTCTAGACAAAGTTATATCATCTCTTTTTAAAGCAAAATTAGCTAAAAAATCAGCCATAATGTTTTTAGACCTTTCCACCCAGCAAATATTGAAAGCATCAAAGAGCTCAATTTGATCCCAAATAGCATGCTTATACAGTTTTAATCTATCATTTTTGATAGCATATTTGGATCTAACTTGTGCTACTACAAGCTTAGAGTCACCATAAACTTTTAAACACTTTATCCCATGTTTTATGGAAATATTCAACCCTAAAGATAGTGCTTCATATCTAGCAGTGTTATTTTTACATTGAAAAATCAATAGGAAAGAGTACTTGAAAGTGGTACCTGATGGAGATATGAATAGGACTCTAGCTCCCGAGCCTTCCTTTGAACAAGCTCCATCAAAATACATCTGCCATAATCCATTTTTTTGTTTTTTTAATTCTTCAATCAGTGGATCTTCATCTTCTTCTTGTGAAACAAGTTTTTCCACTCTAAAGTTTTCCATATCAACCTCCACACAACAATTTAAATCATCAGCATCAGTTACTTCAATCATGTGTGGAGTCATGCTTTCTCTGGATAGTTTAATGTTGTTTCCATCAATATTAAAAGTTGCAAAAGACAAATCACATTGGATACTACCTCCCATTGAAGCACTCCACTTTTTGGATAGTAGCATTCCATACTGAGGTGGGATGTCAACCACCAAGACACTTATAGTTAATAGCCTATTTGGGTAAGCTACTAACCTGTAAGGTAATGCTTTAATAGTACCAACAATTGGTACTTCTCTTGCATCCATGGCCTGACATCTTCCATGAGGTGTATCCACTTTCAATCCTAGAGACCTCATTACTTTTGTAGGTATAACAGTATTAGAAGCTCCTGAATCAATTATGCAGTTCTTTAAAAGCTTCCCATTTACTACCAAAGATAGAAAGAAAGGATCAACTGCTCCTAACATAGTACTAACAAAATTTGTATCCAAATAAATTTGAGGAATTTCAAAAATAATTTCCCCATACTAATTTTCACTTGAGTCATTTATAGAGGAAATCAATTTATCAGCCTTAGTGGCACTTTGGGTATCAGTAGGAGTGACTCCATTCACCCAACTTAAGGCTTTCTCTTTGTGTTCCTCTATTCTCATCCTTTCTAGAAAAGGAACTTTGATATTAATTTGTGATAACAACTTACGCATGTCAAGAAAAATATATTTTGGGTCAACTATATCTTGTTTAATAACAGTGACCTCCTTGTTTTCTTCATGTTCAGTGAGGCCGGGGTGATCTTTGTTTTGGGTTTTAACCTCCTTTTGGGAAGATATGACAATTTCCTCCAGGGGTTTAGCCTTTACTCTATAAGTCATATTGGGGGTAGTAAATGTGACATTTTTCTTGACCTTAGCTTTGTTAACAATCTCAACAACCTTCTATTTATCTTGAGACTGTTTCACATCCTTTTCTAACTTCTTGATGAATATACCAGTTGGCTTATGATTTGGATCACCTACCACCCTATTTCTTAGATTATAATTACTCTTGGCTTGGGTAACCATATCTACTGTGATTTATGCAATTTCCTCATCAGAAGGCCTTCTTAACACAACTGATCCATCATCTCTCAAAGTGTTACACTGGACCCTATCTAATTGATCATCTTCCTCATCAGAAAAGACTTGTTGATGATAGACCTCATTTCTAACTTGGGAACTAGAAACATCTTGACCCTCATCCTCTTTAGTGGAGTCTATTTCATCACAAATATATGAAGAAGTCATGGCACATCCTTGATCATCATAAGACTCTTCATCATTACTTTCTTGTTCTCCATCTGTAGAGACACTTTGAGCAACTACACAGTAATAAGAGTCATGAGGTGACTGACAAACAATGCACCATGGAACATCATCAATCATGTTCACTAAGTTTTTGTGCAAGGGGTCAGGAGTTTTATCACTGGGTTTATCCCTTCTTTCAGGAAGTATTGGTTTTCCATCCTTCCACTGAGTGTTGTAGGGATAGTTCTGCATCCTTGGTAACTTGTTGAAGTTATTAAAAGATGGCCTATCATTTTCTACCAATCTATTATTTCTACTCTCACTAGGCTTCAAATCTTTTATAGCTTTCAAAATCTATTTCAAGCTATCCTCCTCTTTTGGTTTTGAATCATATTTTCCTGGTTCCTTCCTATTTGAAACTTGAGGTTTATAGTCATCCCTTCTCCCCAATTTTCCAGATATCCTCCTATTGCTTTCTATGTTAATGGCCAATTTGTAAGCCTTTGCAAGGTTTCTAGGGTTTTTGTCTCTCAAAAGATACCCCTTCTTTGAATCAAAAGCATTTAAGTAGGTGACCAAACATATTTTGTCATCCAACCTGATAACTTGTAACAATTTATGCATAGCTTTCTAAAATTAGACATTAAACTCAACAACACCCTCATTTTGGTTTTTCTTGATGTTATTGAACTCATTCAACATGAAGCCTTCATTAGTCTTGTCTCCATACTATTCTTTAAAGAAATTCCTAAACTGGTCCCAAGAACTTATGCTGGCATGAGGTAGATTTCTAAACCAATCTCTAGCATCTTCAGTCAGAGATTGAAAAAAAAGTTTCATGATTACATCATCAGGTTCTGTGTTGTAGTCATCTATTATATCAATGAAGCTCTTCAAGTGTTCCTCACAAGTGATTGCATTACTTCCAGTGAATTTTGGGAGTTTTTTCCTAATTTCATCAGGTATAGGATTTGGGTATCTGGGGATTCCATAAAAAACCAACTACTTGTGTCTCTCATGGATAGATCCAATCTGAGATGGGCCAACACCTAAAGATGTAGATGTTTGAATATTTGAAATAGTGGAGACCTTGGGGATAACCGGTGGAGGGATTATTTTGGAAGTATTTAAAAAATTTGCACCTTGTATTAAGGAAGTGGAAACTGTATTGGTAAGTCCTGAAGATTGTCTAAGAAACTCAATCTTTCTTTTCATCTCAGCTACGGTAGCCTCTAGCTCTACCTTTTCTAATTCTTTAGCCAAAAATTCATGTTCTCTTTTGGCCTTTTCAAGGTCATCATATAATCTTGCTGCTTGATCTAAAGAGTTTTTGGTAGGATTTGGTTCACTAATTGAAACTCCTAGAGCCTTTTGTTTACCCTTATCCCTAGTGTTTCTTATTTCATGAAATTCTTGGATAATGGGTTGTTCCTTTGTTTGTTCTGATATGGGAACATAATTTATAGCTTCACGATCCAACAATTGTCTCTTCAATTTTTCAGCTCTTATCATAGCATGTCTAATCCTCTCTTCTTTCTCTTTATCTCTTCTTTGCCTTATTTCAACTTGTTCTCGAATCCTCCTTTCTAGTTCAAACACTTCCTCAAAAATTTCTTCAGAGTCTGGGAGAGTTTTTTCTGATGATGAATTTTGGGAAGGTACTTCCTCCTTGTGGTCATCAAATTCTTGGAGGCCTTGAGGTAATGAGGAGCCTAGGGGAACATAAGGAACAAAGTCTTTTCTATTCCTACTTTGGCTTCTAGATCTTCTAGTATTTCCAGGGACTCCTCTTCTATGAGGTTGTGCTCTCCCTCCATCCTTTTCAGAGGGTGAATAATAATCATCATACTAATTCACATCCAAATCAACCACTTCCTCATATTCTGATGTATTTTCCTCTTGATTTTCTTGAACAGGGTCTTCAGTCCTCACATTTCCTTTCTACTTCCATGTGAAAGACATGTCATTGTTGTTTCTTTCCCTCCTCATTTGATTACGCCTTGAGGTAGTTGGAAGTTCTCCTAAATTTTCTTCTGGATGTTTTTTTCTCTAGGACCTTGTATTTCTATGGCTCATTGTAAAATAAAGAATGTCTTATTTGAGCACTGGTACAGAGATTTTGTAGAGAGTCGGCACCCAATTTGGTTGGGGATTTGGAGATATTTATCCTTGGGAGGGTATATGAGCAAAATTATGAAAGGAAAAGATATATAGAGAGATTAAGGAACAACTCTAATCTTTAATAGTGACTGACTGGTGTGAAATAAGTAGGCCACGAGTCAAACTCTACTTGAAACCTGCATTATTTATGACTTTGTAAAAGATTTTATCCCCAGTAGAGTTGCCAATTTGTTAGAGATTTTTCTTGTGGGATCAAACTTGGCTAATATTTTAGGCTTGATTCTTAGTTTAAAGGACTCCAAGTTTGCAAGAAATAGTCTAATTGATTCTCCAGATCCTCCAGATCCTCCTTCTGCTTCGAGCTCCATAGGACTCAGGCGGGTATTGCCTATGTGAATTACTATATTGCAAGTAAACTTTGAATGGTGGATTGTGTTCTTCACTTCTATGCTATTTATCTTTCAACTTATCTCAATAAAACATCACTACTCTACAAATAGCACAGACAATCCTGATACAGAGGATAACAATAGAAATCATAAATGTGATATCATAGACTAGTGGTATAAGGATATTCATCCTGCTTCTTTTTCTGAGTTAAACTCAAGGAAGGGTAACCTTTTGATTCTCTCTTGAAGGAATCACCAATATGAACTATACCACCTGGATACAATTCCTCTAAAACATGTAAAAAACTCTTAAAAAAGTAAAAGTACTAGTACTAAAATGAATTTTAGTTTTTCTAAAGATCATGGAAAGACAACTTGCAAGAAACAAACACTAAAACTAGTGCCTAATCCAATGGGAAAAAGAGTTTAAATATAAATCCACATGGCTATCTTAAAAGAAAATACAACGGAATGCCTTATAAACTTTCTGCAATTTGAATAGAATGCCTTAAAAACTATTCTATCAATCTAGTATTATTACTATCAAAACCTCTACGAATACATTTACTCTTTGAAATTGATAACAAGGATTTTAATTCTCTCCTTGAGAGAAACTCATAACCAATTATAGAAGTTTCTTAACAACCAATATATTTTAGATGCCTTGCACATAAAACATACAAGGAGCAAATATAAAAGTAAAGAGACAACAATAATAGGAGACAAAAATTACAGTGTATTTGTATTAAAATAGTCCTGTAAATTACATATAAAAACTTATGCTCAGAAGCTCAGACACAAAATTTAGAAGTCTTCTCTATAGCAATTATACTCAGTTTTTCTATTATCTTTCCAACAATATTCTCAAAATGAGGTTACAACTTATATACATATCTTAACCATCTTGGAATTCTCTTATCAATGAGAATGCAACAAGCTACGGATGGTTGGAGCCCTAAACCTAAAAAGCATATAAGAAAAATTACAAGAAAGGCCCTCAGGCGGTGAAAAGAAAAAAATTCTTTGGACTATTCTATTCTTGGCTCGTTGATCACTAACACCTTTGTGTGTAGATATTCATGATAGCTTCTTGAGTTGTTGCGAGATATGGTGACCACCATCTGGCTAACTTACACCATTCTAATTGATAGATTATCATCCCTATGATCTAAGGTCAGGTGTCAAGTACTCCAGGTGTCCTCTTTACTCATCATCCAAAATGTCAAAGTCAACTGTAGTAGATTTTATCTTCTTGGGTCTTGTGAGCTTGTCCCATGTAGTTACCTCTTCCTATGTCAGCCATTTATAACTTTGGACATGTTGTAGCTGTGATTTCTGCCTTTCCCATCTAACATCTATTATTATCTTGACATCTTCTACAAATTTGGTTAGCTCCATCTCTGCCTTTATGGCTTCATCTAGAGTATTATTAAATCTCTCCATATCTACTTCATTGCATTCATCAAGAAATGCCTCTTTCCTAGGCAATAAAGGATCAAAATCTAATTTCCACTGGTCGAGACTTTTTATTGCACCATCTCCATTTTTAATGGGAGGAATAAGATTGTTGAAATTTGAGCTAAGCATGGCTATCTTAACCTCAATCTGATTTGATTTTCCTTTAAAAAGTGGCAATATGGCCTTAATTCTATTCATCTTGTCACCTACTTGCAAAAAATCTCCGGTATGTCAGTTCTTAAAGATTGTACAAATGCCAATTTTTCAAAAAGTGGTGCTCTAGCTGACCAAGTTGTATAATAACCATTCAAAATTGCAACATAACTATTCACCTCCACTTGTAGTTCAGGTAACTTATTATAAGTATTGAAAACCAAATCAGATTTATCCTTTAATACATCAATCCTATGTTGCAAGATCTTTATTAAGAATTGTAGGATAGCCTCATTCTTCTTTAACCTCATTTCTCAATATCTACAACAACCTCTTCTTCACTTACACTTTTATTTTCAAGTAGTGTAGGCTGTTCAGGTGGTGTAGGGGTCATTACAGGTGTATTTATTATTTTCTACTGTAAATCTTCTACTATTTTTTCCAATACTCTTTCCTTCATGATTCGGACATCCCTATCCTTCAAAAGTGCACTGTAGTCTTCCAACAAGGAACCATCCCTTTATGATAATTGCTTTGTCTTGTCCTCATTGAGCCTAGACAAATGAGTAAACACTTGAGATATCTCAAGGTATCCTGTATTATGGATCGACCATAAAATCTTGTCACCATCCATTTTCTCTTTGACATTTAGAATTGATGGCTTCTTATATTTAGGATATAGGCTCCATAGAGCCAATGCCTGATTCCTTGGGCTATACCCAAATCCTTTAATAATCTCCCCCACTTGGGTCTCTGAGGATAATGTTATATCCTCCTATCTCTTGATCTTATCAATAATAAAATTAGAATATAAATTCCACCCAGGTACTAGCAGCATATTGCTAGCTCTGACTAGTTGTCTAGCTTCCTCTAGGGTGATTTTCTCAGTTTCAGGGTCATATTCCCTTAGTGTTTGTATTGCTTCAATAGGAACTTGACCCTCTTTAGTGATCTGAACACTTGATGCAACCTTTTGTTTCTTATGTCATATTAAGAAGCTCTTGAATTCATCCGACTCATTAAAATTACCATCCTTCAAGAATTCATCTTTCTCTATTATTCTCTCATCTTGGCAAAGGGCCAAGGGAAACTCAACCTCTTCATTTTCAAGATTTTGTTTTTTCTTCTCCTCTCTTATCTTCTTTCTCAAGTTATGGTTATGAACACCTTTTGCAGTGAAGAGGGCTCCCACTCTATCCTTTTTCCTTACTCGAGAAGATTCCCAAATTAGCAATTTTTGCCATTTTGTAGGAGGCTCATTGGTATCTTGGGAGCTATGTAGTTTTGTTAGGTCAAAAACTACATTCTTACTAGTCTCATGTTTCTCAAATATTATTTTCTCCAAAGTAGGGATGTTGTGCACTGAGTAGACACCATCACTCTCTTCATCACATTCAGACTTAGAATGGACATCCTTCCTTGCTTCCTTTTCATTAATCTGATCCTCAAAAGTCCTCATCAATGTGTTAAACTGAATCATCATTTGTTCTAACCTTTGGAGATAAGGAAATGTGGGGATGAAACCACTGAATGCCAATCATTTTTGATTCAATTTCTTTTTCATTTCATATAGCTCATTTATTTGATCAGCTCTTATTACCAACACCTCCTGCTCTATTATATTCCTGATTACATCCTCTTCAGGATATTCTTCATGTCTTCTATTGAAAGGGATGTTGGGGGTATAATATTTCTTGGCAGCAACCATGAATCCCTCTATATCAACATATTTGTGGGAAGCAACATGGATTTTGAACTGCCCTAATCATTCATCCACTCGATTAAGGGAATTATTTCCAATTGTGAAGGTGTGCACTCTAAAGTGTCTAGGAGTGAATGTTCCTTTCCTATGTAATGCTAGGGGCTCCTTATTGTAAGCAAACTCAGGTGCAAAAATAGCTTCCTACGCTAATCTCTATAGGAGAGTATTGTGCAAATTCTTATAAATCCTTACAATTTTAGATTCATTAACTACTTTAACAAAGATATTGCAACCACATACCATTCATATAGAAAAATAGAGAATGACACAATGATATACCCTGGGGAAACTTTTCGGTAAAAACCCCAGCACTCCAAAACCTGCACAATGTATTGATCAAAACTTTTACAGCTTACAATACACTTGCAATGCAAGTTCTTTCAGAAGATTTCAAAACCCTTGAAGACAAATCATGGTAGCATAAAATGTTCCAACAATACACTCGCATCACATCTCTTTGCAACCCTAAAAAATCTTATATCATGCGCTTCACTTTTTAGGGCTACTCCCAAAGATAAATGTATTAGGGTTTTACCATTCTCTGAGAAAATAGGAACCCCAAATTTTTTTTTGGGGCGATGCCCCAAACCCCACGATTGGGGAAGAGTGTACAGTACTCTAATTTATTAGTTGCCACATGCCTTCACCCGTCATTGAATCTTCCTGACATAGCTCTTACGTGTCATAGGAATCCGTCATAACCATTTTAGTCATGATCTCCTTACACACAATTCAAGATGTCGACACATCAACATTATTTGCAAGAAATACATTTTACAAAACAAATAATAAGAATAGGAATTATCCAAGGTTGAGACACATTATTCCTAACATTCTCCCACTTGTGAAACACCTTGTAAGAGCAACAAGAACATAATAGGAACTAACCGCTATAGGCCAAAAGGCCCATAGACTCTAAACACCATCTGAACTTCTCAGTGCCCATTGGTTTTGTTAATGCATCTGCAACATTCTTCACAATATCTACCTTCTCCAAATTTACCTTTCCATCTTCCACCATATCTCTCACAAAGTGAAACTGCACATCAATGTGCTTCATTCTGGCATGGAAAGTTGGATTCTTTCAAGGCAAATAGCGCTCTGACTGTCACACCAAATAGTAATTTGTTCTACATCAACACCAACATCAGAACACAATTTTCTAAGCCAAATGGCTTCTTTACAAGCATGAGTAGTAGCCATGTATTCAGCTTCTATAGTGGACAAAGCAACCATAGGTTGTCGCTTACTCATCCAACTAATGGCACCACCAAACATAGTGAACACATAAGCACTGGTGGATCTCCTGCTGTCAATATCACCTGCCCAATTTGAATCCACAAACCCACGAATACAAACTGAATGTGGAGATCCAGAAGAGTTACCATGATAACATATGGAGTAATCTGATGCACCCCTCAAATATCTGAATACTCTCTTAACTGCATCCCAATGTACCCGTCCAGGGTTAGCCATAAACTGACTCAGGACTCCCACTGCTTGGGCAATGTCTGGTCTAGTATAGACCATAGCATACATAAGAATACCAACTGCACTAGCATAAGGTACTCTACTCATTTCCTCCACCTCACTAGGAGATTTTGGACAATCATCTACAGATAACTTTGTTCCCATAGAAATAGGAACACATAGTGGTCTACAATCTACCATGCTGAACCTATCCAACACAGACTTCACATACTTACTCTGACTCAACCAAAGTTTTCTGTTAGACCTATCTCTATTGATTTCCATACCCAAGATGTACCTAGCTGCCCCAAGATCTTTCATCTCAAACTATGCTGACAACTGAGATTTAAAATCAGAAATCATACCCTTACCCTTCCCAAATAGCAACATATCATCAACATATAATGCAATAATAAGAAGGCGATCATTTTCAACTCTAAAATAAACACAATGATTTGATTTTGATCTTACAAATCCAATTGACAACACAAAGGCATCAAACTTAAGGTACCACATCCTAGGAGATTGCTTCAAACCATATAAAGATTTCTTTAATCTGCAAACTAAGGATTCTTTACCTTTAACAATGTAGTGCTCAGGCTATGACATATAAATCTCTTCCTCCAAATCACCATGAAGGAAAGCTATCTTCACATCCATCTATTCTATCTCTAAATCATATGATGTAGCAAGAGATAACATAAATCTAATGGATGTCAACTTTGCAATAGGAGATAATATTTCACCATAATCTATTCCCTCTACCTGTGAATACCCCTTTGCAACCAATCTAGCTTTGTACCTTTCAACACTGCCATCTGCACAAAATTTCTTCTTGAACACCCATTTACAGCCAACAGATTTTCTCCCTTTAGGCAAAGGTACAAGGTCCCAAGTTTTTTTTTTCTCTAATGAAGCCATCTCATCATCCATAGCCTCAATCCAGGAACCTGCATCTTCCATGCCCAAAGCCTCTTTCATAGATCTAGGCTCATCAGTGTTAGTAATCAAAGGAAAGGCACAACTAGAATCTAACATAGAATAACCAAAAATTTTTGGTTGCTTTCTTTCTCTTGTGGATCTCCTCAAGGGCTATGGTTGAGGTTGTTCTTCCTCTTCTTCTAAACTATTAGAGCTACTAGAGCTCTCCTCATCATTAGGCCCAACATGGTCTCTCTGTTTAGTCTTCTCAAGGGTAGGAGGCAGCTAAACAACATCTTTTTCCTTTTCTTTTTCATCTGGTTGTAGCACAATAGGAGAAGATGTTAGCTCTCTAAAAATAACATTTCTACTATACAATACCTTACTAGTCACAGGATCCCAAAGCTTGTATCCTTTCACACCAACACTGTATCTGATGAAAATACATTTTACAACTTTGTTTTCCAACTTAGATCTTTTCTCCTTTGGAACATGTGCATAAGCTTCACAACCAAAAATGCGAAGATGTCTAATTGTAGGCTTCTTACCAGACCACACCTCCATGGGTGTCTTACCAACAAGGGCTGATGTAGGAGATCTGTTAACCAGATAGCAAGCAGTGGCCACAGCTTCGGCCCAAAACCTTTGTTCTAAACTAGCTCCACTAAGCATACTCCTAGCCTTCTCCATCAATGTCCTGTTCATTCTCTCTGCAACTCCATTTTGCTGTGGGGTATAAGGAGTTGTCTTATGCCTCTCAATACCTTGTTCTTTATAGAATTGTTCAAACTCTACTAAGAAAAACTCACCACCATTGTCAGTTCTCACACACTTAATCTTTTTACTAGTCTGATTCTCTACAAGAGCTTTAAATTCTTGAATCGACTAAAGACTTGTGTCTTACTTTTAAGGAAATAAATCCACATCCTTCTACTGTAATCATCTATGAAAGATACAAAAAATACAGACTTGGAGATTGAAGGAACTTTTACAGGACCAAATACATCAGAATGAATAAGATCCAAAACATCAAAAGATTTGTGAGAACTAGAGTAAAACTGAACATGATTTTGTTTACCATAGACACAATGTTCATAGAAGTCAAACTCAAGATTGCAATCATTTAACCCCTCAATGAGATTTTTATTTGTCAGGGTTCTGAGACCCTTTTCACCAATGTGGCCAAATCTCATATGCCACAACATTGTCTTTTCTGCAGGAAGCTTACCTTCCAAAGTGTTTGCACTACCATCAAAACCAATAGCCACAAACTTCTTCAATGCTTGTTCAGATGGTGAGGATGAAGAACTATTACATAGAGGAATACATGCATCTAGCTTAAATAAGGTACCTCTCCTAGTACCCCTTGCAAGCACTATCGATCCTCTCATCATCTTGCATCCTTCTTTTGAAAAAACAACTTGCACACCTACATCATTTAGCATACTTACAGATAATAGGTTTCGTGCCAAACCTAGAATGTGCATAACTCCATTGATTCCCTTTACTCGTCCATCAGGAAATTTGATAGTGACCCTTCCGTGTCCAACTATCTTTAGGTGAGAATCATCACCCAAGTACACCTTTCCACCATCGAACTCTTCATATTTTGAGAACCAGTTTCGATGAGAGGTCATGTGAAAAGATGCACTCAAGTCAACCAACCACACATCATTAGATGCATGGGTTGCCAAAGCTGCGATGAATGCATCACCATCTACTTGAGATCTTTCTGAAGCTGAATCTGAACCTTTCTTCTTCTTCTTTGACTCTTTGCAGTCTTTATGGAAGTGCCCAGATTTATCACAGTTCCAACATTTTTCCTTGGACTTATTGGAAGTCTTTGAATTCCCATGGGATTTGGATCTATCCTTATTGTCAGAGTTATTGTCATTTTTCTTCCCTCTTTCAGTGGATCTCCCATGAACAACAAGGGCTTCTTTTTCTGAAATGGAAGCCTTTCTCCGCATCTCCTCTGATAGCAGTGAAGACACCACATCATCCATTTTGAAGGTGACTAACGTGCTTCTGAGAGCCATCACAAGATGGTCCCATGAATCCGGTAAAGAACACAAATTTGTGTAGCAATGATCCTCCTCCTCTAACTTGACACCAGCTGATGTCAACTATGTAGCCAACAAATTAAATGCATTTAAATGATCTGTTAAGGATCCACCTTCCTCCATTCATAGAGAGTACAACTTCTTCCTCAGGAACAACTTTTTCACTAGAGATTTGGCCTGATACATGGCCGCAAGTCTTTCCCACAAACTATTTGCAGTTTTCTCATTTAGAACATTTAGAAGAACTGCATCAGTTAAACAGAGTCTTATGAGACCCTTAGCTTTACGGTCTTTGATATCCCAATCTGCTTGAGCTATAGTTGCTGGTCTTGTAGCATTTGAAGTCACTTCCCATAGGTCATGATCTTCCAACATGTCTTCCATCTTGAGTTTCCACAACTTGAAATTAGTGCCATTAAATTTCTCCACCTCCATTCTTCCATATGATGAACTTTCCATCTCAATCTGCAAATAAGATTCAGAATACTCTACAAAAAACTCCCACTCAAACTTGAGATCAGCTCAAAAAACCCTACCCAACAACTCGGATCAAAAGGTGATCAAGCTCTGATACCACTTGTAAGGAAACTCAGGTGCGGAAATAGCTTCCTACGCTAATCTCTATAGGAGAGTATTGTGCAAATTCTTATAAATCCTTACAATTTTAGATTCATTAACTACTTTAACAAAGATATTGCAACCACATACCATGCATACAAAAAAATAGAGAATTACACAATGATATACCCTAGGGAAACCTTTCGGTAAAAACCCCAGCACTCCAAAACCTGCACAATGTATTGATCAAAACTTTTACAGCTTACAATACACTTGCAATGCAAGTTCTTTCAGAAGATTTCAAAACCCTTGAAGAAAAATCACGGCAGCATAAAATGTTCCAACAATACACTCGCATCACATCTCTTCACAACCCTAAAAAAGCTTAGATCATGCGCTTCACTTTTTAGGGCTACTCCCAAAGATAAATGTATTAGGGTTTTACCATTCTCCAAGAAAATAGGAACCCCAAAATTTTTTTCAGGGCGATGCCCCGAACCCCACGATTGGGGAAGAGTGTATAGTACTCTAATTTATCAGTTGCCACATGTCTTCACCTGTCATTGAATCTTCTTGACATAGCTCTTACGTGTCATAGGAATCCGTCATAACCGTTTTAGTCATGATCTCCTTACACACAATTCAAGATGTCGACACATCAACATTATTTGCAAGAAATAAATTTTTTAAAACAAATAATAAGAATAGGAATTATCCAAGGTTGAGACACCTTATTCCTAACACTTATCAGTCAGCATAAGCTACTAGATGATCTCTAAAAATTCCACCCTAGGTGGAACAAAGAATGGTTAGATGTGAGGGGGCTGAGGGCAACCATAGATCGTAATCATTATATAGCCTTCTTCATAGTAAAAATCTCCCCAATTATGACCCTTGGTCAACTTATCAACAAATTGTTGGGGCCTAATCAGCTGCAGAACCTTGGTTGACAACCTTGAAAGATTGAGTCCCAAACTGAGCAGGATAGGTTGAACTATCCAATTCTGGAATGTACAAAAATCACACCTTGAAGAAGCACTCCAGGCTCTAATCCAAAATGGAAATAGATTTAGTTGTCCTTTCCACATCATTTGTGGCTCGAGGTCCTCCATGTCAATGATATCATAGTTAAAATATAGAATGAGATGCATTAACAAAGAGTAATGCATGAACCTAGGTGAAGAACTAGATGTATGATTCTTCAATGACTATAAACCCCCATGCATCTTATTGATTACATAACCTATGTGATCATATCCCTTAGTCACATGAAGATGATGGGAGTCCAACACCATCATCAGGAGTTCTGGAGTAATCCTATCCCCATTATCAACCCCTAGAACCTTGCACAATCTGTATGCAATATATTTTATATAAAAACAAAGATATTTGTAGAAAAATGGGTTTGACCTGGCTATTGGTGCAACATAATTTCTATTCTCCTAGGGAACATGGTTTTGAATCTCTTTTCCTACTACAATAGACTCACTAAAATATCTGTTAGCATGGGCCTATAAGTTGATTTTTGTAGCCATTGGGACCTAAATGCCGAAGGCTCTCATGAAGGAATTCAGATCAAGTGTGACTAGAGGAGAACCATCACCTTTCCTAATTGTCCTAGATAGGGGATCATAGCTATGGGATAAAATAATTAAGACATCTATGTCTAGGAAAACCTCTGGAACTATCAATTTTGCCAACCCTGACATCCAAGATTTTGAAACGGGGACTGGGCTATTAGAATTTTTATAAAAATATTTGAACAAACACATGTCAGTGACACCGGGAGTTTGTGCATCTCTACAAAATGTGAGCTCATCAATAAAATACTCATCACTTACCTTTTTGTTCTATGATGACTTGAGCAGTAAGATGAGGAATTCATCTGAGAAGCTCTCCTTAGCTTTTCCTTGGTACCCTTGCTGGTAGAGGCCTCACTGACTAATAATTGACTCATCTTTTCTGAGAATTCAAATTCTGCTACAAATTCTAAATGTACTGAACTTTGAAACTGGTATGGAAATCTTAATAATTTTATTACCTCATCTCTTCTGAATGCTTGGTAATTCAAAATGAGTGATGACCAACTATATTTATTTTGCATAATTGAATGTAGTAACTCGTTAGAGGTTGAAAAGATAAAAATCATGTCACTTTCGCCATTACTTGGCATGCTCAGAACTCAATTCACTAGCCATAGGTTGAGAAAATGACAGGTAATCAAATTTTAACTTTCTGGAGACCTAGCGACTACAACACATTCTCGTAATCACTGAAGGATTTGGCACCTCCTTTTCATTCTCAGAGATCTAGAGACTAAATAAAACTTTAGTCATTTAATAAATTTTTTTCCTTCTTGAGACCTGGCAACTAAAGTGAGAACTCTTAGTCGCTGGAACATTTTTCTCTTTTACATTTCATCTCGAGACCTGGCGACCATGGTGAATCAGGAGATCTAGTGACCGTAGTGAATCTGTTAGTCATAGAAGTACGTTGACTTTTCAAACCTTTTCTTGAGACTTCCTGACTTAAGCATTTGGAGACTTAGCAATTGAAGATAAGGAAACTTTGATTTATTTCTCCTAGAGATCCAAAAAATATAGTCTGATCTTTGTAAATGCTTATTACCTTCTTTATTTTGTCAACTAATCAGAGAAAGACATGTCACAAAATCTAGTAAATGGATATTTATATTTTTCAACTTTTTTGTCCTCGGTCATTATTTAACCCTCAACCATTTGGCAATTACATGACTAAAGAAAGTCTCCCAATCATTGAGTAACTCACTTAACATTGGGTTTAGTCCAGAGATTGGGTGACAAGGCAAATATCAAAGTCACTGGAATAGTTTTTAATCTATGGTTTGATTCTGAGACTATGTGACCACCACTTGATCAAAATTAAATCAATGGCTGAAAAATGTTAACTGCTAACCTTTCTCTTAACTCATCATCATCTGGTGACCATGCAACTGAAGACATCTCCCAGTCACTAGTTGTTTCTGTTAACTCTAGTTAAAACTAGAGACTATGCGAAAACCTTCATTCTCCAAGTCACCACAAGATTTGCTTAACCTTAATTATGTAATGTGATTAAATATCAATTGTCGATCAAACCTTCATCCAATGATTCCTTTTAAGTCACCATACCTTTCATGACTTAGCCATTTCATTAAGAGACTTAGAGATAACTATTTCGCTGAATCGCTGACCACTTGAGACATAATTGCCACAATCATGAGAACATGTGACCAGTGAAATCACCGGGTCATTGAATAAAAGGGCTAACCACTGGATAACTTGGAGATCTGGCAATCCACATAAAATAGACCGCCATGACACACTTGGAGACTCAACGACCAAAGGAGAATCTCATAATCGCTGAATACTATATCAATTCTTTATTTCTTTCAGAGATCACCTGACTGAAGGTATCTTGATCTGGAGATAAAGAGAATATAGTTGTTTTGCAAAAATTTATCATAGCAGTCGCTAGATCTCATAATAATCATCTAGAGACTCAGTGACTGAAGGCAACTACTGAGTCATTTGAAGATAGAGAATATTCTTCCAACCTAAGGAGACTGTGTGACAAAAGGATTGAGATAATCTCTATTTAAAAAGGAATATGCTAAACTGATTAGGAGACTAAGTGACCAACTAGGGAAAAATAAAGTGCACATGTTTAAAAAAGGTCGTTAAGTGATTTGAAAAAGTAACAGCCGAATAGACTTGGGCAAGCAATTCTAGGGCCTTTTTCAATTTTCAAAGATAATTAGACCTAACACCTAGGGTTTTCTTAGATTTTAAACAAATTTGGAGCTCTGGGATTGGAAAATGCTGGAGACCAAATCATGACACTCACAGATAGACTTCAAAAATCAAAATTTTGAAGGACAACTTCTAAAAATGGGAAACCAACCAACACCTTGGACACTTTCTTATCTACTGGTAACAAGTTGTTCAAGATATTTACTAATTCTATGATGGGATTCCTCATTACCTATTTCTCGTTAGCCTTCTCCATAGCTAAGACACTAAACTTGATCGGGTCTTCTTCTCCCCGTGAGTCCAAACTAGTGGTGTTAGGTGTCAAGCTTGACAATAATGATGCTGAGGGAGTGATAGGAGTGCTATCCATCACTTCTTGCTTTATTTTTCTTAGTATTTCAATGGATGGCTTATCTATTGTTTCATTTCCTTTTTCCTCTTCTTTTTCTTTCTCCTCTTCCATCTTTTCTCTCTTTTTCTTGCTCTTCTTTTTCTATTTCCTTTTCTTCTTCTTTTTCATCTATTATATCTTCAATGTGTACTTCTTCTTGTGGCTTGGGTGAGTTGTTACTACAAAGGATTTCAACTTCTTATGTGCTCACAAAAGCTTCCTCAAACTTATCCAAGTCTCTATCTGTGGTGGCCATGGCTATTTCTACATTGTCAATGATGATAGTGTTATCTTTTAGTGACTCTATCATGGACGTAGACTTTTCTACCTCTGTATGTGTTTCTACTATAGGTGCTGAATCCTGAGGACTTGTCATTGATACCTTTCTGGTCTATGTCTCCTTGGATTCCTTAGGAGGTACTTGAGTTGTGTGCACAGTAGATGGATACATGTGTCTATTCAAGAATACCTTCTCAAAGGCTTTCTCTACCTCTTTGGCTACTAACTCATAATTTTTATCCATGATATGTAGTGTTATTGTCTTAGTCTAGAGGTGTGGTTTCACCAAATCTAACAATAGGGATTTTTATTCAAGAGAACATACTAGGAGACTTTCATCTAGAATTATCTATCTTATTCTCAGATCTTCCTCATTTTCCTATCTCTTCAAGAATTCCAAAATGTTCCATACATTGTTTGGAATCACTATTTTTAGTTCTAGGACTGTCTTTTTAAACTTCAACATATGTTTGAAAATCATTCCATGAATCTCTAATTTGTCAATATCACTATATTTCTCATAGAACTTTCCTACTTGATCAATTCTGCCTTCATCAACAATCCTTTTACTTAACACATTGAGACTAGGTTTGAAACTTACTTCAGGAGGTGCTTGAGTGTTTCTCTTGCTTCTTGTTGCTTGCAAGGATGGATGACTAGTGTTGATCTCTTTCTTCCTCTTTGCTATTGTCTTATACTCCAGAGGAGTAGTAAGATCAATTTTTACTATGGGCGTAGGAGGGGAAACATCAGATTTACCCTTCTGATCATCTGATTTCTCAATTTTCACCTTCTTCATCTTTGGATCATCAAATTCTATCTTTGCCACAGCTGTGCTCTCTATTTCCAAAGAAATCTTCTCTTTCCTTGCTTTGTCTAGGTCTGCTTGAGAAACTCCATGAATTTTCAAAATCTCTTAAGTAACCTTGGCAACTTTTCTTTTTGTTGCTATGCTATTCAATACAACATCTACTTCTCTTGTTTTCTCTTCATAAGTCCCCCACCTAGGTTCATTGAGGTCCTTAGGTGCTGACAACAAAACTTGAGCATAAGCCTCTAGAATAAGCTCTTCAACTTCATATCCTAGTGGATGAATCCACTTTGTTCTTGGTTCAATAGCCTCCATGCATGTTGTATTAGTCTCTACCATGAAACAAATACTATCCTTGTATTTTTCAACTATCTTTTTAGGTATCCTATACCTCATCTACATTCTCACTCTGAATGTTTTCAACACCAATTCCATATAATCCTTAAGGGTACTTTCTATCAATGCCTCAAAGGATATCTATGGCATAGTGGGAATAGACTTGTCTAGATATAAATCAGACACCTTTACAAGAATATGGAAGTACATATAGATTATTAGAGACCCAAACCTGAATATCTTGTTCTTGTCATGCTTGATGGCTCTTATGTTGTCTATTAGCTATGCGTGCAAGATCTCACATAGATTAAACTCTCCATTCTCTCTTACCAACCTTATTGCTGCTAGAATGGTGGCCACTAACACACTGTTTACTCTGCTAGTGTAATGGAACCTGTATCCTAGTATCACGGACATCAATTTGATGTCTTTCTCCTCTATAGGCTCTATTGTCATTCTATGCCTATCACTTCTTGATTTGCAAGTTTTCTCAACTATTTTTCTCACATCCTTGCCTACTAGAAGAATGATGCCTTTCTTAGAGAGACCTGTCATCTCATGAATTGGGTCACTTGTGATCCTTACTGGAACTTCACCTATCTAGAATAGGTCATCATGTATCCTGCTAAGTAGAATCTTTATCCATTCAGACTCATAGAACTCATATGCAGTCGTATATTCAATTATCGGGTGGTTTTTAAGCTACACATACTCATCCATGAAGGTTTTATCAGGTTTCATTATTGTTTCCATGTGTGCTCTTATTCTATCCAAACCTACTAGTTCCTTCTTGTAGTATATGTATGCCCTGACATTTTCCACATGCATAACACCCATGGGAGTGTGGGAGAATGCACCTTATAGGTCATCTAGTGTGGATTTGAACAGATGCCTCTTCAACACATATCTCTTCTTCTCCACCCCATCAAATACAATGGGAGTAGCCATTACTTGTATATTTCTTTCCAAATGATCTCAAAGACTTTTGAATTGGTGCGACAGATTAGGGCTTCCGAAACTGATCAAATGCACTTGCTAAACACTGGTGAATCAATCTGCAATCCTTCACACTCAAATGCTAGGGTTCCTCTACTCTCCAATCACTCTAAATTTGAATGCAATGAGATATCTTAAAGCTTCTATGTACTTTAAAGTAAGAATTCTGCCATTAATGCTTTCCACATAAACCAAGTTGTCATTGATAATTTCCAACTTTCATTATGTAGTCAATCAGCTAGTGTGCTCTTGCACATAGGCTCTGCTAGTCTCCAAAAGGTTAATTCCAAAGGCACATATACTGAGGGTGAGTATACAAGACACTTAGGGGTTTAGAGCTAAATTAGCTCCACCTATGACCCTGAGGGCCATTCATCCAAATGTAGAGGGTGCGTCCACTATGGATGCATCCAATACATTATCATTAACCTTATCCTTCTTTGCCTCTGACCAAATCAAGCTTGCATCTTCTGAGGCTTTCACAAACTTGACTTCTCCTTCGGTGTCCAGTATTGATTCTTCTAGATTTTTAGGGTTTTCCTAACTTTGTGTCCTTAATCTACCAAAATTTGAGATGTGTCCAGCCTTGTTACATGAGTGAAAAATAACTGAAGGCCTTATATTCCTCGGTGCATTGACATGGGTTACCATTTTACACTATCTAGCTGAGTGACCATTATAGTTACATATCTGACATGTAACATTTTGAGAAGTTCTTATATTTGGTTGATTTTGATTTCTCTTATTATGTTGAGTCTTGTTCTTCTCTTGTCTTACAATTCATAGCTCTATAACCAAATTTATTGCATGAATAACAGTAACCATTGAAAGGTCTTACCTCTGTATAATTCTTTGCTAGATGTCCATGCTTGTTACATGCATACCATGTTTGATCTACTGGCTTGTGTTCATTCTTGGATGGTTCAACATGATCTTTAGTTTGACTTCTAGTCTCATTAGCATATGTGGTGTCTTCTGGTGCTTTCATTATTGCTCACATGTTGTCAATCTGATTTTGTGCTTCATTGAATCCAATGCCACTGGTATCTCCTTTAAGCTTACGAGCATATAGTTGAGATTAAATCAGATCCTTTCTTGTGTGTAATTTATCAATGTGATTCTTAGCCTCTTTCAATTCAGATTCCAAGATTTCCTTGTTGTTTCTTAGCTCCAAGATTTCCATGTTTTCTTTCCTCAATTATTCATTCAGTTGAAGGTTCTCTTTGATGTGTTCATCATAGACTTCCTGATTGTTAGTTAGCTTATCATCCAATTCTTCATTTATTTCTTTTAGGGATGAATTTTATTCATTTAGCTTCTTGATCATTATCCCTAAATCATTGGTAGAGCATTCTTTCAAATCTTTTCTTAGTCTTTTGATAACTACTTGAGCATCACTAACTTTTTCTTTTAGTTCTTCAATTTCTTTTTCAGATCTGTCCAGGTCTTCAAGAGCAGCTTCAAGATTTCTTTTTAGATGTTTCATTTATGCTTTGTCCATGATCTCCTCAAGTGGTTAAACTTATTTTCTGAGGACCAGAGCTTTGAGACCAATTGTTAGGAATGGGAACACTAAGAGGGGGAGGGGTGAATCAGTGTTCACTTAATTTAATTTTATTGCTTTACTTCTTAAACTTGACTTGAGTGCTTAAGTACCAAAATGAACATTATCATAAATAAGAAATATGAACTCAACACATAACACCAATGTGGTTACGGGGAAACCCAAATAGGTAAAAACCCCGGTGGGAATTGACACCCACTAATAATCTATACTAGTGTTTTATGATCCTTGTTACAAGATCCTTAACCCTGTTAGGAGTTTCTTTACAATGTATTTAGTATAGTGACCTGGTCAAGGGTCAAACCCTTTTAGGATTCTTTTACAATAACCTTGTTAGGGGTGTGAACACACTATCCTAGAGCTCACTGCTCAAGTGGTGAAGGCTAGAACCTTTTGATCTCAGATACACACTATATCTACTGGATGAACTGGCACTATGACACTGCTTGTCTAATCAGTTCCTTTGATGCGCTGATGCTTTGAGCTCTTACAAAGCTCTAATACATCTTAACAACCCTTCACATACTTCTACTCTACTTTTTTCAACTCTCAATGAACTTCCATGCTTCATTACAATGACACATCTAATATTTATATGCGCATACAAAATGATTAACTAGGTCGGCCCTTTAACCGATTACACACAACACTTCCAATTGAATTGGATCATTCATTTTTACAAACAAACATAATTATATGTCTACAACCTAATTAAAATAGGTGCATAAATGTTTTACAACAATAGTATAACCGCTAACAAAAATACCAACAGTTAGCTTCTTGCACTGTTCTTCTCTGGCATTCACTATCTCTGCAACTTGAACTCCCTGTATCTTCCTCATACTAAATCTTCTAATCATGCACTCTTAGACTTAGCATGAATATGGTCTTACCAACTTAACTTCTAGGGAACATACCATAATTATGTCATATGCATGTGCGTTAGTGCTCTGACCTTTAGGTACTCTGTATACTGTCTAGTCTTCACCACTTATCTAATTTTTGATCTTCTTATCATGAGTGCTGACTCCAAAACATCATATGAATTTGTTGCCATAATGAAAACACTATATTAAGTCATATACACTAGTATAGTCAACTTACCAACAGGTCTATATGTTGATGGTTTGTAGCATAACCTAGTAAGTGTTGGATAGTTTCTTGACATAGGATATCAGTTGAATGCAAAGAAATAAGTGCATCATTAATAACAAAGAAGGAGAAATGATTGCATCAAGTTCAAAAACAAAAGGTAAATTTTTTTAGCTTAATTCAGAAGCAAGTTGTTTTGTTGCTAAAGTAGATGACAATTGGTTATGAACAAAAGACTATGTCACATCAATTTTGACAATATAATAAAGATAAGCAATGTAAAGGCAGTAAGAGATCTTCCTAGCATTGCAAAACCAATTGATACAATATGCATGGAATGTGGGGAATTCAGTTAGAAGTAAGCATAATTTGGCAGAGAAAAAATTGGATCTTGTGCATACCGATTTATGTGGACCAACTCAAACAAGATCATACTATGGTGAATGGTACTTTATTTTGTTTACTGATGATTATTCTAGAATGATGTGGGTTGCATTCTTAAATGGAAAATCAGAAACATTTGAGAAGTTCAAAATATTCAAAACTAAAGTTGAAAATGAGTCTAGATTAAAGATAAAATGCTCGAGATCAGATAGAGGAGGAGAATTCACCTCTGACATATTTTATGAGTATTGCGAAGAACATGGGATAAAGAGACAACTAAGTGCACATAGAACCCCTCAGTAGAATGAAATTGTAGAAATAAGAAATAGGATCATACTTGACACAACACACACCATCATGATTGAAGGAAAGGTTGTACACACCTATTGGTGAGATGTGGTCAATACTACAGTCTATAGTGTCAATAGAATTCAATTAAGGATAGACACAAACAAGACACCTTATGAGCTATGGTTTGGGTATGTACCTATAGTAAAATACTTTAGAATCTTTGGAAGCAAGTGCTACATCAAAATAGATGAAGCTATTGGCAAGTTTGATGCAGGTATTTTTCTTGGTTAATCTACTAAAAGAAAATCTTATAGATGTTTTAACTTAAGATTGAAGAAGATTATTGAAATTAAACATGTAAATATTGAAAAAAAGTTTATGATTCAAGAAAGATATCATGATTATGCACCTATGATTGAAGAAGAACCTAGTCCTATGAATAGATAAATAGTTGTTGAAGAAATGTTTGACACCATTGATGTATTATTTAATGACCTCGAAAGAAGTGAAGAAGAATCACAAAAGATAGATGAGAGAGTCACACCTAATTTTCCTATATTAACATCTAGATACCATTAAAAGGAAGACATCATTGGAGATCAGAACAAAAAATTCATGACAAGATCAAAAGAAAAAATTTCCACAGTTGATGAAGTGGTATGTTTAATTTCACAAATTGAACCCTTAGTGTTGAAGATGCTTGTACTAATTCAGATTGGCATGAAGCAATGAAAGAAGAGCTAGATCAGATAGTTAAGAATGATACATGGGAATTGGTCCCTAGACCTAGCGACAAGAATGTGATTGGAACCAAGTAGATATTTAGAAACAAGATGAATGAAGATGGAACAGTAGTAATAAATAAAGTAAGACTAGTATGTAAAGGATATGCACAGAGAGAAGGAATTGATTATTCTGATACATTTTCCCCTGTAAGAAGATTGGAAGCCATAAATTTATTTCTATCCTATGCAACATTCAAAGACTTTAAAGTATATCAGATGGATCTCAAGTCAACATTCCTAAATGGAGAGTTGAAGGAATACGTATACATAGAGAAGCCTAAAGGATTTACTTTATCATAAAAACCTGATATGGTATGCATACTGAAGAAAGCCCTTTATGGACTTTCAAGAAAGGAGCAACAGATTGTAACTTATTCATAAGAGAGACACCTGATGGACTTTTACTAGTTGCTATTTTTGTTGATGACATTATTTTTGGTGGTAATGACAAGCTTAGAGCATAATTTTCTAAAGAAATGCAGAGAGAAATTGAAATGAGCATGATTGGACTTATCAAATACTTTTTGGGACTGAATGTGCATCAGATAGACAAAGGTATTTTCATTAATTAGTCTAATTATGTGAAAGAGATATTGAAGAAATTCAATATGGATGATTGCAAGCCAGTAAGTACCCCTATGATAACAAGATGCAAGATTTCAAAAGAAGATGATTCTACAGTAGTAGACATAACCCTATATAAGTCTACAATTGGTAAACCCATATATCTTACTCAATCTAGACCTGATATCTCTAATGCAGTTGGTATAGTTGGAAGATTTGTAGAAAAACCTAAACAAAGTCATCTTATGGTAGTAAAGAGGATATTCAAATATTTGAAAGGAACTATAGACTATGGTTTATGGTATCCTAATTCAGAGAATGTAGAACTTCATGTGTATATAGATGTAAATTGAGTAGGTTGCGTGGATGATAGAAAGAGTACTTTAGGAGGAGCAGTATTTCTTGGAGATAGACTTGTTACTTGTACAAGAAAGAAGCATGATTGTATTTCTTAGTCCATAGTAGAAGTAGAGTATGTAGCAGAAACATTAAATTATTCTACAATTGCATGGATTAAGTAGATGATAAAGGATTTTGGAATTTAGATTGATTATCCTATTGTTATTCATTGTGATAACACTAGCACTATCAATATGTCAAAGAACCTTGTGATGCATGCAAAGACAAAACACGTTGAGATAAAATATCACTTCCTAAAAAGAAAGTTGCAAAGAAAGAAGTAAAATTGGATTATGTGAGCACAAAAAAATAGCTAGCAAACATATTCACAAAGCCTTTACCTAAGGATACATTTGAGTATCTCATCAGGGAGAAGCTAGGAGTAATTCCCTTCCCTAAATCTGATTAGAGTTTGCAGTAATGCATCAGTCCTCAGTGACTGATGAATGGTTAACTACTCTACTTAGGAGTAGTATCGATGCTTATTTGATTTGGTGCCCTTTTCCATTGATGTCAAAGGGGGAGTGAGTATACAGTCATGAAAAACAAAAATAGTTGTTTTATTCTATAAAGGGCGAGTAAGTATTAGTAAGGGGAGTATATAGCAATTGATATTCAGAGAATTAAACAGTAGATTGAGGATTCATCCTTGGGGGAGTTTTGTTGAGGAAATGGAGAATGTTATAAAATAATTGTACATTTGGATTGGTGGTGTTTTTCATTCCATATGTTGCCATCAATGCCAAAGGGGGAGATTGTTGGAGATTTTCTAGCAAGCCAGTGTTGACTATATGTTTGTCATTGATGACAACATATGGTAAGAAGAATGAATGGAAGAGTTATGGAGAGAGCCTTGAGTATATGATTCTTAGATATGTTATCAACATGATATCAAAGATCCAGAGGTTGATTCTGAGTACAGACAGTTGTGTAGTTGTTTATTTTAGTAGTGTTCCTGATAGTGTCCCAGGAAGACTTCTGTATGTGATTTGTAGTATGGTTATGATGGAGCCTTGTGAATTTATATTTATGTTGTAGACATGTTAGTAAGGCTATGTTCATGGATGCGGAGTTAGTTGTGCAGTACAGGTTGAGTTATGACATTTCGAGTTGCTAGTTATAGTTTCCTTAGTATATCTAATGGAGCCGACATTGTTTATATTGTTGTAGTAGTTGCACCTATCATTTTGATATTCATGTTTGGTTTCATGTTTAGTGATGAGTTAAGAATGTTTGGTTAAGAATGCATAATGTATTTCAGAATCAGAAGAAAGTTTCAGTTAATTTGGTGAAGCTGACTGTGAAGCGACACATCTACTCATATTGAGTTGTGTGGTCCTATTTGTTGAAAATTTGACTATACTAGTGTATATGACTAATATTTAGTGTTTTCATTATGGAAACAAAGTCATATGAAGTTTTGGAGTCAGCGCATAACTTAGAAGATCAGAAAAATGACTAAGTATGGAAGACAAGATAGTCAATGAAGCATCTAAGGAATAGAGCATCAGCGCACGTGTGTATGACCGAGTTTTGGTATGCACCCTTGAAGATAAGCTTTTGGATATGTTATTAAGCTATGGTTAAGAATGCATGATCAGATGACTTAGTATGATGAAGTTGCAGCGAGTTGAAGTGACATAGACAGTAAGTGGTAGATCAAAACAGAGCATGGAGCTGACTGTTAGTATTTTGGTTAGTATGTATAATATTGTTTTGTAAAGGCTATGCACCTATTGTATTTATGTTATATACATGTTACTATCAATGTATGTAAACACGCTTGAGCCAATTCAATTGGAAGCGTTGTATGTAATAGGTTATAGGCCAACTTAGTGAATAGTTTTGTTTGCCCATATAAATAAGACACGCACCTCTGTATTTAGATATGGAATGAGATATAGAGTTGATAGAAGAAGAGAAGAAGTATGAAAAGAGAATTTAGTATGATATAGAGCTTTACAAGAGGTTAAAGCATCAGTGCACAAAAAGAACTGATTAGACAAGCAGTGTCATAGCAATAATTCACCTTGCAGATATAGTGTGTATCTGATATTTAGACGGTTGCAGCCTTCACCCATTTGAGCAGTGAGCTCTAGGATAGTGTGTCCTCACCCCTAACAGGGTCAATTGTAAAAGAATCCTAACAAGTTCTAACCCTTGACAAGGTCATTGTACTTAAGCATTCTAATGATAGCTCCTAACAGGGCTAAGGAACATTAACAGGTTCATAATACACAAGTACAATTATTAGTCGATATTAATTCCCATCATGGTTTTTCCTTTGGCCAAGGTTTCCCATTAATAATATTTGGTGTTATGTGTTATGGTTGTTTAATTTACTAGCTTTAATATTCAGTTCAACATTTAATTAGTAGAGTTAAGTTTCAAGAGATCAGAAATTAATATTGTAGAACACTGATTCACCCCCCCTATCAATGTTCCCATTCCTAACAATTGGTATTAAAGCTTTGGTCCTCTGAAGAGAATTTTAACCACTTGAGGAGATCATGGGTTTGGAACAAGTGAAACATCTGAAGAAGAATCTTGAAGCAGCTCTTGAAGACCTTGATAGATTTGAAAAATAAATTGAAGAGCTGAAATTAAAGGTTAGTGTTTCTCAAGTATTCATCAAGAAACTGAGAAAAGATTTGAAAGATTTTTCTAGAAGTGATTTAGGTAAAATGGTCAAAAATTTGAATGAGGAAAACACATCTCTGAAGGATCAGATTGAAGAGTTGGATGAAAAGCTATTTAACAATCAGGAAGCCTACAAAGAATAGGTTAAAGAAAACAAACACTTGGATGAAGAACTAAGGCAAGAAAACATGAAAATCTTAGAGTTAGAGAAAATTAAGAAGAAAATGGAATCTGAATTAAAAGAAGAAAATAACCATATTGACAAATTGCACACAAGAAAGGATCTAATAGAGTCACAGTTGTATGCATAGAAGATTAAAGGAGATACCATTGGTATTGGATTTAATGAAGCACAAAATCAAATCAATGATATGCGAGAAAGAAAGAAAGCACCAGAAGAATCTACATAAGCTAAGAAGACTGGAAATCTTACTAAAGGTAAAGTTGAACCATCTAAGGATGAGCACAAGTCAGTAAAAAAAACTTGTTATGCCTGTAAAAAGCATGGTCACATAGCAAGAGATTGTAAAGAGGTAAGACCTTTCAATGGTTATTGTTATTCATGCAATAAGTTTGGTCATAAAGCTATGAATTGTAGATCAAATCATAGAAATAATCCTCAGTAAAATGTTAGAAGTCCTCAGAACATTACATGTTAGATTTGAAATTATAATGGTCATACAGCTAGACAGTGCAGTATGGTAACTCACATCAATGCGCTAAGGAATATAAGGGCTCCATTTATTTGTCACACTTGTAACAAGGTTGGAGACATCTCAAAGTTTTTCAGATCAAAAGCACAAAGTCAAGAAAGCCCTAATAAATCTCAAAGATCAATTTTGGATGAAGTTGGAGAAGTCAAGTTTGTGAAAGCCATAGAAGATGCGAGCTTGATTTGGATAGAAGTAAAGAATGATAATGTTGATGAATATGTATTGGATGCATTCATAATGGACACACCATCTACTTCTAGATGAATGACCCTTATGGTCATAAGGGGAGCTAGATTATCTCTAGACCCCTGAGAAACTAGTATACTCACCCTCAGAGTATGTGCCTTTGGTTATAGTAGTTTGGATACTATTTGATGTAGTATGCAAGAGCGCACTACCTAATTGATAGTAGAAATGAAGATTGGAATTCTCTGTGGAATTTTGTGTTTACACGACAAGCATTAATGGTGGAAAGTTGATTTAAAGTCACCGAAGATCCATTATTCACACATTTGAGTTTGAGTTTGAGACTTTGGAGAGCACAGGAGACAAAGTAGTTTGTGTTGAAATATTGAAGTTGGTTTATCAATGAAGGAGTGTGAAAGTTGTTGCGGAAACCTAGTTCAGTCACAATGATTTAGAAACCCTTTGCAAACCTATTTGAGAGACTTACCAAGTAAGTAATGGCCACTCTAGTTATGTTTGATGTTGTTAAAATGAAGAGATACATTTTCAAGAATAATCCCTTTAAATCAGTCTTAGATGACCTAGAAGGAGCATTCTCTAGGACTCTGATGGGAGTGATGCATGTAGAATACATATGTGCATACATTTACTACAAGAAGGAACTAGTAGGTTTGGATAGAATAAGGTCACACATGGAAAAAATGATGAAACTAGACATGGGATTCATGGATGAGTTCACGCACCTTTTCAACAACCCTATTATTGAGTATGCGACAGCATATGAGTTCTATGAATCTGAATGGATTAAGATTTTTTTGAGTAGAATTCATGATGCCCTATTTTGGATAGGAGAAGTCCCTATTAGAATAACTGCTGGTCTCATTTATGAGATGACCAGACTTTCTAAGACCTACACCATCCTTCCCACTGGAAAGGATGTTAGGAAACTAGTGGAACAAGCTTGTAAATCCCGAAGTGATAAGTGCAGCATGACCATAGAGCCTATTGAAGAGAAGGATATCAAGCTTATGGCGATGATACTGGGTTATAAGTTTCATCATGAAAATAGGGTAAATAGTGTATCCACAACCACTATTTTGGCAACTATCAGAATAGTGAAGGAAAATGGAGAGTTTAACTTGTGTGATATCTTGCGTGTATAGTTGACGGATAACCTAAGGGAAATTAAGCATGATAAGAGCAAGATATTTAGGTTTGGGTCACTTATCATCTACATGTACTTTCATATTATTGGTAAAGTATGAGATATTTACCTTGATAAGATTTTGCCTACAATGCCACAAATTTCATTCAAGGCATCATCTAAGAGCACCTTGAAAGATTACATGGAATTGGAAATAAAGACATTTAGAATAAAGATGCAGAGAAGGTATAGGATACCTGAGAGTATTGTATAAAAGTATAAGGATATCATATGTTTTATGATAGAGACTGATATCACATGGATGGAAGTAGTAGAACCTAGATCTAAGTGGATTCATCGACTTAGTTATGAAGTGGAGGAACACATTCTATAAGCTTATGCACAAGTCCTCTTGTCTGTGCCAAAAGATCTAAATGAGCCAAGATGGGGTACTTATGAGGAGAAGACAAGACAAGAAGATTCAGCCTTGTACAATGTTGCGACCAAGTAAAAAGCATCAAAGATCACCTATAAGATACTGAAAATTCATGGTGTCACTCAAGAAAATCTAGATAAGGAAAGGGAAGCCAAGATTACAATGCAACTTGAGAGTGCACCCTCTTATGAAGTTAAAATAGAGAAGAATGATGATCCTAAGGAGAAGAAGATAAAGATGGAAGAAAAAAATTCTGCGCACACACCTACTATTGATCTGGAGTCCACTCAAGCATCTCCTAAGCCTAGTAAAATGCCTAAGAGGAAGAAGCAGTCTGGCACAAGACATCCATTAGCAAGGTCCACAAGAAACCAAGGTAGAAGTATTCAACCACCTCCTGAGGTAGGGTTCCTACCAAATCTTGAAGTGTTGAGAACCAGAGTTGTAGATGAAGGCATAATTGATCAAATTGCTAAGTTCTATGACAAGTACCATGAGATAGATAAATCTGAGATCCATGGTATGATTATAAAACACATGATAAAATTCAAGAAGATAGTTCTAGAACTTAAGATAGTCATTCAAGACAATGTATGGAACATTTTGGATTCCTTGAAAAGACAAGAAACATAAGAAGATTTTAGATGATAACCTCCCAGTATGTTCAGTTGAAGAAAAAACCTTATTGCTGAATTTGGTGAAGCCTCACCTAAGAACCAAGCTAAGAACTCTACAGATTATGAATAAGTATTATGAGTTGGTTGCAAAGGAAACTGAAAAAGAATTTGAGAAGGTATTTTGGAAAAACACATGCATCCATCATTTGTGCCTGCAGCCCAAGTTCCCTCTAAGCAAGAAAAAGTAGTTGAGATTCCAAATGCACCTACGATAGGTCCACAGGATTCTACACCTATGCCTAAAGCTAAGGATGACACAATTATGATAGATAATGTAGAAATATCCATGACAGTGACAAAAAAATACTTAGACAAGTTTGAGGAAGAATTTGTGAGCACTAAGGAAGTAGATATTCTATGCGCTAATAATTCACCCAAGCAACAAGAAGATGTGCAGATTGAAGATATAACTGGACAAGAAGAAGAAGAGGAGAAGGAAAAAGAAGAGGAGAAAGAAGAAGAGAAGGAAGATGAACCTACATATGAGCCCTCTATTGAAATACCTATCTATTAGGAATGAATGCTGGATGTTGTCAGTCATTCTGTAGTAGTTGTTGTTGCATTCATGACTATGATTGTCATTGATGTCAACACAGTGATCTTTTGGAGACTAGTAGAGAAGTAGATAGTGTTTTGATTAGCGCACATGGGATATTATAGTTGGAGCTATGTGATGTTGATGTTATACTCTTTGATATGTTATTTTTCTATGGTTAAGAGCACAGGTAGTAATTCATTGATTCATGAAAGTTATGAGTATTTTGGTAGAAGCAGTATTCAGGCAGTGTTCTTGAGTAGCGGTTTGTGGAAATCAGATGATATCTCCTAATCAGGATGGAATCTAGTTTTGCAAAGTTAAATGGAAGTTTGAGACACATTAATGGTGACTTGGTTTATAGTGCAAACTTTGAGGTTGCACGAGTGAAGAGTTATTGCATCTAGAAGCTGATAGTTTTGTGTAATTTTTGATGTAGCATATGGAAACTTTTATTTTGTAATTGTGTACCGACTCATTTGTAATTATTTGAGTGTGGTATAAAGGAAGGAATGTTTTTCCTTATTGTATGTAGTTTTAATATGAAAGAAGTGTGAGCATGGTTTTGGTTGCATGCGAATGTAAGCATGAAGTTAAGAAAAGAGTCTAAGAGGTTGTGAAAGTGATATTGTGAAGGAAGACATGTGAAGTACAAAGATCTAGAATTGAGATCTGATGTAGCTGTTACCCAAATTTTCCTGTCTTATACAAATTTGACTAAATCTATCCCAAGGTCTCTATTTTTACCCTGTCGAGCATCCCTAAAAGTTTCATGGCCTCATGTTTTGTTTCCTGGCCTCTGCAATTATTTCATGTCCCTGGTCTGTAGGTCAAAATATTCAAAAGTAGCTATTGTGTTGAAACCTTTTAAAAATCCTCAAAAAAACCCTAAGGCCCTATTATGTTTCCTTGTTACTTTATCAGTAACTTAAAATCCTCAATACCAATGTGTGCTTTAATCTCATTGGCTGGTCGCAGGTTCTCTAAGTTTCTCAACGGTTACTTTTCCCATTCAGCAACTTAGCAAATACAATGATTCTCATAATCACTAAGTGTTTCCCAGTCACCGCATAATATCTTGCGACCCAACGATGGTTGACTTCTCTTCAATCACATAATCACTAAATCATCTGGTGGTCTAAATTTGTGGGGTCCCGATTATGAGGATCTAATGGTTGGCGTATCTTCAGATAGGCTATTGTCAGAGCATGAGATCCTAAGATGACCATTGGATCTTCCAAGTCTGCAGTGCTATAGTATTTCAGTGGGATCAGTGCCACCTCATCCAATTCAGCAGCTTCTGATTGGTCCACATGTATCGAGTCATCTTTTTGTTAGTGGGACCAAGTTCTTTCGGTGGTCAGAGGTCCTGACAATTGTCAGAGGATCGACGACTATCTTAAGTTCACAAGGGTTTTGTCAGAGCTATAAGGGGATAAGACTAGCTGTCAATCTTTCTTTTTGTTAGAGTGAGCCCAGCAAACTTCCCAGCTTTTAATCTAATGGTTGTTGTATGATCACATGGAATATTCCTACCCCATGCGATCATGCGCCCACCGTTGATTTTATTCCATCGTCAGGGGCTTTTAGGTGGGTCCTCATATGGTGACGTGCTCGTTTCTCATTGATCCACATAGCGATGACTTGGATGCTATAGTGGGGCCATGTTATAATTTCTACAGGGATGTCATAAGGATGAGGATCGATGGTTGGCATATCTTCATAAAGGGTTGTGTTAGAGTATGAGCTTATGTGCCAGCCGTCAATTTTGCCAAGTGTTCAAGGTTTGTCAATGGGTCCAGTGCCAGGTTAGGGTGATTTGTCATCATTTTATTGGTCAAAGTGAAAGGAAAATCCATGGGACCATATTTCCAGGTGTGTTCAAGTGTTCAAACATGATTGGTTGATGATAAAGATTCACAGGTGGACTGATGTGTTAGTGGGGTCTTAGAAAGGTAAGGATCTAACGGCCGGCGTATAAGCGTAAGGAATATTCTAGTGCTATAAGATCATGTGCCTGCCATTAGATTGGAATCTTGGAGATTGTGGGTCTGTTGTCAGGGAACTGCTAGGGTATATGCCTATGAAGCGGCCAGAGAAAATAAAGGATTGCCAAGTGGTGGGTCTGGGCCTAGGGTTTAAAAGAGTTCTTCGTGACTTAAAGAAGAGAAAAGTCAAGGTGGGTCCTCGTGCTGATTTGCTCACGTTTCATTGGCTGTTGACTTCCATGGTGGTCTTGACTTATCAGAAGGGATTTTAAGTCATTTTTTCAGTATGTCATGGCCATTCATCTGCCAGGAAGGGTTTCTCATCAACGGTCACATTTTAAAATGGCCAGGCTAGCTGTTAACATTCAAATTTAAATTTTTGCACTAGTTTCTTGCTAGGGTTTTGCATTCTTTCGGCCACACATGATGTCGGTTAGCTCAAGATAGTTGTGGTTGAGAGGATGATAGAGGTGACCATTGGCCAGTGTTGTAGGGTACTATGCCATGTTCCCACACTGGGAAGTAATGAAAAGAGTTGGTGCCACCTTTGCAAGCAGTACCTCTTCCAGGGAAATAAGATCGAATTTGAAGCCTTCATGGCTTAGTGGAGTTGCAGGTGGGTAGATGGGTTGAATTTGTTGTGTCTATAGGTGGACTTAGTCTAGGATCAACACACAAAGAGAAAGATCTAATTTGATGACTGGTTCTCAGTGATTTTCATGATGGGTCAGCAGTGTACCTTTAGGGTTTGACACTTTTGTAAAATTTGCAATCCTAGTTAGGTTAGTTTTGACTCCTACCTGCATGCAGTTGAGTATGTATATATTGTTTTGGAGCCTTTAGTGCTGAAGGATTTGAACAATTTGTAGTAGAAAAATTCACCTTTTCTTAAAGGCTATATGTGGTATCATTTCTACCCTCTGGCTCATACAGTTGTATTTTCTCCCATTGATGATCAAGGCATTCTTGAGGTACTTGTGATATTTGTTCTATCCATGTCTTCACTATCTTGATTATCTCTTATTGGATTGAAGTTTATGAATGCTGTTAATGGAAATTGGGGTTCCTAGTCCCTCTCATTTTTTTTTATTTTGTGTGTTACTATGTCTGATTTGATTGAGATGTTTTGTGGGTATACTAAAAACTCTAGCAGTCTTGTCTCATTCTTACACCTAGTTGTAGAAGAGGATGTTTGTTTGTAGGTCATAGGTTGAATCTTTTGTTCAGGTCCTCCTATGAAATACTTATGCAAGCCTATCTAGTGAGTTGTGACTTATTAGACCTAAGTTTTTCATTGATTTCATCCCTACATACTGAGATCCAAACCCTAGTATCGGTGCATCACCTTGTAGGATAGTTTTCTTTCAGTCATTTCCCTTATCACGCACTCCTTCTATCCCTTTCCCTCAAAGATTTACTTTCCTTTTGAGAGAAAATTAAGGTGATTATCCAAGAGGAACCAGCCTAGAAATTGGAGGTTTCATCTCAGTTAGCAGAGGTCCCACAACCTAGAGATGATTCCCAAGTTATACTGAGTTATCAAGCCTACGAGAGCTTGAACTAAGGGTGCAAACTTAGTGTATAACAGTAGCAGTGAGTGTGGTTTGTTATAGTAAGGAGGTAACATATTTTATATTATTCTTCTGAATAATATTAAGGTTAGTTGGACAGTGTGTCCAGTGATCTTACCCTGAAGCTATTTGGGCAGTGGGTCCTTCTGTCTTCCATAACTCTTAACAGGGTTAGAATCTTTTAACAGGGATTCAAAATCTCCTAACAAGGATTTATATGTACTTCATAAGACTCCTAATAGAGTCCATCCTTTCACAAGGAATATTTATATTAGTGCATCTTTTGTGGGCATCATTCCCACCGGGGTTTACTCTTTGATCAAGAGGTTCCCTAGTCAACATATCTTGTGTTATTGTGTATGAATATCTTTGTATGGTTAGTAATTGCATTGCTTACATGGTTAAATTTTGTTGAAGATGATAAAAGTTATAATTATCCGATAATTGATTCACCCCCCCCCCCTCTGAGTTATCTTGGTGGACTTTACTTTCTAACAATTGGTATCAGAGCGGCAGGTCCTTGAAAGGAAATTTTAACAGCTTAAGGAGATCCATGGAAAATTTCAAGAAAGAAAGGCCTAAGTTTGATGGAGTAAATTTTGACAATTGGAAGGAAAAGATGAAGACACGTCTATTGTGTTTAGGACCAGGCTATTGGTTGATTAAAAAGAATGAAAGGACTATAATTGAAGAAGACAATCTTGAAACAAGTACTAAAGATGAGGTAGATCTATTCATGTGTAACATACTTGCAAGAGAAGCACTCTTGACAACACTTCTAGAGAATGAATACAGTCAGGTAAAATGTTTTAAGAAATCTAATGAAATTTGGAAAGTTTTACACTCTACTTTTGAAGGTGATGAACATGCAAAAAGAGCTAGATTACATAACTGGATATGTGCATTTGAAGATATTAGAATGATGGAAGATGAATCTATTAGAAGCTATATTGGTAGAATGTCAGAAATTGTTGCAGGGATAAAATCTTGTGGAGGATAAAAAATAGAGAATGAAGTGATATGGAAAATTCTAAGGACATTGACTCCTGTATTTAAGAAGACAACACAAATGATTGAACAAGTTATACCTTGTACTACAAACTTTACAAGAGAGACTCTTCTTGGAAGATTGGAAGTAGCAGAGATGAACCCAAGGTTATCAAGAGACTTGCCTTGAATGGAGACAACATTTAGTGCTCTTAGTATTCACCCTACTTTGTCAAGAAGTACCAGTATGAGTGGAGATTATGCCAGTAGTAGCAGATCTAAAAATGAAGAAGATAAGAAGATTGAAGAAGGCATTGCCTTGCTTGTGAAAAGAGAACTAGATGGTAAGAAAAATTTTAAATGTTGGACTTGTCAAGAATATGGTCATTTTGCATCTAAATGTCCTAAGAGAGTTAAGAAGTACATAAATAATTTCAAGCCTAGAAGATCTAAGGAATGTTATTATGCTAATGATGAAGATCTTGAAGCTAGCATAGAAAGAACTTTGAGTGAAAGTGATACTAATAATAATGATGAAATAGGATTTGTAGCGATTAAATAAGAGAATTATGAATTTGATGTTAAAGAAGAAAAAACATTAGTTTCCCAAGTTGAAAAGAAAGCTGATTGGATTATAGATAGTGGTTGTTCACATAATATGATTGGAGATATGAAGAAGTTCATAAAGTTTAACAATTATGATGGAGGAGTTGTTAGAGTTGGTAACAATGCACCTTGTTTGATTAAAGGTATAAGATCTATTACTCTTGATGGAAAGACTAATACTGATGATGTTTACTTTGTTGATGGATTGAAACATAATCTTTTGAGTGTTGGACAGTTAGTGGATAAGGGATATCAAGTTTGGTTTACTGAGAAAACTTGTGTGATAAAGGATAAAGATGGAAATCTAATTGGAACTAGGTCTAGAACTAGAGGTAAAGTATTTCAGTTGAATCCTACTGAGATGACATGCTTGATTACTAAAATTGATGATAGTTGGTTATGACATAGAAGGTTTTGTCATATAAACTTTGATAATATTGTGAAAGTGAGTACTACACTTACTGTAAGGGATTTTCCTAAAATTATGAAGCCTACTAACATGATTTGCAAAGAATGTGTGATGGCTAAATAGAAGAGAAGTTCATTTCCTAGTAAGAAGTTCACATCGGCAGAGAAGTTGGAGATTGTTCATACAGACTTGAGCAATCCTACCAGGACTAGAGGATTCTATGGAGAAAGGTATTTTATGATTCTTGTTGATGATTTTACAAGAATGATGTGGATTGCATTTCTAAAAGAAAAATCTAAAGCATTTCATAAGTTTAAGATCATTAAGAATAAAGTTGAGAATGAATCTGGAATGAAGATTAAATGTTTGAGATTTGATAGAGGTGGAGAATTTACTTCTAGAGAGTTTAACACCTTTTGTGAAGTGAATGGTATTAAGAGATAGTTTTCAGCCCCTAGAACACCTAAACAAAATGGTATTGCAGAAAGAAGAAATAGGTCAGTAACTAAAGCAGCAAGAGCTATGCTATTTGAGAATGACTTGGTGAAGACATTTTGGAGAGAAGTAGTGAATACAACAATATATACAATGAATAGAGTACAAATAAGAGTAGACACAGATAAGATATCTTATGAATTATGGTTTGGACATGCACCCTCAGTTAATTTTTTTAGAATTTTTGGAAGCAAATTTTATATAAAGAGAGATGATGATATTAGAAAGTTTGACCCTAGAAGTGATGAAGGTATTTTTCTTGGATATTCTTTGAAGAGAAAAGCATATAGATGTTACAATAAGAGAACTAAAACTATTGTTGAGAGTGAAAATGTTAAAGTTGATGAGAAGTTGAAAATTTAGGAAGGAATGCTTGATTATGAATCTGATGAAGAAGCTAATCCTTAGCCTAACATTGAAACTATTGAATTATTCTATGAGACTGATAGCGAATTGTTGAATGAGAATCATACTACAAAAGAAACCAGAGAAGAATCTACAGTTGAAGCAAGATCTATGACTATGACACCAAATAGGTATCTATCTAGACATCATCTTGTTGAACAAGTTATTGGAAGTTTGGACAGAGGACTTATGACTAGAAATAAGGTACATTTATGTTTGATTTCTCAAATTGAACCTAAATCTACTAATGAAGCTTGTGAAGATGAACATTGGATTAATGCTATGAAAGAAGAACTAGATCAAATTGAAAAGAACAAGACATGGGAATTGGTTCCTAGACCTAAAGACAAGAATGTGATTGGAACTAAATGGGTATTCAGAAACAAGATGAATGAACAAGGAAAAGTAGTAAGAAATAAAGAAAGACTAGTATGTGAGGGATACTTGCAGCAAGAAGGAATTGACTATGAAGAAACCTTTGCACCAGTAGCAAGACTTGAAGTAGTGAGAATGTTTTTGGCTTATGCACCTTTTAAGAAATTCAAAGTGTATTAGATGGATGTGAAGTCCATATTTCTGAATGGTGAATTGGAAGAAGTCTACATTGAGCAGCCTGAAGGTTTTCCTTTGACTCAAGAAGGAGATATGGTATGTAAACTAAAGAAAGCATTATATGGACTAAAGCAAGCACCTAAAACTTGGTATGCTAGATTGGTTAAGTATTTGTTGAAATTGGGATTTACTAAAAGAACAATAGATAGTAATCTATACACAAAAGAAATTGAAAATGGAATGTTAGTTATAGTTATTTTTGTTGATGACATTAGCTTTGGAGGAGAAGATGAAGCTAGTGACAAATTTGCTAATGAAATGAAGACATAATTTGAAATGAGCATGATTGGTGAGATGAAATACATTTTGGGATTATAGATAACACAGAACAGTGATGGTATCTTTGTTAGCTAGATAAAGTACTTGAATGATTTGCTGAAAAGATTTGGAATGGAGAACTATAAACTAGTTGGAACACCTATGGTTATAGGACACAAACTATCAAGAAAAGATGAAACACCAGCAGTTGAGTAGAAGAAATACAGATCCATGATTGGAGGATTGCAGTACTTAACACACACTAGACTGGATACACAACATTTAGTTGGCATGGTAGCAAGATTTCAAGCTGAACCTAGAGAGTCACATTATGTAGCAGTAAAGAGAATATTGAGATATTTAAGAGGCATAATGGACTATGGATTGTGGTATGAAAAATCTGATGATTTCACCCTATGTGCATATACAGATGCTGATTGGGGAGGTAGTGTTGATGATAAGAAAAGCACCAGTGGTGGAGCCTTTTTTCTTGGAGGAAGATTGGTTTCATGGTTGAGCAAGAAGCATAATTGTATTTCACAGAGTAGAGCAGAAGTAGAATATGTAGCAGTAGAAAACAATTGTAACCAAATAATTTGGATGAAGCAGATGCTGAAGGATATTGGAATTAAGTTTGTTGAGCCTATTGTCATACATTGTGACAACACCAACATAGTCAGTATGTCTAAGAATCCTGTATTTCATTCTAAGACTAAGCATATAGAGATCAAGTATCATGTTGTAAGAGAGAAAGTAGCTGAGAAAGAAGTCAGATTGGAGTACATAAGCACAAAGGAACAAATAGCAGACATATTTACAAAGCCTTTTCCTAAGGATACATTTGAGTATCTAAGAGGTATGCTTGGGGTTATGCCCCAGCCTACTTTTGAGTAATGATGCAGTTGGTTGCATCTGTCCAGTGGTATATGAGCCCTATCTTTTTCTGGATTGGATGTTGGTACTTCCTCTATGGGGGAGTATGTGTATTTGAGCTGAGTCGTGAAGAATCTTGTGAATGTATTTTCTAAAATAGTGTCTTTTGACATTGAGTTGTCGTTGACATAGTGATGAAATTTTTGTCATTGATGTCAATGGGGGAGAAGTGTACATGAAAAACCCTGTGTACCATCTATTGGAGATAACTTAATAGGATAACGAAGCAAGATTTGATTGATGAAGAAGATTTCAATAACTTTCAGAGTATCAGTGCAACAGTATTGAGATTTTTGGAACATTGGATGTTTTTCATCTATGTTGCCATCAATGCCAATGGGGGAGATTGTTAGGAATGAATGCTAGATGTTGGCAATCATTCTGTAGCATTTGTTGTTGCATTCATGACTATGATTATCATTGATGTCAACACAGTGATCTTCTGGAGACTAGAAGAGAAGTAGACAGTGTTTTGATTAGCGCACGTGGGATATTGTAGTTGGAGCTATGTGATTTGATGTTATACTCTTTTATATGTTATTTTTCTATGGTTAAGAGCACAAACAATAATTCATTGATTCATGAAAGTTATGAGTATTTTGGTAGAAGCAGTATTCAGGCAGTGTTCCTGAGTAGCGGTTTGTGGAAATCGGATGATATCTCCTAATTGGGATGGAATCTAGTTTTGCACAGTTAAAGGCAAGTTTGAGACACATTGATGGTGATGTGGTTCATAGCACAAACTTTGAGGTCACATGAGTGAAGAGTTATTGCATCTGGAAGCTGACAGTTTTGTGTAATTTTTGATGTAGCGTATGGAAACTTTTATTTTGTAATTGTGTGTCGACTCATTTGTAATTATTTGAGTGTGGTATAAAGGAAGGAATGTTTTTCCTTATTTTATGTAGTTTTAATATGAAAGAAGTGCGAGCATGGTTTTGGTTGCATGCAAATGTAAGCATGAAGTGAAGAAAAGAGTCTAAGAGGTTGTGAAAGTGATATTGTGAAGGAAGACATGCGAAGTACAGAGATCTGGAATTGAGATTTGATGTAGAAATGAGTGAGGTTTGGCATATTAAGGAGGTAAAATATTTCATATTATTCTTCTAAATAATATTAAGGTTATTTGGATAGTGTGTTCAGTGATCTTACCCTAAAGCTGTTTGGGCAGTGGGTCCTTCTGTCTTCCATAACTCTTAATAGGGTTAGAATCTTTTAACAGGGATTCAAAATCTCCTAACAGGGATTTATATGTACTGAATTTATTTCATAAGACTCCTAACAGAGTCCATCCTTTCACAAGGAATATTTATATTAGTGCATCTTTTGTGGGCATCATTCCCACCGGGGTTTACTCTTTGATCAAGAGGTTCCCTAGTCAACATATCTTGTGTTATTGTGTTATTGTGTATGAATATCTTTGTATGGTTAGTAATTGCATTGCCTACATGGTTAAATGTTGTTGAAGATGATAAAATTTATAATTATCTAATAATTGATTCACTCCCCCCCCCTCTCAGTTATCTTGGTGGACTTTACTTTCTAACACTGTCAAGGTAAAGACTGAAATCATGGATAGTACACTCATCACTCCCAAGCCATCATTGTCATTATTTTCAAGTTTGACCCCGGACACAACAAGTGTACATTCATGGGGAGAAGAAGACCTGATAAAGATCAGTGTGTTAGCAATGGAGAAAGAAATAGAGAAAAAAGTAATGAGAAATCCATTATTTGTTGAATCAATAAGCATACTGAATAACCTACTACTTGAAGACAAGAAAGTTTCTAGTGTACATTCAGTGGATGATGTTAGCACCATCATGACATGCTTTAAAGAAAATTTATCAACTCTTGAGGAATAGGCATCCAAGATAGAAGAAGAGAAATATCTTATGAAGAGGCTAAATGAATTGACAGGTAACTTTGCACTTGACCTCAATTCTCTCAAGGTTGGTCAAGCAGTGTTAAAGGAGACAACAACTAAAGGAAGGAAACTAATAGCTAATTGTATGAATAAAGATAAATTTACTTCAGACCTTTCCAAGAAGATTTAGGAAGTTGAATCTATGATATAAGTAGTAATAAAATCTATAGAAGATCCCTCCATAGATATAAATATGTATAATAATGTCTACCAAGGAAAAGTGGACAAGATTGAGAAGGAAGAAATAGAAATGGCTCAGATAAGGGCTAGGCAAGCTCAGCTGAGACATGCACTTGCACCCTCATTGGATGTGTTGAATCAGAATATCAAGGAGATTGATGTCAATATTGTGACATATGATCAAGGTACATGAACAAATTTGGAGAAGATGGAGAAATTTACTTATGCATTATGCGCCCACCTCCAGACAGTAGATGCACTCAAGGCATTTTGGCAGTAAGAGATCCAAAACTTGAAGATTGCATATCCGGATGTACTCACTGTGTAAGTACATGAAGTTTCATTTTTGAGCACCTTTGTCATTAATATCAAAGGGGGAGTAGAGAAATATGGGAGAAATATGGGGTAGTGTATATAAACGTGAATAAAGTATATAGTAGAAGGGAGATATAAGATAGAGTATATGATGTACAGAAAAAGATAAGAGTATATGTTAGAAAGTTTTTATGTAAAATATAGTTTAGTAACTTTGTCATATGCCTTTGTTGCCATCAATGAAAAAGGGGGAGATTTTTGGAAAGTTGACTATACTAGTGTATATGACTAATATTTAGTGTTTCCATTATGGCAACAAAGTCATATGAAGTTTTGGAGTCAGCACATAACTTAGAAGATCAGAAAAATGACTAAGTATGGAAGATAGGATAGTCAGTGAAGCACCTAAGGAATAGAGCATTAGCGCACATGCATATGACCAAGTTTTGTTATGCACCCTTGAAGATAAGATTTTTGATATGTTATTAAGCTATGGTTAATAATTCATGATCAGATGAGTTAGTATGATGAAGTTGCAATGAGTTGAAGTGACACAAACAGTAAGCGGAAGATTAGAACAAAACATGGAGCCAACTGTTAGTATTTTGGTTAATGTGTATAACATTTTTTTGTAAAGGCTATGCACCTATTGTATTTATGTTATAGACATATTACTATCAATGTACGTAAACACACTTGAGCCAATTCATTTGGAAGCATTGTATGTAATAGGTTATAGGCCGACTTACTGAATAGTTTTGTTTGCGCATATAAATAAGACACGTGTCTTTGTATTTAGATATGGAATGAGATATAGAGTTGATAAAAGAAGAAAAGAAGTATGAGAAGAGTATTTAGTATGATATAGAGCTTTACAAGAGGTTAAAGCATCACCACACAAAAGGAACTGATCAGACAAGCAATGTCAAAGAAATAATTCACCTTGCAGATATAATATGTATCTGATATTCAAAAGGTTGCAACCTTCACCCATTTTAGTAGTGAGATCTAGGATAGTGTGTCCTCATCCCTAATAGGGTTACTTGTAAAAGACTCCTAACAAGGTCTGACCCTTGACAAGGTCATTGTACTTAAGCATTGTATTGACAAATCCTAATAGGGCTAAGGAACATTAACAGGTTCATAATACACAAGTATAATTATTAGTGGGTATTAATTCCCACCGAGGTTTTTCCTTTGTCCAAGTTTTCCCTATAGTCATATCTAGTGTTATGTGTTATGGTTGTTTAATTTACTAGCTTCAATATTCAGTTCAACATTTAAGTAATAGAGTTAAGTTTCAATAGATCAGAAATTAATATTGTAGAACACTGATTCACCTCCCCTCTCAGTGTTCTCATTCCTAAAAATATTTGTGTTGTGTTCTTAGTATAGCCATTAGACATGTTTTTGGAGAGTTATATTGTTTCTCTAATATGATTTCAAGGAATTTCTAATAGGCCAACTTGATTATATGATTTGGAGAAAGATACTTATAGTCGGTCAGTTGTGATCACTAAGTATGGCAGATAGTTGAAAGAGAAGAGCATAGAAAAAGGTGCAAAGTATTGAGTCATCAATATAAGGTCTATGTGACAAAGAAGAGAGTGTATGCTATTCATTAGAACTAGTCAAGATAGCAGGTCTAACTCATAGTTCACCAAGATCCATATATAGTGTATATCTGTTATGCAAAAGGTTGCAGCCTTCACCATTTGAGTAGTGATCTCCCAGACAGTGTGTCCTCACCTCTAATAGGGTTAATTGTAACAGACACCTAATAGGGCCCAACCTTTGACCAAGTCACTGTACTTAATGCATTGTAAAGATCAAATCCTAATAGGGTTGTAAGATCTTCTAATAGGGATCATTATACTCTAGTGTAGTTTATAGTGGGTGATAATTCCCACTAGGGTTTTTACCTATTTAGGCTTCCCCGTAACCAAAATTGTGGTGGTGTGACAAGTGTTCTCATATTGTGTTTATGCTTAATGTTAATCTGTACTTAATTGTATAAAGAATTGAATCTTGTAGATAACTGATTCACCCCCCCTCTCAGTTATCTCTTGGGACTATTCCTAACACTAATGAGTATGATAGCTGAAGAAATTAGAGAGGTTTTTAGGTTGAGTGAACCTACTAGTGACCTGGTAAAGATTGAATTTGATGAGCTCAAACAAGTTTATAATGCTTAGAGAGATTATCTAAGGAATGGTCCTCTGAAGGAGTTCTTCAATAAAGTTGGAGGTATGATCACTGTAGGGCCAAGTACACAGGAACCATTCAAAATGGACTACTTTAAACTTAGGGAAAAATGTGTATACTATTCTTTGTGCCAAATTTTTGTGGAAGATTCTCAAGATAATATGCTAATACACTATATGTTTATGATGGTTCAAATTCTGCACCCTTACTTGGTAGTCACCTTTGACTTTGCACCTTTCTTGGCTGAATTAATTCATGAGGGACTAATGTGAATCTAGAAGGATAAAGTAGACAAACCCTTTTGCTAGTATTCCCTATTGATGTATATGTTTCTATATAAGGGTGGAAATTACTTTGAGAAGGAAATGGACCTCATGAGGTAGAAAGATTGTGAGGAAATGCCAGTACAATCATGGAATATCAATTTAACTTGGGATAGAAATGAGAACAACTTTATCACTTTTGCAAGATGTTTTACATCAAGGCTTAGGGATTTTTTGTTTCTAGAGAACCCAAGGATCCCAAAGGCCTTGTTAGATCTCCTAAGACCTAAGTAGTATGCCATTGATATCAAGATTATACACAATTTGGGTGATTTTATCCTCTACCAAGTGTCTACTATAATAAGGGTGTATGGGTTTAGAGGAAATCCATTCATACTACCATATCAGATCCCTCTGAAGATTAGGGTTATAGAATTTTTTAGGCAAATTGGAGAATTGTAAGAGAATACTCTCACAAAAAAGGCTAGAGGGCCTCTTTTCCTACTACCATAGTAGCCCAATAATTTGTGATTAAAAAGGGTGGATGGTCCCATATGGACAAAATCTTGTAGCCATATCACATGGCCACCTCACTTGCTAGGGAAACAGATCCTGAGGGATTTTACAATGAGATGTTTAAAAAGAGGACAAGGTGTGCCTCTATGGACCATATTTTCAATTTCCCCAAGGATATTATCAGGAATATCTTTGACCTACAAGAGTAGGAGATCAAAAAGGAAAAGTGGCTAGTGTACAAGAAGACACTAGATTTTGTTCAGCATTTTATCAAGGATTATGATCCCTTAAAGGAATTCACCCCTTTTGAGAAGAAGATAGAAGCTCTTATGATCCATTTTTAGGGTATCATCTAGACCCTAAATGAGAAAAAAGAAAAGGTGATGAAAACTGAGCCAAAGAGGGATAGATTTGTTTTGAGTAAGCCTGCATTTGCCAACATAGTACCCCCGGGAAGATATGTGGTGCAGAAGAAGACTGGATATAGTGTGGTCATACCAGGACTAGGAAAACAAGAAGAAACTAGAAGAATAGAAGACATCCCTTCCACTTCTAAGGAAGCTGAGATGGAGGACAAAATAGAGGAATGTCTAAAATCACCACAGAATCAACCAATTAAGATTGATTCTGATTCTCCACCTCTACAAAAAGGAAAAAAATAGAAGAAATTCCTACACAAGTTGAGGAGGAGTATTCTCCTACCCAATCACCTCTAAATCTCATAGATCATCAAGAGGTGGAAGAGAAACTACAACAATTGGGTAGTCTAGGTCAAATTTGCATGACCTATGAAGATATAAATGAGGGAGTGCCAAAGCCACCAAATGAACCTGAATCAGATCTAATAGTAGGGGAAATGGTTGGTAAGGAACTGGATCCTATCACTAAGAAAGAATGTGATGAGTTCCTAGCGGATGATTCTTTTGTCAAGGCTAGAGCCTTCATGCAATTCTTGTGGAAATTGCACATAAATCAATTCAATGCAACCTATGAGAAAAGACACAAAGAAAACCCACAGAAGGACCTCAAGATTATAGAAGATGAGGTAAGAAAAGAAATGACAAAAAGGTTTGAAAACATTACTCTAGAACAAGGGAGATAGCTGGTAAAGAATGCAGGGGTGCTCATTCTCCTTGAGTGGGATATTGCTAATGCAGTGGTCCTTGATGTTGTTAGGAAGAAAATCACACTAGCCCATAAGACCAAGAAGGAGGTAGAAAAAGAAATCAAAGGGGTCACCTTTAGTGATGACCATCAAGCCTTGGTCATGTGGTCTTTAAAAAAAAATGAAAATAATAAAGGTAAAAAAATTGTTAAGAGTGATCTTTCAGGTAGTTTACTAGTGCAAAGGGTTAGTGAGACCTCAATTATTGAGGCATCAGCCATGGCCTTGGAAAAAACCAAGCTCAGTATGAAGATGGTAGAAAGGGAAGCCAGGGAAAAAGAAGATCTCACACTAAATCTAGAGACAGTGTTGAAGGTTGATGGAGAGATGAAAAAAGAGATCAGTGAGAAGGATAAGTTGATAGTAGACCTAAGAAAGAGGTTAGGAGAACATGGACCAATCTAGGTATTAGAACACTTACAAATTTCTTCCTCCCCTACTATTCCTACTTCATCTAGTACTATAATTGAATACCCCCTCTACCCTCTATCTCCACCTATGGAGGATGAAGATATAACACAAAGAGAAATTTTGGAAAATGAAAGATGGGCTTTCTTGGAGAAAGAAAAGAAATTGTGAAATGAAAGGCAATTGTTTGAACATGGACAACTAGAAATGTCCATGAAATATGAAGAGAAAATAAGAGACACAATTTTGTAATTTTTTGTAGGTGTTGGCCCAAAGGAAATTTATAGGACTGGTGAGAAATTAATTAAAATTTTGAATTCTTTTAAGGAAGAAGTGGCCATTGTGGACCGAATTTTGGATAGGTGGGTTACCAGGAGAGATAAATTGAAATCCTGTTATTCTTTGATTAAAAATCAACAGATTGTGGATGAACATTTAAAAGGTACATATAAGTTTGTTAAACCCCTACTTGAGTTTGCAGTGAAAAGGGAAAACTTAGAGAGAAAGGCATCTATTCTAAGGGAAAGATATTACCGAGACTGTTTTCAAATGTTTCCCTATCTTTTCAAAATGGATAGAACCATAAAATACAAAGATGAATGGTTGGGGAAAATAGATAATAAATTGTCAGCCAGAGTAAGCAACATCTTGAATATAGAAATCAATATTCCATTTGTCCAGACAGTTGAAGTGCTACAAGATGCCAAAATACATTTCAAAACCCTAAGAAAAGAGGTACATCGGGTGAAATTTGATTGGGATATTTTGGTACCAAAAAGAGATGAGGTGCTAGCTTTCCATTGGCCTAGTGAGGAAGTCTACATATCTTGGGAAGCCACATATTCTTTGAAAGGTGTAAAGAATGAAGAGTTTGTTGGAGATTTGCCAGCAAGCCAGTGCTGACTGTATGTTTGTCATTGATGACAACATATGGTAAGTAGCATGCATGGAAGACTTATGTAGTAAGATTTGAGTATATATAGCATGGACATGTTATCAACATGATATCATGGATGCAGAGGTTAATTGTTAGTATAGACATTTATGTAGCATCTCGTGTCAACAGTGTTCCTGACAGAGTTACAGGTAGTGTTCTGTGAGTAATTGTCCATAAATTTATCATGGAGCCTTGCGTGTTTGGATATGTGATGGAGACATGTTAGTGTTGTTACATTCATGGACATAGAGTTTGATGTGTAGTACAAGTGAAGTTATGTAGTTTCTATTCACTAGTTGCAGTTTCTTATGTTTATCTAGAAGAGCCGATAGAGATTATATTGGTATAGGAGCTGCACCTATCATTTCGGTATATGTGCTTGGATTAGTGATTGAAGAAGAGTTAAGAATGTTTTGTTAAGAGTACATGATGTAATTCAGCTTGAGGAGAAAGTATCAGTTAAATTGATAGAGCCAACAGTGTGCAGCATGTGTCTACACTTATTGATTTGCATAGGTCCCAGTTTGTGTTGCATGCCTAGTAGAGCCGACCTAGATATTATTGGAGAAGTTTATTGTTTCTCTAAAATTATTTCAAGGTGGTTCTAAAATTATGAATTTATTATATCATTTAGAGGAAATATACTTATAGCTAGTCATTTGTGATCTCTAGCAGTATGGCATGGAGATAAAAGATTAGAGCAGAGCAGAGAGTGCAAAGTATTGTGTCATTAGGAAGAGGCCTATGTGATAGAGAAGGTAGTGTTGGAAAGTTGAATATACTAAATTATATGACTGTATTTAGTGTTTTCATTATGGAAATAAAGTCATATAGAGTTTTGGAGTCAGTGCACTTTATCACAAGGTCAGAATATGGCTAAGTATAGAAGACTAGACAGTTAGCAGAGCACCAGAAGATCAGAGCATCAACACACGTGCATATGACTGAGTTATGTTATGTTCCCTTGAAGTTAAGATGGTTAGTGTGTATTCATACTAAGTCTAAGAGTGTGTGATTAGATGAGATAGTATGCCAAAGATACATATAGTTGAAGAGGTACAGCTAGTGAATGACAGAACAGAACAGAGTATGGAGCCGACTATTTTTATTTTGATTAGCAGTTATAATAATGTTTTTTAAAGGCTATGAACCTATTTTAATTAGGTTGTAGACATGTAAAAATCTTTTTTTGTAAACATTCTTGAGCCAATTCACTTGGAAGAATTGTATGTAATCGGTTAAAGGACCGACCTAGTTAATTGTTTTATAAGCGCATATAAATATGACATGCACCTTGGTAATTGAGTGGTGATAAGAATATAGAGAAAGAGGAGTGGAGAAGAAGTATGCAAAAAAAATTTAGTATGTTTTAGTGCTTCACAAGAGGTTGAAGCATTAGCACATCAAAGGAACTGATCAAACAAGCAGTGTCACAACACCAGTTCATCTAGCAGATATAGTGTGTATCTAAGATCAGAAGGTTGTAGCCTTCACCACTTGAGAAATGAGCTCTAGGAAAGTGTGTCCCCACCTTGAATAGGGTTATTGTAAGACTCCTAATAGGGTCTAACCCTTAACTAGGTCACTGTACTAAAAACATTGTAAAGAACAACTCCTAACAGGGTTGCTAATCTTCTAATAAGGATCACAAGACACTAGTGTAGTTCTTAGTGGGTGTCAATTCCCACTGGGGTTTTTACCTATTTGGGTTTCCCCGTAACCATATTGGTGTTATGTGTTGTGATTTTTTATCTTGTTTATATTGAATTTCATTTCAGTACTTAAGAAATCAAATTAAGTTTCAAGAGTAAAGTAAAAAGATTAAGATATAGTGAACACTGATTTTCCCCCCCTCTCAATGTTCCCATTCCTAAAAATTGGTATCAGAGCTCTAGTCCTCTGAAGAGAAGTTTAACCACTTGAGGAGATCATGGTTTAGAAGAAGAAAAAATCTGAAGAAGAATCTTATGGCAGTTCTTGAAGACCTTGATACATCTGAGAAAGAACTTGAAGAGCTAAAATTGAAAGTCAGTGGCACACAAGTATTCATCAAGAAGCTAAGAAAAGATTTGAAAGATTGTTCAAATAGTGATTTAGGGAAAATGGTCAAAAAACTAAATGAAGAGAACACATCTCTGGAAGATCAGATTGAAGAATTGGATGATAAGCTACTAACAGTCAAGAAGTTTATGATGAACAGATCAAAGAGAACCTTCAACTGAATGAAGAATTGAGGCAAGCAAACATGGAAATCTTGGATCTAAGAAATAGAAAAGAAAAGTTAGAGTCTGAATTGATTGAAGCAAGGAATCACATTGATAAATTACACACAAGCAAGGATCTGATAGAATCTTAGTTATATGCTTGGAAGCTTAAAGGAGATACCAATGACATTGGATTCAATGAAGCACAAAATCATATTGATGACATGTGAGCAAGGATAAAAGCACTAGAAGACACCACAGATGCTAAGGAGACTAAAAATTAGACTAAAGACAATACTTAACCATCTAAGGATGAGCACAAGCCAGTAGACCGAACTTGTTATGCATGTAACAAGCATGGACATATAGAAAGGAATTATAAAGAGGTAAGACCTTTCAATGGTTACTGTTATTCATGCAATAAATTTGGTCATAGAGCTAAGAATTGTAGAACAAGTCAAAATAATAAGACTCAACATAATCAGAGAAATCAGAATCAACCAAATGCAAGAAGTTCTTAGAGTATTACTTGTTAGATATGTAATTATAATGGTCACTCAGCTAGACAGTGTATAATGGTAACCCATATCAATGCGCTAAGGAATTTAAGGCCTCTAGTTATTTTTCACTCTTGTAACAAGGCTGGACACATCTCAAAGTTTTGTAGATCAAGAATGCAAAGTCAGGAAAGCCCTAAAAAGCTAGGAGAATCAATATTGGATACCGAAGCAGAAGTCAAGTTTGTGAAAGCTTCAGAAGATGTGAGCTTGATTTGATCAGAGGAAAAGAAGGGTAAGGTTGATGAGTATGTATTGGATGCATCCATAGTGGACACACCCTCTACATCTAGATGAATGACCCTCAGGGTCATAAGGGGGCGCTAATTTAGCTCTAGACCCCTGGGCGGCTGGTATACTCACCCTTAGAGTATGTGCCTTTGGATTTAACATTTTTGAGATTATGTGATGCTATGTGCAACTGCCTGATTGATTGCAGGATAGAAGTTGGAAATTCTCAGTCAATTTCTGGTTTACACGGCAAGCATTAATAGAAGAAATTTCACTTTATAGTCTACGAAAACTTACAGATCACTCATTGCATTCGATTTTGAGCGATTGGAAACCACATGAGCCCTAGTAGTTGAATTATAAAGTGTTGGAGCTTGATTTACTAGCGAAGAAGTGTGATTGATTAGTTGTGAAGCCCTAGTTTGACGCATTAATTCAGAAGTCTTTGGAATCCAATTTAAAGTGTTAACCAAGTTATGGAAACACCAGTTGTATTTGATGTTTCTGAGACAAAGAGATATGTTTTCAAGATGCACCCTTTTAAGTCAACCATAGATGACCTAGAAGGTTCATTTTCAAGAACCCTAATGGGTGTCATGCATGTGGAAGACATACACAAGTATGTATATTGCAAAAAGGAGGTAGATGGCTTAGATAGAATTAGGTCACATCTTGAGACAATGATAAAACCTGATAAAACATTCATAGATGATTTTGTGCACCTAGAAGACCACCCTATCATTGAGTATGCTATGACACATGAATTCTATGAGTCCGACTGGATTAAGATCTTGTTGAGTAGGATCCATGATGACTTATTTTGGATAGGTGAAGTACCAATCAGAATCATAGTTGACCTTATTCATGAGATAACAGGTTTATCTAAGATAGACACCATTCTTCTAATTGAAAAGGATGTCAAGAAATTGGTTGAACAAACTTGAAAATCCTGAAGTGACAAGCGCGGGATGACTATTGAGCCAATTAAGGAGAAAGACATCAAATTGATGTCTATGATTCTTGGTTACAGATTCTAGCATGCCATCAGGGTCAATAGTGTGTCTGCAGCCACTATTCCTACAACCATAAGGATAGTAAGGGAAAATGGTGAATTCAACTTGTGTGAAATCTTGCACGCATAGTTGATGGATAACATAAGGGCAATCAAGCATGATAAGACCAAAGTATTCAGGTTTGGGTCTTTGATAATATACATGTTCTTTCATATAGTTGGGAATGTATCTAACCTATAACTAGACAAAAGTTTACCTACAATGCCTCAGATATCCCTCAAGGCATTAGTTGAGAGCACTCTAAGAGACTACATGGAGTTATAATTGAAAACATTCAAGATAAAGATGCAAATGAGGTATAGGATACCTGAAATTATTGTTGAAAAATATAAGGACATCATTTTTTTAATGGTGGAGACTGAAAATACTTGTATGGAGGTTATTGAGCATAGAACTAAGTGGATTCATCCACTTGGCTATGAAGTATAGGAGCAAGTCTTGGAATCCTATGCTTAAGTTTTATTATCAGCACCCAAGGACCCTAATCGACATAGATGGGGAACTTATGAGGAAAAGACTAGGGAAGTGGATGCAGTCCTAAACAGTGCAGTAACCAAGAGAAAAGTCACTAAAATCACCTCTGAGATTTTGAAGATCCATGGTGTGACCCAAGTAGACCTGGACAAGGATAGAGAAGCTAAGATAGCTATGCAGATTGAGAGCACATCCTCCGTAGAAGCTAAGATAGAGAAAATAGATGACCCTAAGATAAAAAAGATAAAAGTTGAGAAAACTGATGCTTTCAGTCCTGCACCCATAGATATAGTTGATGTGGAGTCCATTAAATCATCTCCTAAGGTGCCTAAGAGGAAGAAGAAAACTATTACAAGTCACCCTTCAACTAGAGCCACAAGAAGTAGAGGTAGAAACTCACAACCACCTCCTGAGGTAGGATTCCTACCAAGTCTTCAAGTGTTAAGGACTAGAGTGGTAGAGGAAGGAAGGCTATATCAGATAGCCAAGTTCTATAACAAATATCATGAAATTGACAAGTTTGAGATCCATGAGATGCTAATAAAACATATGATCAAGTTTAAGAAGACAATTCTAGAACTGAAGTCAAAGATTCCAAATAAAGTATGGGAAATTTTGGATTCCTTGAAAAGACAAGAAACAGAGGAAGACTTTAGAATTAGGGAGAAAATACTAGATGAAAATCTACTAGTATATTATATTGATGAGAAAACACTACTTCTAGGATTGGTGAAACCATTCCTTAGAACTAAGATGAGGACATTACACATAATGAACAAAGATTATGAGTAGATAACAAAGGAGACATAACAAGCCTTTGAGAAGGTGTTTTTAGAACAATGCATGTAACCACCATCTTCACCCATAAGCCAAGAACCTATTGAGAAAGATAATGTAGGTGAGGTTAAAAATGTACCTATGATAGGTCCCCAAGACTTAGTGCCCTCAGTAATAGTGCCCACAGTTGAAATAAAGTTTGTGACCATGATCGCAACTCAAAAAGATGACACAATTATGATTGACAATGTGGAGATATCAATGGCAGCCACTGACAAAGACTTGGACAAATTTGAAGAAGCTTTTGTTAGTACACAAGAAGTAGAAATTCTATACGGTGATATTTCACCTAATCACTAAGAGGAAGTATTGATAGAAGACATATCAGGTCATGAAGAAGAGGAGGAGAAAGAAAATGAAAAAGAGAAAGAAGGAGAAAAGGAGGTAGAAAAAGAAACATCAGATGAACCCTCACTTGCAACAATTGCAAAGGTTAATACAAAAGTGATGGAAAGCACACCTATCACTCCCATGCCATCAACATCATTATTGTCAACTTTGACTCCTGATACTACAAGCTTGGAATCTTGGGGAGAAGAATACATGATCAAGATCAGTGTCCTTGCTATGGAGAAGGCCAAGGAAAAACAAGTAATGAGAAATCCCCTATTGGTTGAGTCAATAGACATCTTAAATAACCTACTACCAGTAGAGACCAAGGTACAAAAGGTATACTCAGTGGAGGATGTCAACAACATCCTAACAAGCTTCAAGGAAAACTTCTCCAGCCTAGAAGAATCAACGGCTAAGATAGTAGAAAAGAAGTATCTTAAGAAAATATTAGATGACCTATTTACAAACTTTGCACTTGACCTCAACTCCTTAAAAGTAGGTCAAGCTTCACTGAAAGAATTTTCAGCCAAAGGAAGAAAACTCATAGTAGACAACATGAACCAAGATAAGCTGACAACATATCTTTATAAGAAAATTTAGGAGGCAAAGGCTATGATAGATCAAGTTAGGAAATCATTAGAAGATCCTAGTACAGATATCAACATGTGCAACAATGTATACCAGGGAAAAGTGGACAAGATAGAAAAGATAGAAAAAGAAATGTCCAAAATAAGGGCAAGGCAAACACAGCTGAGAAATGCTCTTGCGTCTTCACTAGATGTCTTGAATCAGAACATCAAGGAGATCGATGCCACTATGGTGATATATTATCAAGGTTTGTATATAGAACTAGAGAAGATGGAAAAGTTAACATATGCTTTGTGCGCCCATCTCTAGACAATAGACACACTGAAGAAATTTTGGCAGAATGAGATTGCTAAGCTAAAGTTAGCATATCTGGATGTCTTCACTTTGTAAGTACTTGTGAATACATTTTTTAGCACCTTTGTCATTAATGTCAAAGGGGGAGTAGAATATGTAGAAAGAAGAATATGGAGCTTTGTAAATAATGTAAAGAAAAAATATAGAAGGGGAGATATAAGTTAGAATATATATTAGAAATTTTGTATAAGGGAACAGTTAGTAACTTAGCCATATTCCTTTGTTGCCATTAATAACAAAGGGGGAGATTGTTGGAAAGTTTACTATACTAAAGTATATGACTGTATTTAGTGTTTTCATTATGGCAACAAAGTCATATAGAGTTTTGGAGTCAACACACTTTATCACAAGCTCAGAATATGGCTAAGTATAGAAGACTGGATAGTTAGCTGAGCACCAAAAGATCAGAGCATCAACGCACATGCATATGATCGAGTTGTGGTATGCACCCTTGGAGTTAAGATGGTTAGAGTGTATTCATGCTAAGTCTAAGAGTGCATGATCAGATGAGATAATATGATGAAGATACAGATAGTTGAAGAGGTACATCCAGTGAACGATAGAACAAAACAAAGTATGGAGTTGACTGTTTCTATTTTGATTAGCGGTTATAATAATGTTTTGTAAAGGCTATGCACCTATTGTAATTAGGTTGTAGACATGTAAACATCTTTTTTTGTAAACACACTTGAGCCAATTCACTTGAAAGCATTGTATGTAATCGGTTAAAGGGCTGACCTAGTTAATTGTTTTGTAAGCACACATAAATATGACATGCGCCTTGGTAATTGAGTGGCGATAAGAATATAGAGAAAGAGGAGTAGAGAAGAAGTATGAAAAGAGTCATTAGAATGTTGTAGTGCTTCACAAGAGGTTGAAGCATCAACACATCAAAGGAACTGATCAGAAAAGTAGTGTCACACCACCACTTCATCCAGGTGATATAGTGTGTATCTAAGATCAGAAGGTTGTAGCCTTCACCAATTGAGTAGTGAGCTCTAGGATAGTGTGTCCCCACCCCTAATAGGGTTATTTTAAAAGACTCCTAATAGGGTTTGACCCTTGACTAGGTCACTGTACTAAAAAGAATTGTAAAGAACAACTCCTAATAGGGTTGCTAATCTTCTAATAAGGATCACAAGACACTAGTGCACTTCTTAGTGGGTGTCAATTCCCACTAGGGTTTTTACCTATTTGGGTTTCCCCATAACCATATTGGTGTTATGTTTTGTGATTGTTTATCTTTTTTATATTGATGTTTATTTCAGTACTTAAGCAATCAAATTGAATTTCAAGAGTAAAGTAAAAAGATTAAGATATAGTGAACACTGATTCACCCACCCTCTCAGTGTTCCCATTCCTAATAGATAGAGTGTGCTATTCATTAGAACTGATCAAGACAACAAGTCTACCTCACAGCTCACCAAGATCTAGATATATTATGTATCTATTATTTAGAAGGTTGCAGCCTTCACCCCTTTGAGCAGTGAGCTCTCGGATAGTGCATCCTCACCCCTAATAGGGTCAATCATAAAAGACTCCTAATAGGATCTGACCTTTGACTAGGTCATTGTACTCATTGCATTGTAAAGATCAACTCCTAACAGGGTTGTAAGATCTTCTAACAAGGATCATTATACACTAGTGCAGTTCTTAGTGGGTGTCAATTCCCACTAGGGTTTTTACCTATTTGGGTGTCCCCGTAACCATATTGGTGTTATGTGTTGTGATTTTTTATCTTTCTTACTTTGATGTTCATATCATTAATTAAGCAATCAAGTTAAGATTCAAGAGTTAATAAAATTTAAAGATATAGTGATCACTAATTCACCCCCCCTCTCAGTGTTCCCATTCCTAACAATTGGTATCAGAGCCAAGTGCCACAGAGAGAAAGTTTAACAGCTTGAGGTTGATCAGATGGCGTTCTTTAGAAAATATATTCCTAAGTTTGATGGAGAGAACTATCTTGATTGGAAGAACAAAATGGTGACACATTTGCAATGCATTGCTTTTGAAGTTTTTGAAGTTGCTATGAAAGAAGTTAAGATCCCCTCTTTAGTAGATCTTACAAAGGATGATGCTACTAGAAACAAGAAGGATTTGTTCTATTAGAATGCAATAGCCAAAGAAACCCTTATTAGTGCCTTATCTGATAGCGTGTTTTTAGAGATAAAGAAAGTAGACACAACTTACAAGATATTGAAGCACCTAGAAGACATGTTTGAAGGAAATACACAAGCAAAGAATACGTGTAGAAAGACATGAAAGAAAATATACAATGCATTAGAGATGCTACTTGAAGAAGACATCAGAGCTTACAACCAAATGATTAATGAAGTAGTTGTTGGAATCAGGAACAATGGTGGAGAGATCTCGGAGGAAGACATTATGGATAAGTTGATGACTACTCTTATAGCAGAGTATGAAAACAAGATCAACGTCCTTGATGAGACCATGCAGCTTATAAAAAATTTCAAGAGAGAGACCTTGATCCAAAAAATTTCAGCTTTTGAGATTTCAAGATTGAAGACAGAGCCTAAAAGTGAGACAACCTTCAAAGCATCAGTCCATGGTAAGAAATCTTCAAACACTTATGGTAATTTTGATGATGAAGATGAAGATAAAGAGATAGATGATATTATTGCTATGATTGCTAAGAAAGAAAGAAAAGGAAAAGGAAATTATGAAGGTTAATTACCATTCAAATGTTTCTCATGTAATAAGATTGGTCACTTTGCATCTAAGTGTCCTACAAGAGTTAAGAAATTTAGAACTAACTACAAGCCTAAGTATACAAAAGAATGTTACTATGTTGGTGATGGATTTTTTGATGATGATTCCGTTGAAGATGAAATTGGATTCATTTCTATTATGGAGAAGATGTTTGATGAGATGGATCATGAAGATGAGAAAAAGGAGCAAGAGCTAGCATTGATTTCACAAGCAGACATAAGGACAAATTCGATTATAGATAGCAGTTGTTCACATCACATGACAAGTGATAAAGATAGATTTATTCATCTCGACAAATACAAAGGTGGCATGGTTAGATTTGGAGATAACACTCCTAAACCTATCATTGGTAGAGGAGCTATCACATTGGATGGAAAGAACAACACTAATGTGTTAGGAATGGGAACATTGAGAGGGGGGTGAATCAGTGTTCACTGTATTTTAGCTTTTCCCTTAATATTTAAACTAAACTTAAATGCTTAAGTACTGAAATGAACATACACATAAGCATGAAACATGAAATCAACACATAACACCAATATGGTTATGGGGAAACCCAAATAGGTAAAAACCCCAGTGGGAATTGACACCCAGTAATATTCTATACTAGTGTTTTATGATCCTTGTTAGAAGATCCTTAACCCTATTAGGAGTTTCTTTACAATGTATTAAGTATAGTAGACCTTGTCAAGGGTCAGACCCTATTAGGATTCTTTTACAATAGTCCTTGTTAGGGGAGTGGATGCATTGTCCTAGAGCTCACTGCTCAAGTGGTGAAGGCTATAACCTTCTAATCTCATATACACACTATATCTGCTGGATGAATTGTCATTGTGACACTGCTTGTCTGATTAGTTCCTTTGATGCGTTGATGCTTTGACCTCTCAAAAAAATCTAATAAATCTTATAGATTCTTCACATACTTGTTCTCTTCTTATCACAACTCTCTATCAACTTCCATACCAATTACAATGGGCGCATCTCATATTTATATGTGCACACAAAACAAATAACTAGGTCGGCCCTTCAACCGATTACATACAATGCTTCCAATTGAATTGGCTCAAGCATGTTTACAAAAAAAAATATTTATATGTTGGAAACCTAATTACAATAGGTGCATAGCCTTTACAACATTAGAATATAACCACAAATCAAAATGCTAACAGTCGGTTGCTTACTCTGTTCTTCTCTGGCACACACTAGCTATGTAACGTCAACTGTCTGTAACTTTGGCATACTTGCATATCTGATCATGCACTCATAGAATAAGCATGAATATATTCTAACCAAATTATCTTCTAGGGCACACACCATAACTCGATCGTATGCACATGCGCTGATGCTGTGAGCTTTAGGTACTTTGTACATTGTCTAGTCTTCAACACTTAACTGATTTCTGATTTTCTCATCAAGTGCATTGACTCCAAACTGCTATATGAATTTTTGACATGATGAAGACACTATAACAAGTCATATACACTAGTATAGCCAACTTTCCAACAATCTCCCCCTTTTTCATTCATGGTAACAAAGGAATATGGCCAAGTTGCTAATTGTTCCTTAATACAAAAAACTTTTGTCTTATATCTCCCTTATACATAACTTTCTATCTTATATCTCCTTATACATATCTATACCATATTATATACATAATCCCCCTTTGACATTAATGAAAAAGGTGCTTCAAAACTATATATACAACTTCTTACTATGATAAAACATCTGGATATGCTATCTACAGGTTTTGGATCTCCTTCTTCCAAAATGTGATCGGTGAATTTACAATCTAGAGATGGGCACATAATGCATATTGTATCTTCTCCATCTTCTCCAAATCTATGCTAGTACCTTGATCATATGTTACCATGGTGGCATTGATCTCCTTGATATTCTAATTGAGTGTGTCTAATGAGGGCGCAAGAGCATTCCTTAGCTGAGTCTACCTAGCCCTTATCTTGGTCATCTCTTTTTCTGCCTTCTCAATCTTATCTATCTGTCCTTGGTAGACATTACTACACATGTTAACATCAATAGATGGTTCTTCCACTGATTTCCTTATGTTTCCTATCATGGCTTCTACCTCTTGAATCTTCTTGTATAGATTACCAGTTAACTTGTCCTAGTTCATACAGTCAACAATGATCTTTCTGCCCTTTGCTGCAAACTCCTTCAAGGATGCTTGACCAGTCTTTAGTGAGCTTAGGTCAAGTGCAAAATTGCTAACTAATTCATTGAGCCTCTTCTTCAAATACTTCTCTTCTGCAACTAGGGATGCATATTCTTTTAGGCTAGAGAAATTACTCTTGAACTGAGAAATGACTGCACTCTCAACATCAATGGAGTGTACCTTAGACACTTTCTTGTCTGCTGGTAACAAGCTATTTAGGATGTTCACTGACTCTAGAAGGAGGGGATTCCTCATCACTTGTTTCTCCTTGGCCTTCTCTATAGCTTAGACGCTAAACTTAATCAGGTCTTCTTCTCCCCATGAATCCAAACTGGTTGTGTCAGGTGTTAAACTTGACAACAATGCTGCCAAGGGAAGTGGAGTGATAGGATTACTATCCATAACTTCCTCTTTTACCTTGATCACTTCAGCTGATGGTTCATTTCTCTCTACTTATTTATATATTTCTTTTTCTTTTCCTTCTTCTTTCTTTTCTTCCATCTTTTCTTCTTCTTTCTTTTCATCTAATATATCCTCAATCAATATTTCTTCTTGATTGGGAATGGAGTTACCACATAGAGTCACAACCTCTTGAGTACTCACAAATGCCTCTTCAAATTTTTCCAACTCATTATCAGTGGCTTCCATGGCTATCTCTACATTATCAATGATAATGGTGCTATCCTTTTGTGACTCTGTCATGGGTGTAGACTTATCTGCCTCTATTTGTGTTTCAACTATAGGTGTTGAGTCCTGAGGACCTATCACTGATGCATTAGGGGGCTCTGCCATCTTGACTTCTTTTGAGGATACTTGAGCTATGGGTGTAGTAGGTGGATACATGTGCCTTTTAATAAAGACCTTCTCAAAGGCTTTCTCTATTTCCTTGGCAACTAACTCAAATTTTTTATCCATTATATTCAATGTTCTTGTCTTGGTCCTGAGGTGAGGCTTCACTAGATCTAACAATAACTTTTTCTCTTCTAGCTCACATACAGGAATGGTTTCATCTAAAATATTCTCTCTTATCCTTAGGTCCTCTTCAATAGCCTATCTCTTTTGGACCTCTAAGATATTCCATACATTTTTAGGGATCATAGTCTTTAGTTCTAAGACTATCTTCTTAAACTTCAACATGTGTTTGACTATCATTCCATATATCTCTTATTTCTCTATCTCACTGTATTTCTCATAAAAATTTCCTACTTGATCAAATATGCCTTCATCAATGATTCTTCTTCTTAACACACTCAAACTAGGTTTGAAACTTACTTCAGGAGGTGCTTGAGTGTTCCTTCTGTTCCTTGTTACTCTCGAGGATGGATGATCAATGTTGATTTCTTTCTTCCTCTTAGGAATTTCCTTAGACTTGGGAGGAGGAGTAAGGTTAATGGTTTCTTTGGGCATAGAAGGAGTAACATCAGTTTTACCCTTTTGATCATCAGATTTTTCTATCTTCACCTTCTTTAACTTAGGATCATTTGATTTTGCCTTTGCTGCATTTGCACTTTCTAATTCCAAAGAAATATTTTGTTCCCTTGATTTGTCTACGTCTTCTTGAGACACTCCATGAATTCTCAAGATCTCTGAGGTAACTTTAGCAACCTTCCTTTTTGTTGCTGTGCTATTTAACACTGCATCAACTTCTCTTGTTTTCTCTACATAGGTTCCCCATCTTGACTCACTGGGGTCTTTAGGGGCTGAAAGCAATACTTGTGCTTCTAAAATAGGCTCTTACACTTCATATCCTAGTGGATGAATCCACTTTGTTCTTGGTTCAACTACCTTCATGCATGTTGTGTTAGTCTCAACCATGAAGCAAATAGTATCCTTGTATTTCTCAACAATGTTCTCTGGTATCCTATACGTCATCTGCATTTTAACCCTAAATGTCTTCAACTCTAGTGACATGTAGTCCTTCAAAGTGATCTCAGTACATTCCTTGAGATATATCTGAGGCATTGTGGGAATGTATTTGTCTAGATACAAATCAAATACCTTTCCAACAATATGGAAGTACATGTATATGATCAAAGACCCAAATCTAAATATCTTAGTTTTATCATGCTTGATTGCCTTGATGTTGTCAATTAGCTATGTGCGCAAGATCTCACATAGGTTAAACTCTCCATTTTCCTTCACTAGTCTTATGGTAGCACAAATTGTAGCCATAGACACACTGTTTACCCTACTAGTGTGTTGGAACCTATATCCTAGTATAATGGACATCAATTTGATGTCATCTTTCTCTATAGGCTTGATAGTCATACTGTGCCTATCACTTCATGATTTACAAGTCTGTTCAACAATCTTCCTCACATCTTTTCCCACTGGAAGGATGATGCCTATCCTTGTGAGGCCTATCATTTCATGAATAAGGTCACCAGTAATTCTGACTGACACTTCACCTATCCAAAATAGGTCATCATGAATCTTGCTTAGTAGAATCTTGATCCATTCTAATTCATAGAACTCATATGTCATAGCATACTCCACTATAGGGTGATTATTCCACTATGCATACTCATCCATGAAATTTTTGTTTGCTTTCATCATTGTTCCCATGTGTGCTCTCAATCTATTGAATCCTACTAGTTCTTTCTTATAGTGAATGTATGCCCTAATGTCCTCAACATGCATAACACCCATAGGCATGCAAGAGAATGCCCCTTCTAGGTCATCAAGTGTTGATATAAATGGATGCCTCTTAAACATATATCTTTTCTTCTCCACAACATCAAATACTATAGGAGTATCCATCACTTACTTGGATATCACTTTTCGAATGATCTTGAAGACTTCTTGAATTGACGTGATGAACTAGGGTTTCCACAACTGATCAAATGAATAGCAAATCACTTGATGAATCAAACTGCAATCCTTCTCAATCAAATGCTAGGGCTCTTTTTCTCTCCAATCTCTCTCAATGTGAATGCAATGAGAGATCTTCAAACTTATGTGCACTTTAAAGTGGAAAATTTTCCATTAATGCTTGCTGCATAAACCAGGCTATCACTTGAAATTTTCTATCTTTCATTTTGCAAACAATCAGCTAGTGCACTATCACACATAGATTCTACTAGTCTCCAAAAGCTTAAGTCCAAAGGTGCATACTCTGAGAGTGAGTATACTAGTTGCGCAGGGGGCTAGAGATAAATTAGCTCCCCCTACGACCCTGAGGGCCATTCATCTAGATGTAGAGGGTGCATCCACTATGGATGCATCCAATACATACTCATCAACCTTGTCCTTCTTTGTTTCTGACCAAATCAAGCTAACATCCTCTGAAGCTTTCACAAAATTGACTTCTCCTTTGGGATCCAAACTGGTTCTTCAAGATTTTTAGAGCTTTCCTAACCTTGTGTCCATGATTTGCAAAACTTTGAGATGTGTCCAGCCTTGTTACAAGAGTGACAAATGATTGGAGGCCTTATATTCCTTGGTGCATTGACACGAGTCACCATTTTACATTATTTAGCTGAGTGACCATTATAGTTACATATCTGACATGTAACATTCTGAGAAATTCTTTCATTTGACTAATTCTGATTTATTTGATTATACTGAGTCATGTTCTTTTGACTTGTCTTCCAATTCATAGCTCTATGACCAAATTTATTGCATGAATAACAGTAACCATTGAAAGGTCTTACCTTTGTACAGTTCCTTGCTATGTGTCCATGCTTGTTACATGCATAACAAGTGTAGTCTACTAGCTTGTGCTCATTCTTAGGTGGTTCAATATGATCCTTAGTCTGACTTCCATTCTCCTTAGCATCAAAGGTTCCTTCTGCTGCTTTCATTCTTGCTTGCATGTTGTCAATCTGATTTTGTGCTTCATTGTATCCAATGCAGCTAGTATCTCCTTTAGCTCTTCTTGCATATAACTAAGATTCTATCATATCATAACTAGTGTGTAATTTATCAATGTGATTCTTAGAACCTTTCAATTCAGATTCCAACCTTTCTTTGTTGTTCCTTAGCTCCAAGATTTCCATGTTTTCTTGCCTCAATTCTTCATTCAGTTGAAGGTTCTCTTTGATTTGTTCATCATAGACTTCCTAATTGTTAGTCACCTTATCATCAAATTCTTCAAGTTGTTCTTTTAAGGATGTATTTTCTTCATTCAGCTTCTTGACCATTATCTCTAGATCACTAGTAGAGCATTCTTTCAAGTCTTTTCTTATCCTTTTGATAACTAATTGAGCATCACTGAGTTTTTCTTTTAGTTCTTCAATTTCTCTTTCTGATTTGTCCAAGTCTTCAAGAGAAGCTTCAAGATTTCTTTTCAGATGTTTCATTTTTTCTTTTTCCATGATCTTCTCAAGTGGTTAAACATCTTTGCTAAGTACCAGAGCTCTGATACCAACTATTAGGAATGGGAACACTAAGAGGGGGGGTGAATTAGTGTTCATTGTATTTTATCTTTTCCCTTAATTCTTAAACTGAACTTAAATTCTTAAGTAATGAAATGAACATACACATAAGCATGAAACATGAAATCAACACATAACACCAATATGGTTATGGGGAAACCCAAATAGGTAAAAATCCTAGTAGGAATTAACAGCCACTAATATTTTGTACTAGTGTTTTACGATCCTTGTTAGAAGATCCTTAACCCTACTAGTTTCTTTACAATGTATTAATTAAAGTAGACCTTGTCAAGGGTCAGACCCTATTAGGATTCTTTTACAATAGTCCCTATTAGTGGAGTGGATGCACTATCCTAGAGCTCACTACTCAAGTGGTGAAGGCTACAACTTTCTGATCTCAGATACACACTATATCTGTTGGATGAACTATCACTATGACACTACTTGTTTGATTAGTTCCTTTGATGTGCTAATGCTTTGACCTCTTGAAAAGCTCTAATACATCTTATAGATTATATTCATACTTCTTCTCTTCTTATCACAACTCTCTATCAACTTCCATACCAATTACAATGGGCGTGTCTCATATTTATATGCGCACACAAAACAAATAACTAGGTCAGCCCTTCAGTTGATTACATACAACGCTTCCAATTGAATTGGCTCAAGAGTGTTTACAAAAAAACATATTTATATGTTGAAAACCTAATTAAAATAGGCACATAGCCTTTACAACATTAGAATATAACTGCAAATCAAAATTCTAACAGTCGACTGCTTACTCTGTTCTTCTCTGGCACACACTGGCTGTGTAACTTCAACTCTCTGTAACTTTGGCATACTTGCATATCTGATCATGAACTCATAGAATAAGCATGAATATAGTCTAACCAACTTATCTTCTAGATGCACACCATAACTTAGTTGTATGCATGTGCGCTGATGCTCTGAGCCTCAGGTACTCTATACATTGTCTAGTCTTCAACACTTAACCGATTTCTTATCTTATCATCAAGTGCGCTGACTCCAAACTGGTATATGAATTTGTTTCTATAATGAAAACACTATAACAAGTCATATACACTAGTATAGCCAACTTTCCAACATGATGATATTCTTTATGTAGATGGTTTGCAGCACAACCTTCTTAGTGTTGGGTAGTTTCTTGACAAAGGTTATAAGCTGGAATTCAAAGACAACAAGTGCATCATTAACAACAAGGATGGTGTAATGATTACATCAGGTTAAAAGACTTAAGGTAATGTTTTTTAGCTTAATTCAGAAGCAAGTTGTTTTGTTGCTAAAGTAGATGACAATTGGCTATGGCATAAAAGACTGTCATATCAATTTTGATAACATAGTAAAGATAAGAAATGTAAAGGCAGTAAGAGATCTACCTAACATAGAAAAGCCAGTTGATACTATTTGCAGGGAATGTGTGATGGGAAAGCATGTGAGAAATTCATTCAGAAGAAAGCATAATTTAGTAGAGAACAAGTTGGATCTGATTCATACAGACCTATGTGGACCAAATCAAACAAGATCATAATATGGTTAGAGGTATTTCATTTTTTTGTTGATGATTATTCTAGAATGATGTGGGTTGCATTCTTGAAAGATAAGTTAGAAGCATTTGAGAAGTTCAAAATATTCAAAGCTAAGGTTGAGAATAAATCTTGACTAAAGATAAAGTGTCTAAGATTAGATAGAGGAGGAGAATTCACCTCTAACAGATTCTATGAGTACTGCAAGGAACATGGCACAAAAAGACAATTGAGTGCACCTAAAACCCCTCAGTAGAATGGGATTGTAGAGAGAGAAGGAATAGGATCATCCTTGATAAAATGTGCACCATCATGATTGAAGGAAAAGTTGCACACACCTATTGGAGAGATGTGGTTAATACAATAGTCTATACCATCAATAGAATATAATTGAGGCCTGGTGCGGACAAGACACCTTGTGAGCTATGGTTTGGTAATGTTCTCACAGTGAAATATTTCAAAATCTTTGGAAGTAAGTGCTACATCAAGAGAGATGAAGCAATAGGCAAGTTTGATGCAAGAAGCGATGAAGGTATTTTCCTTGGTTACTTTACTAAAATAAAAGCTTATAGATGTTTTAATTTGAGATTGAAGAAGATAATTGAGAGTTCTCATGTTAAGATTGATGAAAATTTTATGGTTCAAGATATCATGATTATGCACCTATGATTGAAGAAGAACCCAGTCCTTCCACTAGTGAGAAAGTTGTTGAAGAGATGTTTGACAGTATTGATGTATTATTCAATGACCCTGAAAAAAGTGAAGAAGAAACTCAGAAGGTAGATGAGATAGTATCACCTAAAGTTCCAAAGTTTACATCTAGATATCACTCTAAGGATGACATCATTAGAGATCAGAGTGGAAAAGTCACAACAAGATCAAAAGCAAAGAGTTCAGCAAGAAATGAAGCAGTCTGTTTACTATCTCAGATTGAACCTTTAAGTGTCGAAGATGCATGCAATGATTCAGATTAGAATGATGCTATGAAAGAAGAACTAGATCAGATTATTAAGAATGATACTTGGGAACTGGTCCCAAGACCTAGTGATAAGAATGTGATTGGAACCAAGTGGATATTCAAAAATAAGATGAATGAAGATGGTACAATAGTAAGGAATAAAGAAAGGTTAGTATGTAAGGGCTATGTGCAAAGAGAAGGTATTGATTATTCAAACACATTTGCACCTATGAGTAGATTAGAAGTCATTAAGTTGTTTCTAGCTTATGCAACATTCAAAAACTTCAAAGTTTATCAGATGGAATTTAAGTCAGCATTCTTGAATGGAGAGTTAAAGGAAGAAGTATACATTGAGAAGCCAGAAGGATTCACCTTATCAGATAGGCCTACTATGGTATGTAGATTGAAGAAAGTCCTATATGGACTTAAGAAATCCCCTAGATCTTGGTATGAGATACTTGATGGATATCTAACAAAAATTGGATTTAATAAAGTAGCAGAAGATTGTAATCTATTAATAAGAGAGATATCTAAAGGTTTACTACTTGTAGCTATATTTGTTGACGACATTATCTTTGGGGGTAATGACAAACTTAGTGCAAAATTTTCTAAGGAGATGTAGAGTGAGTTTGACATGAGCATGATTCGACCTATCAAATACTTTTTGGGATTAAATGTCTAGTAGACAGAGAAAGGTATTTTCATTAATCAGTCTAAGTATGCAAAAGAGATATTGAAGAAGTTCAAAATGGATGATTGCAAGCTAGTGGGTACACCTATGATAACAGGATGCAAGTTTACAAAAGAAGATGATTCTCCAGAAGTAGATACAACATTGTACAAGTATATGATTGGTAAACTCATATATCTTACTCAATCTAGACCTGATATTTCTAATGCAATTGCCATAGTTGGAAGATTTGTAGCAAAGACTAAACAAAGTCACCTCATGGTAGTAAAGAGAATATTCAAATATTTGAAGGGAACTATAGATTATGATCTATGGTATCCTAATTCAGAGAATGTTGATCTTCATGTATATACAGATGCAGATTGGGTAGGATGCGTGGATGATAGAAAGAGTACATTAGGAGGAGTAGTATTTCTTGGTGATAGACTAGTCACTTGGACAAGCAAGAAGCAGAATTGTATTTCTCAATCAACAGAAAAAGTAGAGTATGTTGCAGTAGCTTTGAATTTTTCTACAATTGTTTGGATCAAGAAGATGATAAAGTATTTTGGATTTCAGATTGATTATCCTATTGTTATCCATTGTGAGAAAGAAGTCAAGTTGGACTATGTAAGTACTAAAGATTAGTTAGTAGACATATTCACAAAGCATTTACCGAAGGATATTTTTGAGTATCTCAGGGAGAAGCTGGGAGTAATTCCCTTCCTTGATTCTAATTAGAGAAAGTGGAGAGAGAATCAGTCCTCAGTGACTAATGGATGGTTGACTACTCTACTTCAGGAGTAGTATCAGTTCTTAAATGTTTGGCATAGAGTAGTATATAGTCATGAAAAATAGTATAAAAGGGGGAGTACATACAAAATTAAGGAGTAATATATAGAAGCAAGGGGGAGTAGTATTCAGTCATGGAAGTAGTTCAGCTGAGGAAATGGAGAATGTTGAAGAATATTGCAATAGATGGAGGATTCATCCTTGGGGGACTTTTGATGAGGAAATGGAGAATGTTATAAAAGAATTTTTCATTTGGATTGGTGGTGTTTTTCATTCCATATGTTGCTATCAATGCCAAAGGGGGAGATTGTTGGAGATTTTCCAGCAAGTCAGTGATGACTGTATGTTTGTCATTGATGACAACATACAGTAAGTAGCATGCATGGAAGACTTATGTAGTAAGCTTTGAGTATATGTAGCATGGACATGTTATCAACATGATATCATAGAAATAGAGGTTAATTGTTAGTACAAAAAGTTATGTAGCATCTTGTGTCAGCAGTGTTCCTAACAGAGTTACATGAAGTGTTCTATGAGTGATTGTCTGTACAGTTATCATGGAGCCTTCTGCATTTAGATATGTGATGGAGACATGTTAGTGTTGTTACATTCATGGACACAAAGTTTGATGTGTAGTGGAAGTGAATTTATGCAGTCGCTATTCACCAGTTGTAGTTTCATGTGTTTATCCAGAAGAGCCGACAGAGATTATATTGGTACAGGAGTTGCACCTATCAATTTGGTATGCATGCTTGGATTAGTGATTGGAGAAGAGATAAGAATGTTTGGTTAAGAGAGCATGATGTAATTCATCTTGAGGAGAAAGTATCATTTAATTTGGTAGAGTCAATAGTGTGTAGTGTGCATCTACACTTATTGATTTAGACAGGTCCCAGTTTGTGTTGTGTTCTTAGTAGAGCTGACTGAGATGTGATTGAAGAGTGTTATTATTTCTTTAAAATGATTTCAAGGTGGTTCTAATAGGCTGACTTGAATATATCATTTAGAGGAAAGAAACTTATAGCCAGTCATTTGTGATCGCTAGCAGTATGGCATGGAGATAAAAGATTAGAGCAGATCAGAGAGTGTGAAGTATTGTGTCATCAAGAAGAGGTATATGTGATAGAGAAGATAGAGTGTGCTATTCATTGTAACTAATCAAGATAGCAAGTCTACCTTGTAGTTCACCAAGATCCAATTATAGTGTGTATCTATTATTTAGAAGATTGTAGCCTCCACCCCTTTGAGCAATGAGATCTTGGACAGTGTGTCCTCACCCCTAATAGGGTCAATCATAAAAGACTCCTAACAGGATCTGACCTTTGACTAGGTCACTATACTTATTTCATTATAAAGATGAACTCCTAATAGGGTTGTAAGATCTTCTAACAGGGATCATTATACACTAGTGCAGTTCTTAGTGGGTGTCGATTCCCACCAAGGTTTTACCTATTTGGGTTTCCCCATAACCATATTGGTATTGTGTTGTGATTATTTATCTTGTTTACTTTGATGTTCATATCAGTAATTAAGAGATCAAGGTAAGATTCAAGAGTTAAGAAAATCTAAAGATATAGTGAACACTGATTCACCCCCCCCCCCCCCTCTCAGTGTTCCCATTCCTAACAGAGTTACCCATTGAAGTTGCAATATGTGGTAGTTCCTCAACCTCTTGAATCAAGGCAAACACAAAAGAAAGACTTGGCAGAAGTTAAACCCACTTTAGAAATTGTTGCAAATTTTGGCGCTCAAGTCAATAAGCAACTTTGTAAAATGTAACAGGAAAATCTTGTATCTGTCAAACTTTTGTCTTATATGATTGTCATTATTTTGTCTTTTATAGAAAGATCTGAAGCTTGTATGCAATCCTTATTTTCTATAAAAGGATTCCCATGATCACTTTAGAAGGACTGGAGCTTGAACATTAGATTGACAAGTTCTAATTCTAGGATATAGTAGACTATATTAAGTCATTTTTAATATATAAAAGAAAGTATTATTGGTTTTTTTCCAATATTCATATGGCCTATATTCTAAAGCAATGTGTATACATGGAAAAAGATTCAGCAAATTGAATAAAAAATCTAGGGTTTACATCTCTCCTATGTGTATTATTTCTTTGAGTTATGAATTGTTAGATTCATTGAATGGAATTTCTCTGTGTATGTGTTTTCATTCTTCAACTTTGATCTAAGATCAAATTAAATAAGCTTTGGATATAAAACTAATTCTCTAGGGTTTTCATAAGGATATCAGTAAGTAGTGTGAATCTAGGAGTTCTCTGATTAGTACTATCATAGGGTGGTAGTGTTTTTGGGGATTATAAATCATCAAAGCTTAGTATATTGTCTGTCTGTTTCACTTTGCAGTAAGATATTACCCAATAGATAAGTCACTGACCAGCAGTGAACCTATTTTATAAAAATAATTACTTGATAAAGTTTTGTTGTATTGCTAATTTTGATATAAATCTGTCAAGATCTTTGAGGTATTCTGACCTACAAGTTGTATTTTATCAAATGGAAATGGAGAATCAATAAATGAGTGATTTCCATTTAGTATTTTCTTACCATCTATCTATTTTTTAAAAATCTAGTCTATGTTTGTTGAATTAAGATTTGTTTTACTAGATTAGGAGTACACTCTTTGGTTTTATAGAGCTAGAAGTGAAGAGGTCAATCTTGTTGCTATAGTTGGTCTAGTCATCTTTGAATTTCTATTTGGATTTAACCCTTCCTTAATAAGCTATAGATGTATTGGTTGCTTTTGTAAGCATAAAGTCCATTTTTAGGAACCAACATAATGTATGCTTCTCTTCAAGATAAATATATCATGAAATGATAGAATCTCATAACCTCCTGTAGCAACTTAAATGAATCTCAAAACTTGATGCAGTAGCATCCTAGCTTCTTGTCCAGTTCCTTGTGATTTTCTGGTACTCGGCGAAGGAGGTGGATGAGCTTGATAAAGACCTGCTTTTGAGTGGTTATTTGGGTGATAGTTCTTGGTCAAAGTTTGTTTTGCTTCACTAATGGAGCTTAGTGATCTTGGTGGTGATTCTCAGTTGGAAGTTATGGTGGATCTTAGTTGATGTTGGTCACTCGGTGACTTGGTGTTTTGTTGCTCGGTGCTCGGTTACCATCAGGGTCTTGGTGTTTATGTCTGTTGCTCGGTCGCTGAAGTGGCTCAGTAGTTGGAGGACTTGGTCACTGAAGGAATCTTAGTCATTGAAGGAGACTCAAAATTTCTAGTGCTCAATAATGCTTGTGAAGCTCGGTTGGTGTGCTTGCTCGGTATGTTTCCTGGCACTCGATAGTTTGGCTTACCAACTGGTGTTCTTGGAGAATTGGGTGGCTGACTTGGTGCATTTATTATTGGTAGTTGATGTCACATTCTTCTATGTGGATTTAGAGTTTGACATGTTGAATTTATTAATTGTAAGGCTATCTGAGAGTCAGCTTGTATTGCATTTAATATTTGTTAGGAGGAGTTAATGGTTTCAGCCAGCCAACTTGTGGTTGATGATTAGTATTTAAGGGATGTTTGGGGTAGTTGTTTAGGCATCAGTTAGAGGTAGAGATCAAGAATCAAATTAGATCTGGATAGAATTATAGCAGAGTTAGTAGCTTGCAAGCTTAGGAACAAGAGGATTGCTTGGTGGCTTGCCAACACAATTTTAGATCTTTCTTGGAGTGCCTACCAGTGTCATGTTGTGTTGCGGACCTGGGCTAGCTAAGAGAGGTGTTGGATCTTGCGTGATCTTGTAGAACTATTTCTTGCATTGTAATTAGCCATAACTAGGAAGGCCTTATAGCCCAGCACATTGCATGTAATTAGTTAGCTATGTTAGACCAATTTCCCATCAATGCAAAAATCCTATGAAATTGGTCTTATCCTTGTAGTTTTCCTAAAGTTGTCCTACCCTACCTGCAAGCTTATTTTAATATGTGAAGAAAATGTACAATTTTTTATGGTTTTTTCTCTTAGCCCCATGTTCTTCATTGTGTTTCCATGCTCCAGTTTTGATCGCACATGCTAAATCGCAAAAACTAGGGAGATATTCAAGTTTCAAGGTCTACTAGAAATAGTTGTCTTCATGTCGGGTGGTGTTAAAAATGTTTAAGCATAAAAAACCTCAATGTTTTCACATTCCTTTGTTACCTTTGCATCAGTGTGTAAAACCAGGTTGTTTTCAGCCTTTCACTTCTTTGCAGCTAAATCTTTGGCTTTTGGTTTTCTCATGTGCATTGTTGCGACTGTGTAGGGCCCAGTTCTTTTTGATTTTCCAGTCGCTTGATCTCTAGTTTCCCGGGCAGTTAAGTTTTTCATTCAGTGATCACATGATTGTGTGTTTACAGGATCTCTTGATTCTGGTGGTTAAGTGATTTTCATTTGGTGACCCGACCTTCTCTTCAGTCGCATGGTCATGCAATCCTAGTGGTTAGTTCTTTAACGTTCGGTGATCTGGTGAGTGGTTGGGATTTCTTCTAGTGGTTTGGTAGGATCTATGGTTGTCGCATGATTGTAAGGAATATTCTCTCCCTTTGTGATCATGTGACCACCATCTGATTTGTGGTAGTTTCTCAGTGGGGATGAGGGTTGCAGTGTGTTTAAAGGGGCCCCAGTTGTCATATGATGTGATGGTTGTCATGTTGCCAAGAAGGAAAAGTGCTCAATGGATATAATGGCAGCAATGTGACAACCATTGATTTTCATCCTTAGTGAGGCCCAATGGTGTGGTGGGTCCAGTTGTCAGATCTTCCTGACATGTTCATTCCTGATTGGTTATGCTCGGCGGTGATTTGGTGGACGTCGGTGGGGCCAATGTTTTCAATGTCTGGGTGTGTTTAAAGTTTGGCTATGATTTGGGGTTGTCACATGGTCGCAAGGAATATTCTTCCCCTTTGCGATCATGTGACAACCATTTGATGGTGTGGTAATTAAGGTGGTGAGTCCGAGGTGCTACTCATGTTGAGGTGCTCGATTTCTATTGGTTGTCAAGGTGGTGATGTGGTTGTGGAATTTTCATGGGCATGTTGACCATTGTGTCAAATTTTATGGACTGCCTGATCTACTGGGAAGGACTGAGATCAATGGTCATGTCTTATTTGTTGATTGGTTAGCTGTTGCAGCTAAGTTTTAAATATTTCCCAGGGGTTTCTTACCAGTGTTTTCATAGTGAGCCGTATGTGATAAAATGGGTTGCTCAAAATTGATTTCTCCAGGATGGTAGTGGTTGCGAAGATGATGATGAGGATCTGGGCGGTCGTCCTGATTTGATTCTGCTTCTTGGGATGTCATGTTGGTTTGAATGCAAAGGACTATTATTTTGGTATAGGTGGCTAGGGTTTGGTGGTATGTTAGTGATCTCCATGTTATGTACACGTGAAGTCTTTCTTGTTGGTCCTAGCATTGAAGTTTATTTCTCCTAAAAAAAAAGGTAGTAACTTGTGATCACAATTAGTCTATGGTGTTGAAACCAATGTAATTCCATATCAGATTTGATCTAATCTTCCCAGGTTTCTAGGCTTTCTCTACATTCTTTTACTTCTTGTCAGGCTAGTGGTTGTAGACCTAAATTTTGTTCTGAATGATCCGTAGGTTGTTGCATCCTTGTTCCTTTAAAAGGATTTTTGTGATCATTTAGAAGAGGCTGGCTGGAAAATCTTGGCACAGGAAGCTGAAAAGCTAAGTGTGTATCCTCGGTCCAGATTGTAACATATCTTGCTAGCTATATCAATACTAGGGAGAAACCTTCTATATCTTTTGCATATTGTCTATGGTATTGCTAAATCAGTTTGAAATGCAAGGATTTGAGTCGACATACTTAATATAGTTTCTCATTCTGGGATCTCTCCTTTAGTTGTCCTTGATGAATTCTGAGTTTTCAAACTCATTGCATTAGGTTACTATTGTATATGTTTCATCTCTCAGCCTTGATCTAGGATCAAGTTAAAAGTCTCTGAGTGGAGCATAGATTCATTTGGTTTAGTCAGGAAGGATATTTGTAAGTAGTGTAAGAGATGTTTAACTATGTTTATGGCTTGGGCTCTCGAATGAATCTAGTAGTTGTTCTTGTATTCCATGTCTACTTTAGGTGTGATGCCCAATGGATAAGACACTAATCATAAGCTAGTATCCCTTGCATTGTTACATGTGTTGCATGGTTGTTTACATTCTGCAAGAAACTTAAAAGATAAATCATTACCAATCCCATAATCCCTCAAAAGTCTTGAGGTCTCAAGGCCATTTTGTTCCACCATAGTAATGGAGAGTCAATGAATGTTTGGTTACCATTTATTACTTTCTTGCTATCATCTGCTTTGTTCAATCTAGTTTAAAGTCCTAAAATTCCATAAGCTACTGGATTAGGTACACCTAACTTGGTTTTGTAGAGCCAAAAGTGAAGAGGGAAGTCTTGTCCCTACAGTTGGTCCAACTGTCTTGCAGAGCTCTCATACTTGGAGCTAACCACTCCTAACATTAGTCTCAAGGCATATTGGCAGCCCTAGTTGGTGTAAGAATTTCTAAACACCAACAAGTTGATGATTAAAGATACCTATTTTCTTTTAGATTTGGTTTTATTATTGTGTAATTCTGCTGTGTTATGGTTTTGCTACAATTTTGGATAGTCCTTAATTGGATCCTTCATCCTTGACTATATCAGGTGGTATCAGAGCTGAGTTGATCTTGTAGAGAGAAGGTTGACCTAGCAAGGTTGATCTTGCAAAGCTGATCTTGTGGGCAAAGAGATCTGATGCAGGAGCATCCTGGGTGTAAGAGCAATCTTGCATCACCCAAAAATATTTCTATTTTTGTATTCAATAAGGGCTATTTTGTGCAGAGCTGCTATTTATGGAAAGTTACTATTTTTGGTAATTTTTGTATGTGCTCAGAATGATCTGATTTCTTTCTTGGAGGTTCATTTTGGTCATATAAGTCTACCAGTAAAGTTTCATTTCCAGATCAAGTGTATATTGGAAGATATTGAAGATTTTCAGTTTTGGCAGCAGGGTACAGAAACTTTGAACTCAATTTTGAAGGCTTTAGAGGCCCCGGATGAGGTCGAAAATTTGGGTGACGGGCGCTTGCGCGGGTCAAGCCTATAGAGCACTTCGTGGCGTTTTTGAAATGGGGTTATAATAGCCGATCAGGTCAACTGGTGATGACTTATGGTCTTCGGAAGTTGGGCCACCTGAAATGGCGAAAAATAATTTTCTTCAAAATTTCTGTTCGGGTTTCAAAGGTTATCTTGAGCCGACTATGATGTAATAAAATGTAAAATAAAATAATTCTAAGTTTGGTCGGCCTTATTGGCTAAAATTCTGGAACCTTCCCAGGCGGTGGAAAATTGCCTATATAAGGAAGGCTGTATTATTGTCTTAGGTAGTTCAGAATAGTTCTGGGTAGTAGATCTGGGTAATAGTTCAAGGCTTTGTCCTACAGAATATTGTAAGGGAATGCCCATGTGGCTTTGCATATTGTAATTTTGAAAGTTTGTAATTCCACATTTGTGGAGATAATAAGAAGCCAATTTTCTGTTCTTGCATATTGTTGTTGTTTCTCTATTTCTATTATGTGTTTGTGGTATTAAGGGGAGCACCCTTCATCAAGTGGTATCAGAGTAGGTTTTCTTGAGTGTGTAAACAGATCACCGACTGTGAGGCAGTTTGCACCAGGACCGTGGTTAGGGTTTCAGCGCGCATCGCGAAAATGCCTCCACGAAGAGAACGTGGCGGAAGACCCGGTGCTGTGACACCTGAGGTTAGAGAGCTGCAGAGACAAGTGCAAGCATTGCAAGAAGAGATTCATAGAGGAATGAATCTTAATGTCAGAGATGAAAGAGAGGATGAAGCCGAAGAAGAATATGAAGCAGGAGAAGTTGAAATTGTGAACCAGGAGGAAGAAAGACTTTTTCGGGCCATTTCCAAGATTGGAAAAAGACCTAAGATTGAGGTTCCTACATTTTCTGGAAATCTTAACCCAGAGGAATTGATTGACTGGATCAACGAATGTGAGGAATATTTTGAGTACGAAGATGTTGACGATCCTGATAGGGTCAAATTTGCAAAGGCCAGACTGAAAGGTCATGCGAAGATCTGGTGGCAAGAAATTCAATTGGAGTGAAATAGAAGAGGGAAAGATAAAATCATGAGATGGGATCAGATGGTGGATAAATTGAAGCGACAGTTCATTCTTGTTGATTATGAGCTTGACCTACTGAAGAAAATGCAAAGTTTGAAGCAAGCAGGAAAATCTGTTCAGGAGTATACAGAGGAGTTCTATCGACTTCTCATTAGAACAGGCCATGCAGAAGCTGATAAGGAGAAAGTTTCCCAATACCTTAATGGGTTAAGGCCAAGCATTCAGGAGGAGCTGAATCTGGTTCGAATGAACAGTATTGAAGAGGCATACCAGTTTGCCCTAAAAGTAGAGGAAAAGCTGAATAAGAAGTTTGAGAGCAGACAAAATGGAAGAGGTCGCGGTGGACGATCTGGTGGACGGTCATATGGTGGCCAAAGTGAAGATCCGAAAAAGAAAGATGAGGCCAGTAGCAGTCAGAATCAGAGAGGAAATAATTCTAATCATTTTCAGGATCAGAATAATAGAGATCAGAGAGGAAGAGGAAGAGGACAGGGATCTGGAAGAGGTGGCTTCTGTGGAACATGTTTTCACTGTGGAGAAGAAGGTCATAGGGCATTTGAATGTCCTTAGCACCAAGGCAAAATAGACAGGAGAAATGAAGGCCAGGCCAGAGTTGCGCATGTAGATGAAGATGCCAGATCATCAAATTCTAAAGATGCTGAAAGAGGAGAAACGTTGATTAACAGAAGAGTCTTGTTGAGTGGTGAGAATGAACCTAAGCAAAGGAGGAGCCTGTTTCGCACCAGGTGCAAGTGTGAAGGTAAATGTTGTGATGTGATTATCGATAGTGGAAGCACTGACAATTTGGTGTCAGAAGAGATGGTGACAAAGTTGAAGCTCAAGAGACAGAAACACCCACATCCATATCGGATTGCCTGGGTACAGGATGACCACAAGGTCATGGTCAATGAACAATGCCTGGTGAAGTTCAAGATTGGTGGATACCAAGATGATGTATTGTGTGATATCATATCTATGGATGCATGTCATATGTTGTTGGGTAGACCGTGGCAGTTTGACAGATGTGCTGTACACGATGGTCATGCGAATACCTATTCCTTGACAAAGGATGGAGTGCGACATAAGCTAAAGCCATTGAAGGAGACCGAAGAAAAGGTATGTGGTAATGCAAGAATAACATTTGTTGATGGGAGGAAATTCTTAGATGGTATGAGGCATGAGCATGTATGTTTTGCTTTAATTCCAAAAGCTGGTAAAGAAAAAGTAGAAGATGTTCCTGTAGAAGTTGCAGATTTGTTGAATGAGTTTCAGGATATTGTATCCGATAACGTGCCTGATGGATTACCACCAGTCAGGAAGATCAGTCATCAGATGGACTTGATCCTAGGAGCGAGTTTGCCGAATAAGGCAGCACACAGAATGACACCTGCAGAAAGTGAGGAGTTGAACAAACAAGTACATGAACTGTTACAGAAAGGATTGATCCGTGAGAGTCTGAGTCCCTGTGCTGTACCAGTGGTATTAGCACCAAAGAAGAATGGAGAATGGAGGATGTGTATAGATTCTAGGGCAATAAACAAGATCACAATCAAGTACAGGTTTCCATTGCCACGAATGGATGATATTATGGACTGTTTGAGTGGAGCTGTGTACTTCTCAAAGATAGATCTGAAGAGTGGATATCATCAGATTCGGATCAGAGAAGGAGATGAATGGTAGACTGCCTTCAAGACAAAGGAAGGACTATATGAGTGGTTAGTCATGCCTTTTGGGCTAACCAATGCACCGAGAACTTTCATGCGGCTCATGAATGAGGTTCTGAAAGAATTTCTGGGTAAGTTTGTCATTGTTTACCTAGATGATATTTTGATTTTTAGCAAGACATGGGAGGAACATATGATGCATATTCGTATGGTTTTTGAGAAGTTGAGAGAAGAGAAATTGTTGATTAATTTGAAGAAGTGCAGTTTTGTGAAGAAAGAGTTAGTGTATTTGGGATTTGTAGTTTCAGTAGAAGGTCTAAAAATGGACCCAGAGAAGGTACAGGCTATCCTTGAATGGCCTACTCCAAGGAGTGCTACTGAAGTAAGATCTTTTCATGGTTTGGCTAGCTTTTATAGAAAATTTATCAAAAATTTTAGCAGTATTTGTGGTCCCTTGACTGAAACAATGAGAGGGGATAGAAAAGAGTTTAAGTGGACTAATGGGGCAGAAAAGAGTTTTCAATTGTTGAAACAAAAAGTTACAGAACAACCTATTTTAGCACTTCCAGATTTTAATAAGGTGTTTCAAGTAGATTGTGATGCTAGTGGTACTGCAATAGGAGCTGTTATGAGCCAAGAAGGTAAACCTGTTGCTTATTTTAGTGAGAAATTAAATGATGCCAAGAGAAAATATTCTGTTTATGATCAGGAATTTTATGCTATAGTTCAGGCATTGAAAAAGTGGAGGCACTATCTGCTTCCTAAGGAGTTTGTTTTGTATACTGATCATCAAGCTTTGCAATATTTGAACAGTCAAGGAAAATTGAATCAAAGGCATTTGAAATGGGTTGAGTTTTTGCAGAGTTATACATTTGTTTTGAAACACAGGAGTGGAAAGTCTAATAGGGTTGCAGATGCTCTTAGCAGAAGGCAACTATTGTTGATAGAAATGTAGATTGAAGTGGTTGGGTTCAAGGAACTCAAGAATTTGTATCCAGAGGATCCTGATTTTGGTGAAGCTTGGAAGGCTTGTACAGAACCTGTTACTCTAGACAGGATGAAATGGTTGGATTTTATCATCCAAGATGATATGTTATTCAGAGGGAGTCAGTTGTGCATTCCATGAAGTTCTATGAAGGAGAATCTCATCAAGGAGAAGCATAGTGGAGGATTGGCTGGACATTTTGGTCGTGATAAAACCCTTGCTTTGGTTGGTGAGAATTATTATTGGCCACAATTGTAGCAAGATGTGAAGAAGTTTGTACAGAGTTACAGAGTATGTCAGATGGCGAAAGGAGTGAAGCAGAATACAGGGTTGTATCAGCCATTACCTATACCAGAGAAGCCTTGGGAGGATATCAGTATGGACTTTGTTCTTGGTTTACCGAGGACACAGCGGGGACATGATTCAATTTTTGTAGTAGTTGACCGATTTTCTAAGATGGCGCATTTCATTCCCTGCAAGAAGACTAATGATGCTGTTCATGTAGCAGAATTATTTTTCAGAGAGGTAGTGAGACTTCATGGTTTGCCAACGACCATAGTTTTAGATCGGGACACTAAGTTTGTTGGATATTTCTGGCGTACATTATGGAAGAAGTTAAAGACAGATTTGAAGTTCAGTTCATCACATCATCCACAGACTGATGGACAGACAGAGGTGGTGAATAGGAGTTTGGGAAATTTGCTGAGATGTTTGGTTGGAGATAAGCCAACAGGATGGGATTTGATTTTACCACAGGCAGAATTTGCATACAATAATTCTGTCAACAGGAGCACTGGTAAATCACCATTCCAGATTGTATATGGAAGTAGTCCAAGAAATGCATCTGAATTGTGGAAGATCGATAAAGGAGAAATAAGTAGTGCTGAAGCTGAGGATTTTGCAGAACACTTGAAGAACATCCATGGGGAGGTGAGGAAGCATATTACCAAGATGAACGCACAGTATAAGGCTAAGGCAGATGAGAAAAGGAGGTATAAGGAATTTCAAGTTGGTGAAGTCATGGTTCATTTGTGGAAGGAGCGGTTTCCAGTTGGTACATATAACAAGCTGAAAATGAAGAAGTTTGGACCATGTAGGATACTGAAGAAACATGATTCAAGAAACGCATATGAGGTAGAATTTCCTACTGAGCTAAATATTTCACCAGTCTTTAATATTTCAGATCTGACAGAGTATCATGAAGGAGGTGTTGAAGATGAGATCATAGCAGCACAGTGGAGTATTCCAGCAACTAGTTCAGACACTAAAGAGATCGAAGATATACTGGACAGTCGTGTTGGCAGAAGCACAAGGAACAGGACATATGAAGAATATCTGGTCAAGTGGAAAGGATGACCTGTTGAAGATTCATCATGGCTGACAAAGGAGGCGGTTAGCCGTCTTGGTTTTCCTCTGCACACCTGAGTCGTGACAGGGTCACTTCTCAAATTACCCCAGGTGTCTGATGCTGGAGCATCCTGGGTGTAAGAGCAATCTTGCATCACCCAAAAATATTTCTATTTTTGTATTCAATAAGGGCTATTTTGTGCAGAGCTGCTATTTATGGAAAGTTACTATTTTTGGTAATTTTCGTATGTTCTCAGAATGATCTAATTTCTTTCTTGGAGGTTCATTTTGGTCATATAAGTCTACCAGTAAAGTTTCATTGCCAGATCAAGTGTATATTGGAAGATATTGAAGATTTTCAGTTTTGGCAGCAGGGTACAGAAACTTTGAACTCAATTTTGAAGGCTTTAGAGGCCTTGGATGAGGTCAAAAATTTGGGTGACAGGCGCTTGTGTGGGTCAAGCCTGTAGAGCGCTTCGTGGCGTTTCTGAAATGGGGTTATAATAGCCAATCGGGTCAACTGGTGATGACTTATGGTCTTCGGAAGTTGGGCCACCTAAAATGGCAAAAAATAATTTTCTTCAAAATTTCTGTTCGGGTTTCAAAGGTTATCTTGAGCCGACTATGATGTAATAAAATGTAAAATAAAATAATTCTAAGTTTGGTTGGCCTTATTGGCTAAAATTCTGGAACCTTCCCAGGCGGTGGAAAATTGCCTATATAAGGAAGGCTGTATTATTGTCTTAGGCAGTTCAGAATAGTTCTGGGTAGTAGATCTGGGTAATAGTTCGAGGCTTTGTCCTACAGAATATTGTAAGGGAATGCCCATGTGGCTTTGCATATTGTAATTCTGAAAGTTTGTAATTCCACATTTGTGGAGATAATAAGAAGCCAATTTTCTGTTCTTGCATATTGTTGTTGTTTCTCTATTTTTGTTATGTGTTTGTGGTATTAAGGGGAGCACCCTTCATCAAGATCATTGTGTGTGTGAAAATTGTACTTGATCTGTAGACACAACACTTCAATAAAACATTAGAGGTTAGCTATAATCAAAATCGTGCAAAATTGAAATCTACTCTAACCAAGTGATTTACTCCCTTCTAGTAGGTGCGAGATTAATGTTCTCAAATTGCTATCGAGATCAGTGACCTAGATGACACCTAAATGAAGGATTTGAATGCAATTGATCTAGATATGAATTGAATGCAATTAAGCTATTTTTTTAAATTTTCTATGCAATAAGAATGATAAAAACTTGATATGAAATCTAATCTATAAGAAATTGATTTGCTAAAATGATCTAAAAATGATATGAAAAAGAATCTAAATGAATGTAAAAAAACCAAATTGATCTCACAATAGCCTTGATTCGCAATAAGCTTTGATTCTCCCAATTCCAATTCTCCAAAATAGTTGTGCAATTCGTAGACGACTTTGGCAAAGTAAGCTTGCAAAATTATGAGATGATTTGAGATGAGCTAAAGCCTTAATTTATAGAAATCCAGGGCTTTGGGGGTGCATGAAAAAAATCCATAAATCACTTAGATTAACTCAGCTTGATTTTTGAGTTATCTGATAATAAAGATAATTTAATTCACAAAAATATGCAAATCATGTAAAAATAGCTTTTTAACTCAAATTAGAGTTTAGATTAGCTTTTTCAACTCCAAAAGGATGTTGAGTTCTAAAAAGTCAACACTTTGCATTGATTTTCTAATTTGGAGTTTAACTATTTCTTTTGAATGTGCATAATAATTATGAATTAATTAAATAAATAAAGTGATTTATGCTCAACTTAATTGATTTTTGAAAATAAATAATTGATTTATGGGTTAATCAATTATTTAATCAAACTTTTATTAAAATCTATATTATTAAATAATGACAACTTGCTTTAATTAATTAAATAAAAATTTAATCAATTATTCATAGGATATTGGATTTATTGTCAAAATTAAATAATACAATTAATAATAGATAGAATTAAATTTAATTACACAATTAAGTGGCAAGATATTAAATCTAATTAATTAAATATGAAAATATTCAATTAATCAAACTTAAGATAAATGTGATTTATTGCCAAATAATCATTAAATTAAAGATAATTAAGATAATTAGGAATATTGCTAGGAATATTCCCCGATGCAAAATTTAAGATAATCAATTAGGATTCAATGATGTTTAGATGTGCCTTAGATTAGGACTTTGATGTCGATTTCATTCGATTTGTAGATATAGAAGATTAATGAACTTATAGCCCATTTTTGGGGTATTACATTTTGCCCCTCTTTGAATTACTATGCGAAGCGTAGTGGTTCAAAGATAGTCTGTGTATAATAAAGATATGAAACTGATGTTTGATAATTGATATGAGACAGAAGCTGATTGAAAGATTTGATATGAAGATAATAGGTCCTGAATGACCAAGGATAATGTTCACTATAGCAGCGATGAACTGATGATTGTGAAAGAGTGTCAAAACACCTGATTCCAAACCTTAGGATTGCTAAGAAGTGAGTGACCGGTTCTAGACTCGATTGTCTTAGCAGAACTAGCAGGTATCAAATCCGAATCCTTCAGTTGCCGAAGAACCAAGGAAAGAACACTATGATCCGATGGTTGCAAAAATTGATACAGTTTACAAGATTAGGAGAATACCAGATTGATATGGGTCTTGATGAATCTGATATGCCCCAAGTGATGATAGATTTGCCTCGAGCGATGAGGTCTTTTTTGATGAATCAGTAACTAGACGTGATTGTTTGTCTTGATCACCGATGAAAGATATTGATAGAAATTGATTACAAACTTTGAATGATATGCAATACCATGCCCCCTTTGGGATTAAAATTGAAATCTGACAAGAAAAGTCAGCGTTGAGAGTTCAGAAGCATGTAAATTGATTGCAAAAGTGGTTATACATGTTCAAGAACACATTCTGCATCGTTAGAAGGTCCCAAAAGACCAAGTTTGACTAGGTTAAACCATGAGTTGACCATAGTTGACCAAGTTGAAATTTTAATAGTTTGATGTTAGATAATCAGTTAAGTTGAATACTGGATTTCTGTGATGATTAAAGGTTGATTATGCAAGTAGTTAATAATATGAATGATCTCAGATTTGAATTTTGATCCCGAAAAAGGATTCTACTTGCTATTTCATTGGAGGAACCTTCGTGTGAGATTTAGCTCTTGTTAGACTTGAAGATGCGATTTGAAGAATCATTTAAGCATTGAAGTTCATTTAGTCATTGTGAGATCATGCAACATGCAAAATGAAAAATGCAAAGAGACATGCAAAATGAAATGCAACTTAAGACCTAGGACCTAGTCACTGATCATATGTCAATTTGTTATCATCATTGAACTTTTAGGTAACCGGATAAATCAATACAATGCCCACTAGCTATGAAACCATAGACATATGAATATCGATTTGTATGCACAAGAATCAATACAACACCCACTGGTCAACAACCATGGATATATGAATATTGATTTTATTTTTGAAATGTCGAAGTAGATATAAGCACCAAGGCACAAACGCCAGGATGACCTAAATATCATGTCTATTTTGATATAGCAATTCTTATAAGTATCAAAACATAAACATCGTGATGACTTGAATATGCCTTGCATGAGAAACACATCAAACAGTCAAGAGATCATTCTAAATCTAGTGTGAATTACCCGTAGTGACCCTTTATCGTTCACATCCTTAGGTAAGATTGTGTTTCACAATAGGAGAAAGAACTCACTCAAAAAGACAATAGTTAGATCGATACTTCTTTGAATCATCTGGGTATCAATGGTCGAGGTACACATGGCCATCCAATTCGAGATAGAGGCTCTTATAGTCAGACACCCTTTCAATCCAAAATTTCTAAAGTTGTTATATTTTCACATACAAGAAGAAAATAAAGAAAAGATTATGCCCCCAGTCATCACTCTCTAAATCCTATAAAGGACATCATCAAAGAGCTCGAAAGGACACAATATGAAAAAATCTCAATGCGAATCAGTAAGCATACAAGGAGATAAAAGCATGAAAAGCACAGGTTGTTTTCAGTTTGATGTTTGATTGCGTTGTTGTAGATGCAAAATCCTTTCTAGAGACAAGACAGACTGACTGACTCACATGAAGCTTCAAAGGACTCTGACTGGATATGATACGTCTCAGATACATGGGAGACCATAGGATATGACATTGATTTCTCCCAAGTTTGAACATTGATAGGATACAGACACTTGAACAGATTTGTGGACAAACTGACTTATTGAAAACTGGAAATGCAAAAACAAACCGGGAGATATGTACAAATTAAAGCAAGACTAAAAGCTAGGAAAGACCAAGATTGCACTAATAGATGGAGCATTTTGAAACAAGTGGCACCCATTTGCTAGGTTTTCACCATCTTGGCAGAGATTCTATTTTTGCTACCAAGGTACCTGTTTCCAGGTTTTCACCAAGGCACTTCTTTTTTTTTTTCATTTTTTTTGTATTTTTCATTTTTTTTTTTTGTACTTTTGTTATTTTTTTATTTTTTTGTGAATCATCAAGGTGCCTATTGCTAGGTTTTCACCAAGATGTTCATTTTTTTAGGACTTTTTCTAATTTTTATAATTTTTTCAGGACATTTTACCATAGACTGAATGCCTTAGGCGTAGAATTTCTTCAGATGGAGAACATTGATTGGTTCTCAGAGTTGTTCTCCTTTAGTCATTGAGAGTTGATAGGCACCAGAGCCAAAAGTAGCAGTGATGAAAAAGGGACCCAGCCAGTTGGGTTCGAACTTCCCCTTGCGTTCTTGATGGGATTGATTTTTAGGATTCTCTCTCAAAACTAGATTGCCAACCTGAAATTCTCTGTGTCTGACTTTCTTGTTGTAACCTCTAGACATTCTCTTCTGATATACTCTAAGATGATCATACACTGCTTGTCTACGCTCATCTAGTAGTTCCAGTTCTTGTAACCTAGACACTCTGTAGTCATCATCAGTTACTAGACCATGCATTCTGATTCTTAGTGATGGGATTTCAACCTCAATAGGTAGTACCGCTTCAGACCCATAAACTCAATCGAAAGGTGTAGCCCTAGTAGGTGTTCTGATACTTGTTCTGTTACTTGTTCTGATACTAGTTTTGATACTGGTTTTGATACTGGTTCTGATACTTGGTATACTTGATAGCATCTTTTTTCATTGTAAACTCCCAAGCAAGATCATATCGTGCAGTCCCAATGTCTAGCAAGGTGGAGAAAAAGAGGGATTGGCAAGCTGGTGGAAGAGATGGAAGATAGGGGAATGAAGGAGAATGAAGGGAAGAAATCCTCAAGGGAAAACTCCTCAAGAATACCCAAGCTAGGGAAAAATTGTCATGTAAAGTGCATTTTTGGACAAGCAATGAAAGGTCAGCATAGGATAAGTCACAAAAGCGTAATGCCAAAGAAGGACAGGATGTAGTCCAAAGGAGTAGACATGTCACGAGGCTTCATAGCATCGTGTTTTACTCTTTCTTTCTTTTTTTTCTTAAATCAAGACCAAAGGGGAAATGATAGCGAAAGACTAGAATGAATGGAGAAAAATAAATATGAAGGCTAAATAGGAAGGGAATGAAAGCAAGATCATCATCAGACAACTCACAAAATAGCCAAATGTTCATGTATAGATCAACTTTGTCAAGATCAAAGAGAGAAGATGGAATGGATGAAATATGTAGAAGAACTATGCATGATGCCTGATTACCAGGTTTTCATCATGGTACATATCCAAGGCACCATAAGGGAGTGGTTTTCACCATAGGATGAATTTATTTCTCTTTACTTTTGCTACCAAGGTGCCTGTTTCCAAGTTTTCACCAAGGCACATTTTCATTTTTTTCATTTTTTTCTCTTTTTTTTTTTTTTGGAAGAAGGCAAGCTTTTTAGATAATGCTTCTTGAAAGGATAAACCATGATATGCCAAAGATTCAAAATTATATGCTCAAAGATGCTGATAGGGAAAGGGAGATGGAAGGGAAAATGGAGGATAAGGTTTTATGTAAAACGAGTGAGGTTGGAAGATAGGAGGAATAGGCAAATGAGGAAAAATGATAGAAGGTAGAAGGATAATGCATGGAAGGATTGTGAAAGAGTAGATGGAAAGGAAGGCAAGCTCAACATCAACACATACCTTCAAGGGTGGTGAGAGGATGTGAATGAAGGAATACGTGAAGGAATATGGTGAATGGATAGCATAGGTTGCGGTTTAGGCACATGGAATGGAAGAATATTTTTGGAGGGAGATGAAGTGGAAGCCTTTGGAAGCTTGAATGTCAATTTCACTTTTTTCTCAACACCAAACTCTTTCAAGAGAGACTTTGGAATCCATATAGCCATAGGCTTTTTATTTCCTTTTGATGATCTAGAGAGAATATCTTCAATGATGGATTTTGGAACCCATACTTGTCTTGTAGTTTTTTTCTTAGATATCTTTTTTGACTTTATGTTTCCATGTCTATTAGAGGAGACATGTTGATCTTCTTTTTTTGATGAATTCTTGTATTGCTACTTTTTCTTGTATTGAACATTCAAGTTACTTCCAAAAGACTTGGGACTTGTGGAAGAAGGAGGATATGACTAGTTTAGATGGGTGGGTGGATGAAAAGGATTCAAGGGTATGCATCTATGTTGATCTTGAGGAAAGATAGGAAATGGAGGGACGTCGGGACCCAAGATGGATGGTGAATTAGGAGAGTTAGGAGGGGAAAGTGAAGGGACATAAGGACCCAAGATGGAAGGTAGACATGAAGCTCTTAGTAGTGGTGGAAGAGGTCCAAGGATGGAAGTGGAAGATGCAAAAGGATAATCAACAAGTTCATCAACATCTATATGGCACCCAAGGATATCAACATCTTTAGAGTGAGCATTAGGATTTTCAATAGAATCATGGATATCTTGAATATGAGAACCTTCTTTGATAGGATTGTTCAAAACTTGCAAAGACTTAGGAAGAGTAGAAAGTGGAAGCGAACATGGAGTGGTAAAATAAGAAGATGGAAGACTTTGATCTTGACAAGGATCTTTGGATAACATAAGTGCATAATTTTTTTCTTGATTTTCAATAGGCTTAACATTGGAAGTAACAACACCATTTTTACCAACCTTAATGGAAGTATTATCTTTGGAACGCGCAAGTGTAGTAAGGTTATTTTGATTGTCAATAAGCTCAATAGTGTAAGTAGTAGCTTGATCTTTCTTAGGAGAAGACTTAAGACATGGTGGAATGCATGAAAAAGGGTGTGCAGGATCAAAAGAACCATGAAGCAGATAAGAGACATCACAAAAGGGATTGGATGACATGGAGAGTTCTTGATCTTGATCTTTCTTTATGTTCTTTTCTTCATCATTTCTGGAGTCCTCTTGACATGGAGCCACTTCTAAGGACAAGGAAGCATGTTGGGATTGTATGGATGACTTTGGAAGAGATGAAAAAGGACTAGCTGAAGTAGGGATTATAGCATATGAAGGCTTAGGCTCTTTAGGTTTATCATTATTGAAAGTATTTGCAGCCAAGTGAAGGTTAGCTTGAGTTTCTTTAAGAGGTAGCCCTGGAGGATAACTATAGGGAATCGCATGAAAAGTATCAGGGCTTGTGTTGGATGAAGGTTTTGTGAAAGATTTGAAAGAATCAGAAGCTTTAGGAAATGTACGGGTATTGGAGGAAGTAGGGGATGGAAGGGAACCATCACTAGACAAAGGTTCAACATTAACATGACCTTGCTTGAGAAGATAATCTTTATTTTCAGCAGGAGAGTCTTTAGGAGAAGGATTCTTATAATATTGATGCTTCAAGCTAGCATGATGCATTTTATAGTCCTCAGCAGTAGTAGATGGATCATAATCAAGGTATTGTCCACAAAAGCCATCAAAATCTCTTTCAAAATTAGAATCATATGGATCACCATCATGATCTATCCAATGTGATGGCACATTTTTAGTAAGTAGGAACACATGATGAGGAGGACTCTTAGGAACAGAGGTGTCATAGGTATCATTACATTATCTATCATCATAGTCATCATAGTCTCCAAAGCTTGATGTGTCACTCTCTGTGGAAGAGGTATCATAAGGGTTGTCACATTGCTCACATTTTGTCTAAGGGCATAGTGACATGTACAAGTCTTTATCAAATGGAAAAGAGCATAGAGTTTCCATGGAGAACTCTTTAGGTTCCTTTTCTTTCTCAAGTTTGTCAAGCCAGACTTGCATAGCTTGCAGTTGCTTCATCATAGTGGTGATTAGAGCTTCTTCCTCTTGTGTACTGATTCTTTGAGACATGTGTACTGATTCTCAATAGCTATTGCTCTATTCTTGACGCAGTGATTTGTTCGATAGATTCTAGAAATAGGCTGAAAAAGCTAAATATCTGGCAATTCTGACAATTTTTTGACAAATTTCAAAAATTCCCCAAACGACACTTTGCAGACTCATACGATAGTGGGTATGCTATGAAACGATAGTTGCAAAACTCGTATGACAATTGCAAGCAAGATTTTGACTCTTAGAATTTTTTGGCATCAAAACTCGTACGACACTGGGTTGGTTATCATACGACAGTTGAGTATCAATGAAATGATAGTTGAATATCTCATACGATAGTTGGGTAGCAATGAAATGACAGTTGACACTATCATACGATAGTTGCAAGGTTTTGACTTTGAGAATTTGCTGGCATGGAAACTCGTACGACACTGGGTACTCAATCATATGACAGATGGGTTGGAATGAAATGACACTTGATAGAAACTCGTATGACTTTCTGACCTCCTGAGATGACTTTTGACTCCATAAAGGATTTTACTTCAGATTTTGCAAATTTTGAGTTTTCAAATTCGGATTGTTTGCAAATTTCAATGTCCAGATTTGAGAATTGTAACAGATTTGTTCATTTTCAATAACCAGATAGATAAACAAGCATGCAAAATAGCAAGCAAGTGATTTCAAGCATGTCTAAAAACAATGAGCAAGGGCAAAAGCAACCTTGCACATGAACAATCAAGTGACTTATTCATTCTAATCCTCAAAAGTGCTAATTGTGTATGTTCCAAAAATGTTTTGCAATAATGCACATATACCCTATAAAATGAAAATTTGGCCTTGCTAGGGTTTTTAGTAATGGTCTGACTCTACAACTTTTATGATCCAATGGGGTGAAATTCAATCCCGGTGCACCAGGGTTTTGACACAGTCCGAGAACTTAATCTTCAAGATCTGCTAGGGAGATCTGACAACCCAACAATGAACCATACCTGTGGAGATCTCTTCCACAAGGACATTTATATAGCGACTGTCACTACCACGGAGAAAATGGCTATTACCGCTTGAGGTTCCGTCAATGCAGTTTTCCCTGTGAAGGGATTGTCCACTATGGTTAACCCTCTCTAAAGGTGACTCACAATAGTATACCACAAGGGGCCTTGGCTCTAGATCCAAGGTTTTGATGCCTCTTCACTTTTAACCCAAACAAAGCAAGCAGATTAATCCGACACGCTAAGATAAAGTTTGTCTCACCAAAGTCTATGATATCAACCCCACGTGATCTATCAACCCCTCCGAAGAGAGAATGTATTAATCAATAAGGGAAGACGCACTAACCAATTTTGATTCACCAAAGCTCATGATGTCTACCCCACGTGATCTATCAACTTCTCCTGGGAGAGAATGTATCGATCAATAAGAGAAGACACACTAACCAAGTTGAATGTGAAGCCCACTAAGTATCCTCCCTACCTATAAGGATTCTATCATCAAGAAGGATTCCACTGGGAATCCAATCTCTCAAGAATCACGAATAGTGTTTATAGGGCCTAATTACTGTGTGAGCACAAATGTATGTTTCCAAAAGCAAATCTACCAAAAGTATCCAAAAAGCAGAAAGAGGAACACTTAACGCTTAAAGAGAATATGAGATGAGTCCACAAGGTGGAACACTTAACACCTCACACAAGCTAAAAATGAGTCCCCAACTTAGAAAACAAGTGAGTTCCTAAAAGCACAAAAGGGTTGCCAAGTGGAACACTTAACGCTTCTGTCCTGTTGACCCCTCCCCTTTATGGCGCTGAGATTGCAACCACGGGGTGGAATGAGGGGCTAGTGGATTAGTGAGTCCAATAACCCAAGATAGCAATCAAGATCAATCACAAGTAATCTAAGACTGCTAATAAATACTTAAGGTGTCACAACCTAGTATTCAATTATGCAAATTCATAGAAAAAGCATGCAAAGAAACACTCAAGCTAAACACATGAGAGATTTATTTTAAAGTCAAATTGAAATTTTATTAGGTGAAGGAGAATACCTGGGATCCTTGCAATGTGCTTAGTATATTTTACCTAATTTTTAGCAATTTTTGTTGAGCTTTAAGTGACGAACTCTCCAACAAGCAAACAAGCAAACAAGATATGCAAAATATATTCAACTTATGAAAACCATAGGGTTAGCTCTAAAAATCAATTGTTATCAGCAATAATAACCAGAAATTAACCCAAATGACAACTCATATCATTCATTGAACCATGTAAAAAAAATAAGTGCATACCCATCACAAAACTTTATTTTTTTTCTGCATTTGACCTAGTCCACAAGATCTGATTTTTTTGATATGATTTTGGACACAAAAATAGAAATTCAGAACAAAGACCCCTACTAAAAAACAAAGAGCTTTCCAAAAATATAAAAATTTTAGAAAAATCTCTTCATTTGTTCCCTAGAGGCCCATTTTATCAAAATAGACCAGTTTTTGTAAATTGACTATTTGAGCTATTATATTGCATCCAAATTTAAAATACAAAGAATGGACCCCCTGTACAATTTAAAGATCTTTCTGAAAATATGAAAATTTCTAAAAAATATGATGATTTACGTCAAATATTAATTTTTTCTAGAATTTCAAAAAAAAATTATTAAAAATTCAAAACATCTCAGAAAATTTTAAATTTTTTACTGTAGCTTCTCTGATATGTGTACAACCTGTAAAAAAATTTCAAAGAAAAACTCAAAGCTGTTTGAGAGATAAAATTAAATCTTTGAAACTTTAGGGTTTTAGCTCCCCAAAAATATCAAAACTAGAATGTAAAGGTGGGTTGCCCCATGGTGGGCGCCAGAAATGTGTGTGTGAAAATTGTACCTGATCTGTAGACACAACACTTTAGTAAAAAATTAGAGGTTAGCTATAATCAAAATCGTGCAAAATTGAAATCTACTCTAACCAAGCGATTTATTGCCTTCTAGTAGGTGCAAGATTAATGTTCTCAGATTGCTATCGAGATCAGTGACCTAGATGACACCTAAATGAAGGATTTGAATGCAATTGATCTAGATATGAATTGAATGCAATTAAGCTATTTTTTTCAATTTTCTATGCAATAAGAATGATAAAAACTTGATATGAAATCTAATCTATATGAAATTGATCTGCTAAAATGATCTAACAATGATATGAAAAAGAATCTAAATGAATGTAAAAAAAACAAATTGATCTCACGATAGCCTTGATTCACAATAAGCTTTGATTCTCCCAATTCTAATTCTCCAAAATAGTTGTGCAATTCGTAGATGACTTTGGCAAAGTAAGCTTGCAAAATTATGAGATGATTTGAGATGAGCTGAAGCCTTAATTTATAAAAATCTAGGGCTTTGGGGGTGCATGAAAAAAAACCATAAATCACTTAGATTAACTCAGCTTGATTTTTGAGTTATCTGATAATAAAGATAATTTAATTCACAAAAACATGCAAATCATGCAAAAATAGCTTTTTAACTCAAATTAGAGTTTAGATTAGCTTTTTCAACTCCAAAAGGATGTTGAGTTCTAAAAAGTCAACACTTTGCATTGATTTTCTAATTTGGAGTTTAACTGTTTCTTTTGAATGTGCATAATAATTATGAATTAATTAAATAAATAAAGTGATTTATGCTCAACTTAATTGACTTTTGAAAATAAATAATTGATTTATGGGTTAATCAATTATTTAATCAAACTTTTATTAAAAATTATATTATTAAATAATGACAACTTGCTTTAATTAATTAAATAAAAATTTAATCAATTATTCATAGGATATTGGATTTATCGTCAAAATTAAATAATACAATTAATAATAGATAGAATTAAATTTAATTACACAATTAAGTGGCAAGATATTAAATCTAATTAATTAAATATGAAAATATTCAATTAATCAAACTTAAGATAAATGTGATTTATTGCCAAATAATCATTAAATTAAAGATAATTAAGATAATTAGGAATATTGCTAGGAATATTCCCCGATGCAGAATTTAAGATAATCAATTAGGATTCGATGATGTTTAGATGTGCCTTAGATTAGGACTTTGATGTCGATTTCGTTCGATTTGTAGATATAGAATATTAATGAACTTATAGCCCATTTTTGGGGTATTACAATCGTATGATCTGAGTTGCAGATCCATGGCACTGAACTTGTGGAATCATGGTGTAGTTGTTCATGTGAGGTGGTACGTTGTGATCTAACTTGCATACAACTTGGAGATCGTCACAAGGTGGTTGGTGTTGGGTTTGTTGCAGAGGGTTTTCAAAGATCTTTGGAGATGTGTCTGAGAGGATTGAACCCTAGTGTGATTGCTTCTCTTTGTGATGTGGTGGAAGAAAAGATTTATGAAAGGTTCGGTCAGTGGGAAATGGATTTTTTGAGCTATGTGGAGAACCTGGTTGATAATGTTGTGAAGGAAAGTTTTGTTGAGCTTTGTAAAGCTTACCAGAGTTGGCGCATGCCGATCAAGAGGAAAGTTGTCTCACCTATTAGAAGACTGGTCCGAGAGAGGAGACATATGGAGGTATGTGGGATTGGTTTTGATGTTCAGTTGGTGGAGTTTGACATGAAACCTGCAGAGCAACTTGTGGCTATTGCTAAGATACCCCTGCTTATCGATGATGTTGTTGACCTTGTTAATGTTGGTGAGAAGATTAGTTTTCATGTTCAGTTAGTTGTGCCTGACATGGAAATTGCATGTAGACCATTTGGTTGTGTTTGATTAGGTTGCTATTGTTGAGAAGTTACCTATTGTTGAACACCTTGGTGATGATGGTGTTGAGATGCAGATTTCATTTGTTGGTTGCATACTTGATTCATTTCTTGACAGTGATAAGTCTTGTGATGAGATTCTAAGATGGGATTCTTTGTTGATCCTTGGTGATGGGTTGAAGGCTCGGTTTATTCAGGATGTTGGACATGCTGATTGGTTGAGTTGCAGATTAGTTCTCTTTCCTGGGATGGAGTGGAAACCTTTGGTGAAGATGAAGTGGAGTTGTTGTTCAAATGTTCCCTTTGGTGAGAAAGTGTGGGACACACTTTTCTTTGTACCCCGGGAGTCTGATGTAGTAGCATCTTGGCTTCTTGTCCAGTTCCTTGTGATTTTTTGGTACTTGGTGAAGGAGGTGGATGAGCTTGGTAAAGACATGCTTTTTCTCAATAATTTGGGTTATAGTTCTCAGTCAAAGTTTTTTTCACTTCACCGATGGAGCTCGGTGATCTTGGTGGTGATTCTTAGTTGGAAGTTCTGGTGGATCTCAATTGATGTTGGTCACTCAGTGACTCGGTCTTTTATTGCTCGGTGCTCAGTTATTGATAGGGTCTCGGTGTTTATGTCTGTTGCTTGGTCACTGAAGTGCCTCGATCACTGAAGGAAGCTTAGTCATTGAAGGAGAATCGACATTTTTGGTTCTCGGTAATGCTTGTGACACTCAATTGGTGTGCTTTCTTGGTATGTTTCCTGGCACTTGGTAGTTTGGCTTACCAACGGGTGTTCTTGGAGAATTGGGAGGCCAACTTGGTGCATTTATTATTGGTAGCTAACTTCACATTCTTCTATGTGGATCTAGAGGCTGACATGTTGAATTTATTAATTGTAAGGCTATTTGAGAGCCGACTTGTATTGCATTTAATATTTTTTAGGAGGAGTTAATGGTTTCATCCATCCAACTTGTAGCTAATGATTAGTATTTAAGGGATGTTTGGGGTAGTTGTTTAGGCATCAGTTAGAGGCAGAGATCTAGAATTAGATTAGATCTGGATAGAAGTATAGTAGACTTAGTAGCCTGTGAGCTTAGGAACAAGAGGATTGCTTGGTGGCTTGCAAGCACAAGTTTAGATCTTTCTTGGAGTGCCTACTAGTTTCCTATTGTATTGCAGACATGGGCTAGCTGAGAGAGGTGTTGGATCCTATGTGATCTTGTAGAACTATTTCTTGCATTGTAATTGGCCATAACTGGGAAGGCCTTATAGCCTGGCACATTGCATGTAATCAGTTAGTTGATGAATAAAGATACCTATTTTCTTTCAGATCTGGTGTTATTATTATGTAATTCCATTATGTTGTGGTTTGGTTGCAAGTTTGGACAATCCTTAATTGGATCCTCCATCCTTGACTGCATCAAAACTGGGCCATGAAGTTACTTTCTATATCTCTTGCTGCATTAAAACTTCTTGTAGCAACACAAATGGAGTTATAAAAAAATATCATTGGTTCCTATAGAAAACTTCTTCGTGTATTGACATGTAGCTATCTCTTGTAGCAATTATGATTCCTCTTATAGAAAATTGAAACTATTTAGAAATGTAATAGGCTGAAAGGTTTCATGAAAAAAGGTCATGTCCCTTCAACAACCAGTCTTCAAAAACTTCATTAATTCAACTAGAAGGTCCCATTCATTTTATGTATGCCACCTCTACAACCTCCTTAATCAATCTTCGCCTCTACATAACTTCATTTGGAAATTTTCACACCTATAGGGTATGTGTGTCCCTACTACAACTTACTTAGTCTTCATACCTATATCTAAACATGAAGAAAATAATATTAGCAAAAAACACGTATTGCTTTTCCCTTTCTTCTTCTTTCTTTCCTTGCATCTTTTAATGTGTTATCTACATAAGAACATTATAGTACATAAAGTACTATAGAGATGTTTAGGAAAAGTTCCATTGTTTAGTTCTTTTGAACTGACCCTTCTTATTTCATCTTTTGCAAGTCTAATCGAAGATGGAGATACCAGCACAGATCTTCATCACAATTCAACTAACGGCCTCCCATTCAAGAAATGGATGCTTTACTTCTCTCTTTATCTCTTCATTACTTTATGTCTTGCAATTTCTTTATTCAGATAGTGATTTAGAATTTTTTATGGCTTGTGTGGATCTTAGTGCATTGTATTCAAATTGTATCATCAAAATTCAAACATTATTGTACCTTTGTAAAATAGTTTTGAATAATATGGCAATAAAATGTACTATTTTTGTACTTATAAATAATTTTTGAATAAAAATGATCAAAATTTAATGTTCTTGCATTTGTACTTTCTTTTCTTGCACTTTGGAATTTACTTCCCGCACTCAAATAATTCTGTGATATTCATGGGAACAAATTTAAAATCATAATTCAATGTATATGAAAGTCCATAACTCAATAGTTTAGTATGAAAACTAAATTGGTAACAATTTCTTAATACCAATAATTGGTATCAGAGATTTGTGCCTTAGAATAAGTCTAGAAGCTTGAGGAATATCTTGATAGGTGATTCAATAGGCACAAGTAGTGTTCAAAATAAGATCCATGTTGCACTTGACGATCTTGATCAATCTAATGCTCAAGTCATGGAATTAAAGAAGAGACTTAATGAAGCTGAAAGTTCCATTAAGAAACTGAAAGGGCAACTGAAAAAAACTATGGATAAAAGGAAGGAACTTGATGAGAAGATCAAATAGAAGGTAATTCAAATAATGATACTCAAGCCTTGAGATGTGAGCATCTTGTAGAAGATAAAGAAAACCTGAGGCATGAGATGGAATCTATGGTGACGAAGATGACCAAGGAGATTAAAATAAGAAAGAAGAATGAAGAGAGTCTTGATCAATCCTTGAACGATAAATCCAATGAATTTCATAGATTGAATTGTGAAGTTGGGAAGCTACAAATTGATCTAGATGAATCTAGACATAATGAGAAATAATTTGAAAGGGTGAATAACATTCTTAGGAGTAAACTTGCTGCTGCAAATGAATTCAAGGAGACGTTCAAGGAAATCTCAATGAAGCTTGATGTACAACTTCAAAGTTAGAGAATGAAAGGTGATATACATGATCTTGATTTTGAGAAAAGAGAGGGTTTTAGATCAAGTCAAATAAATCCCTCATCAGACAATTAGAATGACAATCCTAAGAATTCCCTAGTAAGATAACCTAATGCTCAAAATTTAAATGGGAGATTATTTGTATGCAATAAATTTGGTTATAGGACTGTACAATGTAGAAATAGAGCGAAAGCTACACCTTTTTCTCATCAATTCTTTAAATACAATAACTATGGTCATAAATCAAGTGAATGCAAGATGAACAATACTCCTAACAAAGGGAATGTTAGATAATTTAAATGCAATAATTTTGGACATATTGATAATAATTGTAGATCAAGAGGGAATCAAATACACTACAGACATGGTCAGTCCAATGTGGTATGTTATAAATGCAACAATCTAGGTCATATTGCAAAATTTTGTAGAATGAGAAATGTGAACATGAATAGGAGAGGTTTGGTAAATAACAATAATATGCAGAACAATGATAATGGAAAATAGAAGGTTTATGTGGAAGAAGTTAGGAAGAAGATGAACAATGCATGGTTACGAAAGAGTAATTTTTATGCTAATGGTGGGTATGCACCTAAATCTAGTGTGGAAATTTCTTCAAGAAATTAAATCTTCAGCCTAAGGGGAGTTTTCATGAAAAATCCACATAACCCCCAGATACGGCTTGATACCTGAATGTGAATGTTGTATTTAGATGTATCTTGTTGGAAATTACAATTGAAATAATTTTTATATTGTCATTGATATCAAACCTTAACTGGTGAGATATTTTCTATCCATTAAAGTACCATCTTTTTTTATTGAAGAAGAGGATTTGAAAAGAGGAGATAACAAGAGGACCTAGTGAAAGGTTGAGTTATGAGATACTATAATGGGTATTTGATTAGTTGGCACATTGGAAAGGTAATGTGTTATTTATCTTTATCATTAAGTGAAGAAGTCAGTTGATTTGAAGCATAGAAGAAATGGGGAAAGAAATTCTAGAAGCATAGGATTAACTGAGAAAAAGAGAGGAAATTCAATTTAAGATGAGTGATGCTAGTGTCGACCGAGTGCCAATATAAGCCGAGTAAATTTTAGTGTTTACCGAGCATCAATAATTGTTGAGTATCAGAGAATTAACCGAGTGAAGATAATATTTTCCAAGAAGAATAGTTTTAGTGACGATCGAGCTATCCAATGATGACTAAATAGATGAATAGAGTATTGATAGAGTGTTAGTAATTTATAATTTGTGAAGGAATTGAGATCCCTAGCTGAAATAATTGAATTATTGGGATATGTAAAATGTGTTAACATTAAAGATGAATGAAATGGAGCATTTAATGTATGGTAAACCATTTTCTTATGGATTCAAGGAAATTTTTGAGAAGTATCTAGAAGGATAAGGAGGAGAACAAAATGATGGAAGGATTCAATGAATTTGACCTAAACCTAAGATTTACAGAAGAGATTAAGTGGTAAAAGATTAATATACCTAATCAAGGAGGTATAAGGATGACCAAACTATGGATTATGTAGAGTGTGGAAAGTGGTTGATGTTATTAATTGGTGAATCTAAGAAGAAGGATGACAAGAGATGTGGAGAGCTGAAAAGAGTTGAGGTGGTTTCTTGAAGTGATTTCCAAGAAGATTAGAGATGGAGATGATAATGAAGGTCACTCAATAAATCATCATATGAGATTATTAGATCTATATTTGCAAAGTGAGTTGTATATTTTAGATCGAAACCTATTGTTACTTTCTAACCATTGTATCAGTTAAATTCCTTTAATCAAGGTTAACCTAAAAATATTTTGTAAATCTTTTAATCAAGGTGACATATTTCTAATGGGATGTTCTTAAGCCCTCTAAATAGGCCACTCCTAACAAGGTGATTAAATCCTTTAACATGTTCATACCTAACAATGTGTATTGTAACCTTTCAGAAGGTTGGCTTCTCATAGAGCTCACTTCAAAAGAGTGAAAATTTGGTGGCACCTTATTGGTGGTTTTTCCCATATAGGGTTTCCATGTTAAATCTCGGTATCATACTTGTGTGAATTTTATTTGATGTGTTATGTTGTTAAAAGTTTTGAATTCTGCAAGTTGATTACTTTTGAACAGTGGACTACAAGTTTTATGTTACTGATATATTCTATAGAGACTGAGTGAATTGTTGAATATATCTAAGTTGGTTTTAGTGTTGTAAAGTTGAATTGGTACATCTAGACTTGAGGATAACTAATTCACCCCCCCTCTCAATTATTCTAAAATAATTCTAACAATTGGTATCAGAGCTTGTGGTTCTTGTAAGGAAAAAGTTTAAAGGTACTTGAAGCTAATGATCAAGATGTATAAAAAGGAGGTATTGATGCTGAACAAGGAGAACTTCCCTACATGGTAGAGTTTGATGAAAGTGCACCTAGATGGAATTGGTGATTCAATAGAATACTATGTGGAACATGATTATGTACCAGTTGTTGCACCTATGACAACCGAGGAGATGAAGGAAAAGAAAGAACGCAACTAGGAAATGTTGGAGATTGTTCACCCTAAGTTATCTTGAATTTGAAGACATCAAGGACTGTACTAATGTAAAGAAAATGTGGGACACACTAGTAGCTATCTATGGTGGGGACACAAATGTGCTAAGAGCCAAATCTAAAAGATTGAGATGTAAGTTTCATGGAATGAGAATGTTAGAAGGTGAAAAAATTGTTTAATATTGTGGAAAAGTTAAAGAGGTAGTGAGTGCTATTAGAGGAGCTAATGGAAACATTGATGATGAAACTGTTATTAGCAAATTTTTGAAAACCATAATTTCTATCTATGCTATTAGAGTTTATGTAATACAAGAATTGAGATGTACTCCTAGTAACATCCTAACTTTGGAAGGTCTTGTTAGTAGGCTTATTTCTTTTGAGTTGTCAAATTTTGATAATTTCACTACTCATAATATTGAATCTACATTCAAGTCTCAAATGTTTCTTCATAAGTCTAAGAAAGGAAAAGAAAGATGTGTGAACAGTGATAGTTACAGTGACAGTAACAATAATAGTGACAGTGACAGTGGAAATGACACTTCTGATGGTGATCTTGAGGCACTTATGGCTAGAAGGCTACCAAGAGGAAAAGGAAAATTTAAGGGTAAACTTCCTATAATATTTTTTTCATGTAGCAAATTTGGCCATATTGCAGCAAGATGTCTTGACATAAATGACAATGATGAAAGAAGTGAAAGAAAGTATAAAGACAAAAGGAATGATAGAGATCACAAAAGGTATAAGGACTACAAGGATACATGTAAGAAGTCTTGTTATATTGCTGAAGAAGAAAATTATAGTGAATCTAGTGAATTTGGTCTTTGTGATGTAGAATTTGTTTATGTTGCTATGAAAGATGATTCTGATGAAGATGAGAAAATTGCACTTATTTCAAATGTGAGTAAAGGTGATAGATGGATAATTGATAGTGGTTTCTCACATCACATGACTAGTGATAAAAGTAAGTTTGAAACCTTAAATCATTACAAAGGTGGGAGTGTTAAGTTTGGTAATGATGCACCATGTCTTGTGAAGGGAAAAGGATCAATAAGATTGACTGATAAGATCATATGTGATATTGCTTATTGGGTTGAAGGTCTTAACTATAATTTTTTAAGTGTTTCACAATTGAATAGTACTAGTTACCAAGTTGAGTTTCACCACAAAAAGGCTAAAATATTTTATGCCACTAGTGAACTAATTGGAAGTGGAGAAAAAACAAGAGGTAATTTGTTCTACCTAGACCTATCTGAAGAAACATGTTTTTTTGCACAATTTGATGATGTATGGTTATGGAATAAGATGTTGTGTCATGTGAACTTTGAAAATTTGGTAAACATTAGCTAGATGAAAAAAGTTAGAGAATTACCAAGATTAAAGAAACCTGATAATGTGATGTGTAAACAATGTCAATTGGGAAAAATGACAAAGTCTAGTTTCAAGAGAAAGACATATACTTCTGATGATATTTTGAAATTGGTTCATACTGACCTTTGTGGACCTATTGGTGTGAAAAGTTACTATGGCAATAAATGTTTCATTCTATTTTTTTGATGACTATTCTAGAATGATGATTGTGATGTTTTTGAAAGAAAAATATGATTCCTTTGATTTGTTTAAGTGGTATTTGGAAAAAATTGAGAAAGAAACATGTAAAATCTTGAAATGTGTGAGATATGATAGAGGAGGAGAGTTCATATCAAATGAGCTCAACATATTTTGTAATGATAGAGGAATAAAGAGACAAATGTCTACACCAAGAACACCTCCACAAAATGGTATAGTAGAGAGAAGAGATAGATCAATTATGGATTGTGCTAGAACACTGATGATAGAGAAGAATGTTGTGTAAAAGTATTGGAGAGAAGTTGTAAGTACAACCGTTTATAACTTGAACTCAGTACAAATTAAGAAAGGTAAAAATACTACACCTTTTGAATTATGGCATGGTTACGCACCTAATGTGAAATACTTTAAAGCTTTTGGAAGAAAATGTTATATACTAAAGGACAATAGGAATGGAAAACTTTATGCTAAAAGTGATGAAGGAATATTCCTAGGATATTCCACTAAGAGAAAAAATTATAAGTGTTTGAATTCTAACACTAACAAAGTTGTGGAAAGTGAAAATGTTAGAGTTAATAAATATGCAAAAAAGAATGAAGTTGAGTGCAAGAAAGAACCTGAAGATTATAGATCCTTTTTATACATGGAAGGAGAGAATAGTAATGTACCTAAACCAGAAAACAAAGATGTTGAACAACAACATGAACCTACCGAGTCACAGAAAGAAAATGTCGAGCATCAAGAGGATGCTACCAAGAAATCAGAAAGAGAAGAGAATCTACAAGATGAAGCTGAAGATCAAGAGAAAGAAGAAAGGAGATCTGAGCCTACATTAGCATAGTATGTGAGAAGACATCATAAGCCAAAACAAATCATTGGAGCTAAAGAATTTGGAGTCATGACAAGAAGTAAGTTGAAAGATCAAACATGCTTGTTATGTGAGTTTGAGCCTAATACAGTGAACGATGCTTTGGAGAATGAAGATTGGATTCAAGCCATGAATGAAGAAATTGAGTAGATAAAAAAGAACAAAACCTAGGCACTAGTACCGAGACTAGAGAACAAGAATGTTATTGGAACAAAGTGGGTGTTCAGAAATAAGCTAAATGAACATGGAGAAGTCACAAGGAAAAAATATAGATTGGTATGCAAGGGATATGCACAGGAAGAAGGCATTGACTATGGGGAGACATTTTCCCTAGTTGCTAGATTAGAAGGAGTGAGAACTCTACTTACATATGCAACCTAAAAAGGATTTGAAGTGTATCAAATGGATGTCAAATCTACATTTCTGAATGGAATAATGGAAGATGAAGTATACATTGAACAAATAGAAGGATTTGTTGATCTAATCAAGAAGAACATGGTTTGTAAACTACACAAGGCACTGCATGGATTGAAACAAGCCCCCAGAGTATGATATGAGAGATTGCACAATTACTTGATAAATATTGGATTTGCAAAAACTAATGACAACAACAATATGTACTTGAAGACTAAAATAGGTAAAGGAATATTATTAGCTGAAATCTTTGTTGATGATATCATATTATTATGAACATGATTGAATTATTTTTGAAGGAATCTATACAAGTTTCAAGGGTTTGTAGAAAGTTTTTTGAGTTTTAGTTTGAGAACTGAACATTAGTTAGGGTATGGATAATTAATTATAACAAAAGTTAGATGTGCAAATGGTCAAAAAGGAATTTCATTATTTCATTTTTCACCTTGAGACTAAGAAGAAGCATTTGGAGAACTCTTGGAGGAAATTTTGGTGATATCTAAGGTGATTATCAAAGATTTGGTGATCAAACCCTTGTTTCAACATAAAAGAGATATTTTAATTGCACTGTATGATATATTAGATATTTAGTTATGGATAAGCCCCAAATTATAGACATTACCAACCATCCTAGGCCAAAATTTAAGAATCATCCATACTAATGATTGGAAGATGATCTCCAACTTTCATTTTTTGTAGTCCCATATGGTGTGCTTCACATAGAGGATATTAGGGATTATATTCACTATAATTTGGACGAGTTAGGAAATCACCAGATTCATCAACTTTTTAAAGAATTGTCAATGTATTCAAATCTAAAAGATGACTAAAATGTCTTAAAGGAGAAGAAGATAACATGGGTCATGAAAAATTCCTTACTTTTGATGAGAACAAATGGATAAGATATATCTTAAGAAGAATACATGATCAATTTATCTGGCTTGACAAACCTTATAAGATAACTAAGGAGATCCTAAGAATTATTACTAGCTTTAATGTGCCTGATGAACTTCCAACATCAAATCAATCAAGAAAAAATTGGTTAGTGAACTTCCATGTTCTCAATGGGACAAGAGGGTTATGATAGTAAATTATATTAAATATAATGTGATGTGAGGTTCACTTTTATGGTATTGGGCTACAAGATACATCATTCAAGTAGAGAGAATTTATCTTCTAGTACTATTATCTATTCACCATATATGATGATCGAGGAAAATAGTGAGTATGATCTATCTAAAGCTCTAATAATTCAGTTGCTCGAGAATCTTGTGAAGATTAAGAAGGTCAAGAAGAAAATCTTCAAGTATGGATCTTTTATTCTATAAATTTTCTTCTAATTCATGAATGAATTCCTTGGTATTGGAAAGATTCAATGGTCCACTAAAAAACCTATGGCAATACAAATCAAAGACTTCTACTAAATGCTTGATAAAAAATCAAGGAGTACCTTATGAGGTTTCTTTAAGAATTTCCAAGAACAAATCCATTTGAGGGAAAGAATTCCTAAACACATTGTTGATAAATATGAGGATACCATAAGTTTCATGGTTGAAATAGATGAATTTTTTATGGAATTAGTTGAACCAAGAACATATTGGGTCATGCCTATGTGATATAAATTGGATGACATCATTCTTGATGCTTATGCTCAAGATTTTCTAAAAAGACCCATAATCCTAATGAAGAGAAGTTCATTACATTTAAGGAGAAGAATCTAAAGGTAACTTTAGAGGTGAAAAGACCTAATAGAGAGAGGAAAGTGAAAAGGAGTTGAACATATGGTAGAAAGTTTTGGGATACTAGTTCAAAAGTTGAGAGATGCATGAAAGAAGTAATTAGAAGAATAGTAATAGAAGAGGTACTAGAGGAAGTGATCGATGTGGATGCAACCACTCCAAGAACTACTCCTATTGTATCTTCATCTAGACAAGCCAGGAGCTCATCTCCACCATCTACAAGTCCACCTATAAAACCTACTAGTACACATAAGATATTCAATTCAAAGTAGTATACACAATAAAAGTCATCCATTAAAAAAAGTAATAGAGTGAAAGTAAAAAGTAAAAGGAAATATCAAACAATTGAAGAAGATGAAGAAGTAACTAATTTATACAATGCAATAAAATAATTGAGATTAGAAGGGGCAAGTAGCTAGAGTTACCAAGGCAAAACCATCTAGTGAAGAGAAAGTAAGTAAAGAGATGAAACTTGACACTAGAAAACCTACTATGTTAGTTAATAATGTTGCTAAGAATTAGATAGTACATGGAAACTTAGGGAAACTTTGCAAATTCTTTGACAAATTTGATGATAATTGAAAGAGGTTACTACTTGAATTCCCAAATGGATTAATAACTAGGTTGCAAAACTCAACTCAGGGATTGGACATCTAAACTGAGCAGTTATATTTCTCATTGTGAAGGATCATTTACTTGTCAACCGAGGGTATGTGAACTTGAAATGGGTCTAAAATGTATATGCACTAAGTACCTCCCAAATTCATGCTAACCTACAACTTAATAAAGGTAATGATTGAATAAGAAAATTATTAAAGTACATGTTGCAATTGAACTGAATTCAAATGCTTTGCAAGAATTGAATGATAACACAAATCCTATAAAAATAGAAGATTTCATAGTGTACAAATAGTAACTCCTCTATTTGTCTTGGTTGCAAGAACAGTCACAAGAAATCACTTCTAGTGGCTGTAAGAACAAACAAACTCCAAACTTGCAAACAAAATTGAAAGAAATGACTTGCTAAAACTGAAAGGAGTTACTCACAAAGTGTGACCCCTTGAGTGAGTACTTAGAGCTTTATTACACACTTATAAACTCAAATCATAACTATTTTATTCATATTTTCAAAGGTGGTGATTACAAATAATTACTCAAAACAACTAAACTATATTGAAAACTAAGATGCTAATACAAGAGATTTCAATTGATCTATCTGAGATAGATTCCAAGGAATTTTAGATTCTTATTTATAATAGAAAAATCACTAACTAACTACCCACTAACATATCAATGCCAAAGGAATAGGCAGATCAAAGTTATTGAAACACTAGAAAAGTTGTAATGAGTTCATTAGTAGACTTCTTGAAATGCCAATCCCTACCGAGCTGCACAGACTTGGTCAAAGACATGTCTTGCTTAGGTTCCATCTGATGATCACTGCTTGCTTTAATTTCTCTGCATCTTAAATGTTAATAGGAACAACACATGTAGCACATAGATATTCATGCATTACTAGATTATTTATTCATTAATCCATAATTAAACTAACACACATACATAGATATATTTCATATTAATCATAAAAGAGTATTTTCTACCCACATTAAGGATATAAAAGCATAAGTTCAAGGTTCGTGAGTTTTAAGTCCATCAAACTATCCTAAAGTAACTAAGAACCATAGTTTATGAACAAACTACCAAGACCACCTAGGAACATGACACACAAAACATGACAAAGTGACATAATATCTGAGCCAATACTTAGGATCATCATTCCCCCACCCCCACTTAACTCATTTATAGTCCTCTAACGACTACAAATTTTCTAATCCTAGCATTGATTCATAAATCTACAATACTTCTTACTCCTTTACCCTATTGTATAAGGTTTGAGTAAAATCCTTTATTATTTTCCAACTTTTCCCATTAGGCATTCTCATCTTCTTCATTATAACCCACTTCAGCATCCCTATAAATATATAAAGGGAACACCAATGTAAGTGGCTCTAAAGTTAAAGGAAACCAATTCTCATATTTCTCTTTGCTTAAAAAAATTTACCTAGGTTCTCTCCTCATGGATACTCCAAAATTTACAAGGTTGTGAGGTTCACACTTCTTAAATTTCATAGGAAAGCTAAACCATCTTTGAACCAAGGATCCAATTATAAACTTCCCTTCAATGGCTACCCTTCTTTCAAATTCTCTATAAGCTTCCTCATTGAGAGGTGTTGTCACTTTTTCTTTTAGATCACTATATGGAAATCAATGCCTTTGACTCTCTATACCCAATTCAAGATCTACCAGGAAAAGAACAACATTGCTGAGGATGGGAATCCTCATTTGACTTTGAGCTCCACAGACTCAGGTAGGTGTACCTTATTGGTTTACTAAACTTAAGAAAACCATGTAGTGGATAACTGTCTTAAAACACTGATTTGAACATTTTCCATACAAAACACATAAATTAAATATTTTTGAAATGATTTTCAAAATGACTTTCTACCTTAACCAGTGCTACAATCCAAGGGAATAGAGTCTAGATGAACATACATCCACTAAAATATGTCAATGAAAGGAATTCTGAACCATGAAAGTGATCTATGTCTTACATAGAACTTTCAACAATCTAATACAAGGTCATCAAATTTATAAACCCTCCCCAAACCCTCAAAATAATCCTTGGGACTTATACTTTCCTTGAAAGCAACCTGTAACTATTTCACAATCTACCTTATAGATTGATGAACCAGTAGTGCCTTACAATCCTAGTTCATAAGGAATTTAAATAAATTCACAAAGATAATCAGATATCGAAAGGGGTACAGAACAAGACTTTCATTAACATACCAAGCTTCCATACATTCAAGAAGAACATATTTTCTTTACATCAATAGCCACATATCATAGAACATCAACCTCCTAAATGATCTTGGAAATCTCTTTATGATAGGGATTGCAAAAAGCTTTAGATATTTTAGGGCAAAAAATAGGGTTTTTGATGCAGGAGCATCCTGGGTGTAAGAGAAATCTTGCATCACCCAAAAAAAATATTTTTGGTTTCTTTTCAATAAGGGCTATCTTGTGTAGAGCTGCTATTTATGGAAACTTTCTATTTTTAGTAAGTTGGTCATACGATCTTGGAATGTTCTGATTTCACAGTTGGAGGTTCACCTTAGTCATATCAGCCTGCCTGTAAAGTTTCATTGCTAGATCAAGTCTAGTTTTGAAGATATTGAAACTTTTCAATTTTGGAAATAGGGTACAGAAACTTTGAACTCAATTTTGAAGGCTTTAGAGGCCCTGAATGAGGTCGCATTTTTAGTTGAATGAAGCTTGCTTAATTTATGTGTTGTAGAGCTCCTCGTGCCCTTTCTGAAATGGGGTTATAATAGTCAATTGGGTCAACGAGTGATGACTTATGGTCTCTGGAAGTTGGGCCACCTAAAATGGCGAAAAATAATTTTCCTTCAAAATTTCTGTTTGGGTTTCAAAAGTTATTTTGAGCCAACTTTGATGTAATAAAATGAAAAATAAAATAATTCTAAGTTTGGTCGGCCCTTAGGGCTAAATTTCTGGAACCTTCTCGGGCGGTGGAAATTGCCTATATAAAGAAGACTCGTAGTGTTGTCTAGGGCAGTTCTAGGTAGTAGATCTGGGTATTGATTCGAGGCTTTGTCCTATAGAATATTGTAAGGGAATGCCCATGTGGCTTTGCATATTGTAATTCTGAAAGTTTGTAATTCCACATTTGTGGAGATAATAAGAAGCCCATTTTCTGTTCTTGCATATTGTTGTTATTTCTCTATTTCTGTTATGTGTTTGTGGTATTAAGGGGAGCATCCTTCATTAGTTTCCAACAACTACAATAACTAGATACAAGGAGAAATAAAAGTATACAAGAAAGCCTAAAAACCCAGGAAGGATTAGATCAAATTTGATTTACAATATTTGGGTTTCATCATCATAGGCCAATTGTTGTTTCAAATTCAAAAGGCTTCTTGTTGTAGACAATAATAATGTTAGAACCATCTTACCAATATTGCATGTATCAGGGAATGGAAATTACTAAAAACCATCATACCCTATCTGTCCTTCTCAAAATATCAATCCTTTGTATTAACCTAGAATGACACTTCAGGAAAATAAATCAGATCATGATGGCTATCTGACACCTTATTCATCAATTCTAACCTATAATCATCCTTGGAACAAATTATATTTTATTTGGCTCATTGTTTCTGGCTCACCAACTTCAAATCCTACAGAAAAACCCTTAGACAATTCAAATATTCTAGCCGCAATAGTTAATCAACAAATTTTAAAACACGACCATTGATCCCTAATTTTCCTAAAACATCGAAAGACATACATAAATTAGAAAAATAGTCAACAAAAGGTTTGAAAAATGTTTTCCAGATCATCACCCTTAGCAACCAATTAGAAGTGGGTACATTGGATCTATCAAGCAATGAGGACCCACTGGTTCATTTGACCTTTTCCAGTGGAAGATCAGATTGTCATCAAAATCCCGCAATCATTATCATCTAAGCACCTTCCATAATGGAATCATAACCACCATCAAATTATCTTTGAATTGTATTATCTTTTACCTTTCTCCTTAATTGTAGCGAGACCGCAACTAACATTTTTATTATTTTCGCCAAGTCACTAGCACTTCTTACTAAATGTTATAGATCTCCATGACCTGGTGAATAACACATATCTCATAATCTACAAATGTGGGCTCTAACCATAGTTCCATCATGAGATTAGAAGATAAATGATTTCTCATGGTCATTGGATGTTTGTCTTGACCATGGTTTCATCATGAGATTGAGCGACTAAGGCATATCTCATAATCGCTGAACATTTCACTTAACTCAGACAAATTCTTGAGATCTAGCGATAGCCATTGATCTTCACCATCATCAATGGTTGTTGCTTAATATACAACTCTTTTATGACTTATTCATGACTTCAGAAGATTGAGAGATAACATCACTTGTCTATTTCTTTACTTTTTCAACCTAATCTCTAGATGCTAGACACTTAACAATAAACATTACAAGATTCAGAGATAGCGACAACTGTTAAGTCTTTCACCTTATCGCCTGATCTCTAGATTTCTCAAGACTTAGCCATGACATTTTGAGACTCAGAGATAACCTTCTTTGCTAGGTCACTGTAAGTTAAGAGAAAGCTACCAAACTTCACGAGATCTAGAGAAATCCTTTTTGTCAGGTCACTAAATAAAAAGACTTAACCATCATGCTTCACGAGACTAAGAGATATAACATCACCTGTCAAGTCTTTACTTTGTCACACAATCTCTGGATGTTAAAAGACTTAATGAATAACTTTACGAGAATTGAAGATACAAAGGAAAATAACAACCACATGTAGAAAAAGGGGAGCTTAAGTGACATGAAAAGGTAATGAGAAAGTAGACAAGGGTAGGGTTTTGGACATAAAAAAAGTTTTTGAAACCCTTTTTCAAATAGATAAATCCTATTCTCTCACACCTAAAGAAGAAATTGGCCATTTTCAAAGATTTTTTCTATGACAGGAAAATGGGCCAATAGTGGATCTGTCTGAGGATGATGGGTAACACATGCCCATGCAAGAACTTAGAATCTTTGGGAGAGAAGACCACCTATTGGACCAAAAACTTGCAGGGAAAGTTCTCAAAAATTGGTAGACGAACTAGGAATAGGAAGAATAGGAAAGAAGAACACAACTAAAAGGAAATATTTACAAACTTATAGGATTAAAATATTATTTGGTGGCCCCGAGCCACCAAAGGAAATACCAAAACCCTCCTATGTCAAAAGTTTGATTCTCATCCACATATGTGACTGACCACTTGAAAATATCATGACAATCTTGCTGCCAACATATATGAACATTCATGGGCTAAAAAATAGTTCTACATTTGTAACTGCCCACACTCTTCTAGTCACAACCACTATCATACTCATACTCCAAAAATTATGGAACATCTTTTAGCTCTTCTTGTTGAGGACTGGAAATACAAAATTTATCTAGAAATGCATCAAGATATAAAATGCCATGATCAACATGCATTATCACAAACTCACCTGGCTGAGAAAAAACTGGACTTTCTTTATGAAATTCTTCAATTTTAGAAAATGATTCATCCATTGAGTCACTTGGTTCCCCAATGATATCTGCATATAGTAGATTATGAACCAAGTGTAAACCCTCTTCATAAATATTGTGACTTAGGGACAACTGATCCTCATCATTATTTCCATTAAACAATTCATTATCCCTAATATTGAAGACAAGGTCCTCAACATTGTCACAATCCTCTTCATTAGAGGAAGAAGAATATGAACATGAATAAGAATCATGTTCATCACTGCAATCTTCATGACATAACAACCTACTGTCATGCTCTTCATTTTCTTCCTCTGCAAAAAAATTACAAAAGGGGAACAAATGCAAACATGAATAATCCACAACAACAATTTTAACACTTGCTTCATCATTACCAAATGCAGAGCCTTCTTCTTTGTACACACTAGATGGCACCACAAAAACATAGGATTCTTGATCACCTTCACAGATAGTCACAGACATGGAACCATAAATTACTCCATCACATGGAATAATATTTGAAAATAATTCCATCTTTAGTTCATCTATACACATTTCTTCATTGTGCTTTTCATCATCAACATGAGGAAGAACCATTGTTTGCAAGCCTATCTCCTCTTCTTGCAAACTCCTATACATGAAACTTTTCTTTGCCTCTTTCTTTCTAAGAGAAGTAACCTCATTAAAAAAATCCTCATAATCAATCTGAGAAAAAACAATACCTTGGTCTTGATCATCATTTTCCATTTCACCTTCAATATTGACTGGTCAATGGCAGTGAGAATCAACATATAAAAGACCCCCTGGGATCTCACATCTCAATTCATTCTCTAAATCTTCTTCCATCCTAAAATCTTGAGGGATTGATTTAGGCTCTCTATCCCTTAACAATGATCTCATCTGCCCAGTGAATGCATCCAAATAGAACACAAGAAAATCTCTCAATTTGGGCCTACATCTTCTTGGAATACCAACAAATGCTTCTATAAATATTAGATTAAAAGAAGCAAAATCTTCATTCTCTTCATGTCTGGTATTCAAGAATTTTTTGGCTGACAACATTGGATCGAGTCTTTCATCAAAATATTTTAAGAATGTTACACACAACTCATCCTTAGAATAAATTGAACCTGGAGGTAGGAATAGGAACCATTCCCTTGCATCTTCTATAAGAGTTTGCACAAATAGTCTCATAGCAGCATTTTCATGTTCAACCTCAAACTTATTGAGGATATGACCAACATCATCTAAGGGTTTTCTTGTTGTAATAATTCATCACCATTAAATTTTGGCATGTGTTTCCTAATCTTAGTAGGAATAACATTGGGGAAACCCTCAATGTTATCAAAACAAATGGGCCTATACTCCTCCATGGAGACAATACTACAAGAACTTGTCATGGGTTATCTATTATATGGAAACATGATTAAGATCTTCTCAAACATGTACATGAAAACCGCACCCTTAAAAAAATGTTTTGATTCACAACTTGTAGTAAGAGTACACCCACTATCACCAAATGTATACATACTTCAACACCTTAAAAGCATAAGCTGAAAAAACATGTCCCAAAAGTATGTTGCAACTACCCTTCCCTCACTTAGTGCTAAAATCACTGAATAGGGAAACAAGAGATTTTTCTTTTACAATTGATTTTCATGAAAAACTTGCACATGAAAATCATGTTAGGAATAACAGTCCACAAATACAATGAGGCGGGGGGTGAATAAGTTGTATTAAAGATTACTAAAATTTAAACTTTGAATAACATCAATATCAAATCAATTGAACACAATGAATGCCAACACAATAACACAATATTTCTTTTCAAGGAAACCTTGTTAAAGGTAAAACCCCAGTGGGAATTAAGACCCACTAATGATGTGCTAAGAGTATAGTATCCTTGTTAGAGGATCTAGCCCTATTAGGAGTTGATTAAAACATTATAGTACATAGTAATTGTTAGAGGAAAGAACCTATTAGGAGTCAAAGAAAAGAGGTAGGCTCACTACCTAGGCTTACTACCCAAAGAAGGTTATGACCACCTTCAGAACTCACTGTTCGCAACATAAGTGTATATAAAGAAATACACAATCTTTGAACTATTCGATAGAAACTGTCTTTTCTTGATCAGTTCCAATGAAGTATATAAGTTATCCTCTGCTCTACATCCAACAGACACAAGCTTGCAGCTTCCACAATCTTCTTTTACATCACATACATTCTGCCATATCTTTTCAAAAGAAAATATCTTACATATATACCCTATTACAAAATAAATGATCAGGTTGGCCAACTAGGCTTTCCTAATATACAAATGATTACATAAATCCTTGCTAACATACATACGATATCTAAAAAAAGTATACAACAATTATATTTCACCAATTAAGGACCAACATTCATAATCCATGCTCACCATTCATGATGCACGCTACAACTCTAAAGTCAGCTTCCAAATAGGTCTTCTCCAGAACACACGCCACAACTGATGTCATCCCACTTTTCATACATTTCTAAGATCAATGAATATTCTTAAGTATACTATCTATCATTCCTTAAGCTCATATATACTGAATCCACATCACCTGTAAGATATACCCAAAACTCAAAGACTCACTCTGTCAACTTCCACTATCACAGTCCAATAACTAGTTTTCACAAAATCTTCTATAACTCAACCAATATGCAATATTACATTATGCGATCTTAGATATAAGATCACAACACCTTCCTATACACACATTTGTGTTTGCACATTTTGAATCATCCATATGACATCTGTACAATGTAATAACTATTAGGAATGGGAACACTCAGAGGGGGGGTGAATCAGTGTTCTATATTATTAATGTTTTTATGCTTCTTGAAACTTAGCCCAGTTAATCAATTACTGAACTAAATATTAAAGTAAGTAAAGTAAACAACCATAACACATAACACTAGATATTATTATGGGGAAACCTTGGCCAAAGGAAAAACCCCAGTGGGAATTAATACCCACTAATAATTGTACTTTGTATTATGAACCTGTTAATGTTCCATTGCCCTATTAGGAGCAGTCATTACAATGCTTTAGTACAATGACCTGGTCAAAGGTCAGACCATGTTAGGAGTCTTAAAGTAACAAACCTTGTTAGGGGTAAAAGGCTCACTGCCAGATCTCACTACTCAATGAGGAAGGCTACAACCTCCTGGATATCAGATACACACTATATCTGCAAGGTGAACTGTTGCTTTGACACTACTTATTTAATTAGTTCCTTTTGTGTGCTGATGCTTTAATCTCTTTTAAATCTCTATAACATTCTTACTTCTCTTAACACACACTTTGCATACATATTCACTTCTATTACATCTTCTATATCCATCTCATACTCTAATACAAAAGTGCATGTCTTATATATAGGCGCAACCAAAACTATTTACTAAGTCGGCCTATAACCTATTGCATACAACACTTCCAAATGAATTGGCTCAAGAGTGTTTACATAAATTGATATTAACATGTTTACAACACATTTACAATAGGTGTATATACTTTACAAAAAAATAAAATAATTTATAATCAAAATCTTTCCCATCGGCTACATGCTCTGTTCTGTTCTGCCACTCATTGCCTATGTCACTTCAACTTGCTATAACTTCTTCATACTATCACGTCTAATCATGCATTCTTAGACATATCATTATAACATACTCAAAATATTATCTTTAAGGGTGCATACCAAAACTTGGTCATACGCACATGCGCTGATGCTCTATTCATCAGGTACTTCACTAACTGCTCTATCTTCCATACTTAGCCAAATTCTAATCTTCTAAGTTATTGCACTAACACCAAAACTTCAAATGACTTTGTTTCCATAACGAAAAAACTAAACTTAGTCATATACACTAGTATAGTCAACTTTACAACAATCTCCCCCTTTTTCATTAATGGCAATAAAGGAATATGACGAAGTTGCTAAACTACATCTTTACACAAAAACTTTCTATCTTATACTTCTTATCTTTTCTTGTATACTGTACATCATATACTATCTATCTTATATCTCCCTTATATCTCTACTAATCCATATTACTCTACTCCCCCTTTGACATTAATGACAAAGGTGCACAAAAATTAATCTTTAAGTACTTACATAGATAGTACATCTAGGTATGCAATCTTAAGGTTTTGGATCTCTTGCTGCCAAAATGCCTTGAGTGCATCTACTATCTATAGATGGGCGCATAGTGCATAGGTTAGCTTTTCCATCTTTTCAAAATCTATACATGTACCTTGATCATATGTCACAATAGTGGCATTTATATCCTTAATGTTCTAATTCAACACATCTAGAGAGGGTGCAAGTGAATGTCTCAACTGTGTTTGCCTAGCCCTCATTTTTCCAATCTCTTTCTTTGCCTTTTCAATTTTTTCTATTTGTCTTTGATAGAAATTATTGCACATGTTAATATCCTAGGAAGGATCTTCCACTGATTTTCTGACAGCTGCCATTAGAGATTCAGCTTCCTAAATCTTCTTTGAAAGGTCTGAAGTAAGTTTGTATGTATTCATAGAGTCAGCAATAATTTTCCTTCCTTTTGCTACTATCTCCTTTAGCATAGCTTGACCAACCTTAAGATAATTGGGGTCAAGTGAGAAGTTACTTATTAATTCCTCCATCCTTTCCTTTCTATATTTCTCTTCTGCAATCTTGGATGTTGATTCTTCAAGACTTGAGAAATTTTCTTTGAAGCTTGTCAAAATAGTGCTGACATCATCCACTGAATGTACACTAATTACTTTCTTATCCTTTGGTAGTAGACTGTTCAATATGTTGATTGATTCAACAAATAGATGATTTCTCATAACTTGTTTCTCTTTTTCTTTCTCCATGGCTAATACACTTATCTTTATTAAGTCTTCTTCTCCCCATGAGTCTAAACTGGTTGTATCAAGGGTCAAACTTGACAAAAATGAAACTGATGGCTTAGGGGTAAGGAGTGATATTTGACTTACTTCCATAATCTCAGTCTTTACCTTTACTGGGATCTCAACTAAAGGTTCTTCTTTATGTTCATCTTTCTTCTCATCTTCTTTCTCACTTTCTTGTCTAGTCAAGTCTTCAACTAGGACTTCTTCTTGTTGCATAGATGTGTCTTCACCATATAGGATCTCAGCTTCCTCTATACTTAAAAAGGCTTCTTCAAACTTGTCTAGGTCTTTATCTGTAGCCACCATTGATATTTCAAAATTATCAATCATGACAGTGTCATCCTTAGCTTCAGTCATGGGTGTAGACTCCATAGCTTCAATAGGTGTTGTCATTGTGGGCGTAGAATCTCGTGGACCTATTACAGGTGCATTAGGGACCTCAAATTCTTTTTCTTTCTTAGAGGGAACTTGGTTTGCAGGTGCAGTAGGAGGATACATGTGTCTTTCCAAAAATACATTCCCAAATTCCTTCTCAGTCTCCTTTGTAACCAACTCATAATCCTTATTCATAATTTGTAGAGTTCTTAGTTTAGTTCTTAGGTGAGGTTTCACCAAATCTAGCAATAGTGATTTCTCTTCCACTGAACAAACAAGAAGTTTGTCATCTAGTGTCTTTTCCATTATCTTGAAATCTTCTTCTATAGCTTGTCTCTTCAAAGAATCCAGAATGTTCCATACATTATCTGGTATGACTATCTTAAGTTCCAGAACTATCTTCTTGAACTTAATCATGTGCTTTATGATCATAGAGTGAATCTCTAATCTGTCAGTCTCATGATATTTATCATAAAACTTTACTATTTGATCTATTCTCCCTTCATCAATGACTCTAGTTTTCAACACTTCAAAATTCGGTCTGAATCCTACCTCAGGAGGTACTTGAGTGTTTCTACCTTTACTTCTTGTTGTTCTTGATGATGGGTGACTTGCGCCGATCTGCTTCTTCCTCTTAGGAATCTTACTAGGCTTAGGATGTGGAGTGGACTCCAGATCAATAGTAGGTGTAGGCACATAGATGTTTTCTTCTATCTTTTTCTTCTTTTCCTTAGGATAATCAAAATTCTCTATTTTTACCTCAGAAGAGGGTGCACTCTCAAGTTGTATTGCAATCTTGGCTTCCCTAGCTTTATCTAAGTCTTCTTGTGTAACACCATGAATTTTCAGCATGTCTGAAGTTATCTTTGATGCTTTTCTCTTTGTTGTTGCATTGTATAAGACAGAGTCTACTTGTCTTCTCTTCTCTTCATAAGTACCCCATCTTGGTTCATTGGGATCCTTAGGCACTGATAAGAGGAATTTTCAAAATCCATAAAATTTTGGAGCCCATAATTAGAGAATTTTCCTAAGGCAAAGTTCAGTACTTCAAAGAACAGTTTAAAAGACCTAAGTTCAAGTGCATGCAAAGATAGGCCTGATGAATTTCATGGCATAGTGCTTGGGACATGTGCTCCTCGCATTTCATTTGGTATTTTTAGTTGGTTACAATTTCCATAATTCAGCTCGAACAAGTTTTGAAGATACCCATTTGAAGGGCATTCTACAAATCTGCACTTTGCATCCTGTCTGGTTTTAATTAAATGACCTACTTCGAAGGTTTGCATCTGACACCTGGTTGATATTTATGACATGCAGGTTGTTGCATCATGTTTTAAGCATGAAAAAAATGTCCATACCAATTTTCAGCCCCCCATGTGCCCGTTTGACATGTTTTCCAGAGCCATTCTGTTTGCAAATTGCTAAGTTTCTCCAAGAGTGCATAGTTCAGTTTTTTGAGTGGCTTACTTTGGGGCCTTGCCATTTGCACCTGGTTCAAGATCAAACATAATTGAATGATGTTCCACATTGTAGACCTAGAAGTGTACTTTCCTAGGGATTTTCAAGTCTCTGCCAATCTGATTGATCACTTTTTTCAATCAATTCCAAATGCAATTTCTGTGAATTTGATTGTTTTCGGTTTGGAATGTTCTAAGTGGTTGACTTTGAAGATTAATTATTGATAAGTGGTTGATCACTTTGGGGATCTGATTGTGGCCTTGTTTTCTATGTATTAGAGTGAATCTTTGCCCAGGGTTTCAGACCATGAAGGTTATGTTTGATCTAATTGCAAGGTCGGACAAAAGGTGTTCAATAATGATAAAAAGTGCGGATACAATAACTGTGCAAAGTAAACATTTTCATAAATTCATAGTTTTTTCCCAGATGCTTGTTTTCAGTTGAGGGTTATTTTTTTGCGATCCCTGCATATGAATTTTCTACCAAAACAAATGGCGTGGCCTCAGCTCATCGTTTCATATTTTTAATTCATCTCTTTTCGGAGCAATCAACAGTGTTTTCAATTTGCGATCTGTCGGCAATTTTGAATGGTCATTTTCAAGTTTTAAAATCTCCCGCCTTGTTCATTTTTTGGTGAATCCCTTTTACAGGGTGATTATCTATATCAGAAGGTTTGTGTCTGCCAGGTTTCAGTATTCAGTGATATGTTTTGATTGGTCTTTTAATGGTGCGACTGAGGGTGTTTTATTAAGATTTCGTGACTGGTGAAGTATTAAAATTTGAAGTTTTTAAAGGTTTCCAGTTATCTAGGTCGAATCCATTTGCATGCGCCAGTCATTCTAGATCATTTTCAAGGCATGTTGTTTGAATTCGAAAAGTTTTTAGGCCGGACCCGCTTGGGGTCCAGCCTGCCTCATTAGTTCAAAAGGAGTTTTGTCACCTTCATTGTGTCATGCTTTTGAAGAAAGCATGCCATAAAGTCGCTAGAAGGACATATGTTGGAGCTTTATTAGAAGTCAAAGATGACAATAAGAAAATGTGAAGATGCTGGTGAGAAACTATTAATAAATATTAACTTTAAGTTAATGATCAGGGAAGAAGATTCAGAGCGGCATTCTTCAAATTAGATCTAACAAATATTTTGTATTTATCATATTTTCAACAATCTTTCCAATACTCTCCGAGTTAGTGATTTTGATAGGGTTGAAAGACAATACATCAAGTGGACTAGTTCCTGGACCATGTGGCATAATATTTTCATTCTTTGTTCCCTTTTTTCTGGATATACCAGTTTCAACAATGTTTCAAATTTTCAATTTCTGATTCTATGACAAGTCATTTGTATATCTTGCTGGATTTCAACTTCTCCTATTGTCATGGAAAAGATCCTTTATACCATGGATTTGTGGAGTTATTGCTGGATTATTATATTGAGTAAACATCTTACGCATCCAAAGAATCAAGTTACCTAAACTGGTAAGCTCTGCTATGTCGTGGTTCTTTGCACCATTAGTTTCAAGCGGTCCATATACAACTCCCACAAGAAGAAATTGCCAAAGGAAAACTATTAATGTACCATTGGGCCAACATTTTTAGGGGTGTTTGGTAGTACCTACACTCGTCCCTTCAGAGGAAGCCATTTCAACTCTAGTTTCTATGGGGTTTGGTAGAAGCTCGGCCATACAAGCACTTAGACAAGAAGGGAATGATGTCAATGGTGCTGGAGATTTACTTATCAACAATCAATTCTAATAAATGCTAAATTATCTCTAATTCAACTTCTATACTGGTCCATCTGGCCTTAGAGTGCCAGTTTAAATATAAACATTCTGTGCACGTTAGGTCACTCATTTCAAGATTTAGTTTCTTCTAAATCTTTGTTCAAATTGATCCGGTTTCTAAAGAAGGGATATTTCCTATTTCCTAGTTTGCTTCATATTCTTACGTGGAGAGACTGATAGAGGTCAACATGGAGTTGTAAACTTGTCATAAAAATTGAGTTTTAATTGTTGTGACAGGAATATATTCCTTGGTTGGTGCACATGCACCAATCTTGCAAGCACCAACCAGCGTAAGGAGGGGCTGTGCACATATGTTTAATGTGGGGTGTTGTTTCCCCCACACACTATGTAATGAGAGCATGCACATTGTTGAAGATTGCAGCATGCAATAGGGTAAGAAGAAATGAGGCTTGCATGAGCCTCTTAGGGTTTGCGTGAGGTCTCTATGGGAGATCTCAACACCATGTGCCCTCCATTTAATTTATTATTTGCAGAGTGAAGCTGTGAGCCTCCTAATGTTTCACACTCTCCATTTGGAAGTAGTGCATGAAGGATTCAGTGTGTACTATTCTCAAAGGGGTATCGATATTGCAAAGGAACCTCAAATAGTGTAAGGCATGTGTGATTTGCAGGGCATTTCTGTGTGGTGTTTAGTACCACATGCGCAAGAAAATATGTATTCTCAAAGTTCAAAAGAAAGAGAAAATAGGTAAGTGGTAAAGAGTTGGGAAGGAGGGCCATGTGGAGTGGGTCCTGTCAGACCAAAGTGCGCCCACCTAGTTGGGTACGCTAAGTACATTTTGAAACAAAAACTATTATAAACATAGTGGAATTATCCCACATTGACACCTCGGAGGAGGAAAGAAAATTTTATAAGAAAAGAAGCACAATACATTGGTGTCCAAGCTGGACAACTGGTTGAAGGCCATTCTCACACATACGCATGGATTGAGGTGATGTAGATGCTGACTTGGTAGAGTGGGCCCACACAAAAGGTAAGGAATATTTTGGTGAAGCATATAGGTACATGATCTAATGCATTGGGATGTGTGCCTAGCATCTAACGGTCATCACTATGGCGTAAAGTGGAAGATGCTCGAAGGCTATCATTGCAAGTTAGTGACGTGATGACACGTGGTGCCTTGATGATGTGGAAAAATGGTATAGTCGAGCACCTGAGTGGATCAATGAACCAGTGAGAACGTGACACCTGGCAGAGAACACTGATGAGGCGATGATGAAGTAGAGAATGGACAGTTAGTTGGCCACCTTGAGATGTGAGAAAATCTGATGGCTGGCATTATTCTAGAGATACAGAGATGCACGATGGTTACCTTGGTGAAATAGCGAGAGAGCTCCATGTGTCAAGATGATGAGTTGTCAGGAGGACACCCAGTCAATAAGACAAGTGAATCAGAGAGCGCCATGTGGCAGAGAGGTGTGCATAGCTCCAGTAGGGTGATGAGGTAGATCAGTGAGCTAATCAGGTGGTGCCATGTGGCACATGGGGGCCCACTTCAAAATTCATGTCTGTACAAAGATTAAATTCGAATTTGTATAGTTTGTACTATATAAATAATTCAAAAATTTAAATGATGCAGGCTGCTCACGGGAAATGATGTCTGGGACTCATTTTTTACCCAAATATATAAGTATTATATGTTTTTAGAATTGGTGCAAAATGAGGAATCCAATGGTGGTGTTAAAAATTAGATTCAACCAAGTTGGTGAGAGCAGTAATGGAATGTGTATTCCGAGATCAAATTTGGGTAAGGATGCAGATATTTTGTAAGAAATATGTTCTAGAATTGAAATTGTATTAGATTTGTCTGAGATATTTTGGATAGTCTTGGGTTTGAATCTGTTACCCTAAATGGTCCTAAGCTTCTTGCAATCCTATATAAGGATTTCCAAGACCATTTTTAGAGGCTACTAGTTTTGTGGTTCACAAGGTTACATCTTGAACATTCAGTCAAGGAGTAGGACATGTTTAGTCCATTTTGTATCAGGATAAAGTAGAAAGTTGCATATTTCTTGCATATTGTCAAGTGGCTTTGAATCTTCAAGCAAGGTGTATGCAGAGGATTAGATCCTCATTATTAATTCAAGTTTTATGTTCCATTTCTCTCCATCTGTGTCAAGTTTTATGGGTTTTTGAATGTTTTGATTCTTTGTATGGAGTTTATCTATGCATGTGTTATTTGTCTTAAGTTCTTGTTGAAATCAAATTAAAATATGCTTTAGATGAAACACAAATTCATGGGGTTTACACAGGGATTTCTGTAAGTAGTATGGTTCTGGGTATTTGTATTTATGACTTGGATCAATGGTGAAGTAATAGTAATCAGTCTTTGTGTTCTACAGTGCACTAGATGATTTTCCCAATGGATAAGGCACTGATCTGAAACAAGTAAACTTTATGCTAATATATATCTGGTTGGGATGTGTTGTATTCTACAAAAATTAAATCAAATCCTTTCTATCCTTTCAGTTTTATGTTGTGGGTATCTGTTATTTCATAGCAATGGAGATTCAATGAATGACTGGTTATCATTTAGTACTTTCTTGCTATTATCGACTTTGTTCAATCTAGTCTTGGTGTTGTAAAGAAGTGTTCTATTATACTGGATTAGGTGCACCCACCTTGGTTCTGTAGAGCCAGAACTGAAGAGGGTAGTCTTGTCCCTATAGTTGGTCCAATTACCTATAGATTTTCCCATATTTGGAACTGACCTTTCCCAAAATTAGTCTTAGGTATATTGGTGTTTCACGGAGTGTAAAATCCATTCTAGGAACCAACAAAATGGTGACTGTGCTAGGGATAGAGATGAAAAGTCATGCTAAATCAATTGATATCTCTAGTGTTATAAATCAGTTATAAATAACACAGGTATGAGTAGAGATAGAATCTTGGCTAGATTATTTATTTATCCAGTGGTTTCCATTGAAGTGTATAAGAGTCAGTTCTAAAAGTTCAAATCATCTCACCAAGTTGTGAGTGGCGACTCTGAGATCCTGTGTTTGATCAGTGCAAAGTTCAGAATAAAGATATTATATATTCAACTCTGATAAATAGTATTGAAATTCTGGTGAGGCTTGTGTTGGCTGGAAGGAGTATATAGAAATAGAGATAAAGTACTTTTCCTCTTCAAGGAGGTGGTGACTCTATAAGTAAAGATCCCGATGGAGCTATGAAATTTTCCATTCTTTCTAGCCAAAGAAAAAAATTGCAGCATCAAAGACTTTACTAGGTATTTCTTAGTGAATGATTTATATTTGTATAATCATTATTGGGTGAAAAAGTCACCATATAAAAAAGGATTTTAAAATTATGGGTCTGCATATTTCTCTAGACTTGTTAAAAAATCTAGGTTGTATCTTTGGAGCAACATGTATGGTTTGATAATCCTTATGGCTGCATAAGTTATTTGTGATAAAAGTCTGAAAGTATCATTAAGAGGAAGTGTAGTTCATAATGGATTCAAGTAGAGGTATTTCTGTACAAAGGTATGCGTCATTGTGTTTTGATGGCATACATGGTTTCCCGAATGAGATTCCTACCAAGATTAGGAAAGATTTGCAAGAGTTTAAAGGGAAGCGATCAGATTCAGCATGTGAACATCTTTATGAGTTTGATGATCTGATGGGAGACTTCAAGATTTGTCATGAAGATGTCATCATGAATTTGCTAGTTCAAACTTTGAAGGATGATGTCAGGGTATGGTTCTATTCACTATCGGTGAGTTCTATTTCTTAATGGGAGGACTTCAATTCATCTTTCATGGAACAGTTCGCTGAGAGAGTTGATGTGAGCATTTTACTAAACAAATTGATGGAGATTCAAATATAAGAAGATGATTTGGTTCCACCATTCAACATCAAATTTTCTAAGACATTAAATGATATTCCAAAGAGTAATAAACCCAATGATCAGATATGTTTGATAATTTATTTGGGTTCTCTCAATAAAAAGATGAGCTTCCTTGTTAAGAAATAAAGAGCTAAATAATTTACATCAGGCTTTTATGACAGCCATGGACATTGAAAATAATTTGAGATATAAAACTACCAAAGGGTTTTTATCCATTAGAGTTCATTGTCATAATGTTTCGATTGAAGAAAATGGGTGTAAATTAGCAAATGAAACTCAATGTCAAAGTGTTTCCATCTCTACCGATCCTACTGATCATGTTTCAAGTTATGCTTCTAAACAAAATGTGAATGAAGAAATTTTATAGCAAACAATCAATGTCCCTGATATAGAAGTTAACATGGTTAGTGAAGAATTGCAACATTTTCTTGATGGAGAGATAGACATTTACAAGGGTTATATACCAAGTATATTTGAAACTAGTTCTTCTAGTTGTGAGGCTGTAAAGACTTATTGTTTGCAATCAAGTAATGAAAATAAAGAGGGGGTAGATTTTTCATCAGATGATGATAAAGCCCAAAATGATGAAGTTCTATCAATTTTCAGTGATGCTGAAAGTGAAGAAGAAGATTCAAGGAGTCAAAATGGTTTATGGATATCCTTGTCAAGAAAATGAATAGTTGTCATATGTTGAAGATGATTGTGAAAAGGTTGATATGACTGGAGCAATAATGAATTCTTTTTCTTCATATGGCAGTAGTGATGAAACTAATTTTTTAGTTTGTATGTTTTCAGCTCTTGATTTTCCATGTGAAGTTGTTGATTTGAAGATGGATAAAGGCTTTTATGACCCCGACTATGAAACCATGGTAGCTCAGTTTTCCCTTCAACCAAAAATTTAAGTCAGCTAGTTTGATGTAGATACCGAAGATTTTGATATTGTTAATAATATGGAATTGGTTTCTTATCAAGAAGAAGTTGGCAATGCTGACAATCTACCCTACAACAGTGAACTATGTCAAGGAGACATATGCCGAAGGGAGGACATGTGCAATGGGCTACTTACTGATTTGTTTGAACCATAATTTGAAACATTTAATGAAAATTTGAATGACATTTCAAATTCCATATTAGATTTTTTGTTTTAGCTAGAGGTGTGTTCTTTCCTCCAAGATTTTGATGAAAAGAGTGATGATGTCCTATTCTTAGAGGATGTTGAAACAAGTTAGCAAGGACATATCGATTACCAATCAGAAAATGAATCTTTTACTTTTTCAATCCAACATGATGATGCCTATCAGAATGAACTTAATTTGAAGCCACAAGTTACATTTCAAAATGATTTTCTTAAGAACTTGTGTGATGTGCACACAGTTGAACTTTAGAGTTTCCTTCTTGATGTTCAAACATGCATCCAAGATGCTGATTGCTTTCCATATACAGAGCTAAAAAATCAGGACAACATGTCTGATGGTTCCAAATCTTACATTGGTTATGATGTTTTGTCGGATACAGGAGTGTATTCTTCTAGTAAATTAGATTATCAGGACATAAAAGAAAGGTTCTCTTATGAGAAGCCCTATGCAAATAAACATCATGATTTTGTTTCCTTTTGTACTGATGGTGCTGATGATGATGCTGATAGTGAATTCAGTGGATATCAAGATTATGAAGAGGAGTCTACAGTTGATAGTGTTTCCAATAAGTTTGTAGATCTTTCTTTCTATCAACATAAGAGAACAGTCTTATTGTCTCAATATAGAAGATATTTGTGTAAACAACAAAAAGATGAATATGATGCAGATGCAAGTTGTTGTAGTGATTGTTTTGCACAAAATGATTTGAGGCAAGAAGTTCCAGACCCTGTTCAAAAGGAGAATGATGTTTGCAGCATCAAGCATGAAGCCAAGGAAAATAAAAATGAAATTCAATATCCACTAAGCAGTGAGGAAATCTCAGACCTCTTGGCTACTAATTTTCATAGGTATGCCTCCAATGTGGATTCTACTTTGCAATATCTAGTTGATGTATGTTTTGACACTGATAATGAGGCATGTGTTCAAAATAATGAAGAGAATGATTCATGTTTGCATGAATCCCCCTCATGTGGTAAGTTTGTAGAAGAAGTGAATGAAGACCATGACAATGTGTTGTCCTGTCATGAAGATTCTGATGATGAACAAGTTTCTTGTTCAGTTTCTTTTCCTTCTTTTGATAAGTATGATGATTATTGTGACAGTGATAGGGATAGTAACTTTCTTGATAAAAATGATGGTATGGATCGGTTATCCTTATGTCACAATAATAATGAAGAAAGTTTGCACTTGGTTCATGATTCAGATTGTGAATACATTCTAGAGGAACCAGGTCACTCAATGGATGAAACATCTCATAGAAATAAATCTGAAGATCCAATTCATTTTCAGTTGGGTGAGTTCCTAGAAATGTGTGGCAACTATTGTGTTTTATTTTCTAATGCATTACTAGATAAATTTTATACATCCAATCAACATCAAGATGAAATGAAAGGTTTTCTATGCTTTCTGGAATATGGGGATGGTTGTAACTGAAAAGGTGTGAGTTGTGGCAAGAACAAAATTACTTTCCAGCTCCAATATTTTAATATATGTTGGCAGCATGTTTTTCAAAAGTTTTTTAAGCGGTTGGTTTCATATATGGATGAGAATAATATTTATGACAGAGGTAAGAAGTGGTTCCAATTTTGAGGCTTCAGGCCTATAAAAATAATGTATATATTGTATAGTTTCTTTCTTTCAGTTGTGTGGTGTGTTTCTTTTAGTAAGGTTCCCTATTTTTGAGAGAGAGCAAGAAGTTGGTTTTCATTTTTGAGTGGTCTACTATACCAAAGATTCAATATTCTCTACATGCCCACAAGGGGCACACATCCCCAACTAGAGCCACTGTTGGTACTCTGAAAAATCCACAAAAGTTTGGAGCCCATAATCAGAGAATTTTTCTAAGGCAAAGTTCAGTGCTTCAAAGAATAGTTTAAAAGACCTAAGTTCAAGTGCATGCAAAGATAGGCCTGATGAATTTCATTGCATAGTGCTTGGGACATGTGTTCCTTGCATTTTATTTGGTATTTGTAGTTGGTTACAATTTCCATAATTCAGCTCAAAATTTTTTTGAAGATACCCATTTGAAGGGCATTCTACAAATCTGCACTTTGCATCATGTCCGATTTTAATTAAATGGCCTACTTCGAAGGTTTGCATCTAACACCTGGTTGACATTTATGACATGTGGGTTATTGCATCATGTTATAGGCATGATAAAGAATGTACATACCAATTTTCAGCCCCCCATGTGCCCATTTGACATGTTTTCCAGAGCCATTCCATTTGCAGAATGCTAAGTTTCTCCAGGAGTGCATAGTTTAGTTTTTTGAGTGGCTTACTTTGGGGCCTTGCCATTTGCATCTGATTCAAGATCAAACATAATTGAATAATGTTCCACACTATAGACCTGTAAGTGTACTTTCCTAGGGATTTTCAAGTCTCTACCAATTTGATTGATCACTTTGCTCCATCAATTCCAAATGTAATTTCTGCGAATTTGATTATTTTCGGTTCAGAATGTTCTAAGTGGCTAACTTTGAAGATTAATTATTGATAAGTGGTTGATCACTTTGGGGATCTGATTGTGGCCTTGTTTTTAATGTATGAGAGTGAATCTTCACCTAGGGTTTCAGACCATGAAGGTTCCGTTTGATCTGATTGCAAGGTCAGACAAAAGGTGTTCAATAATGATAAAAAGTGCGGATAGAATAACTGTGCAAAGTAATCATTTTCATAAATTCATAGTTTTTTTCCAGATGCTTGTTTTCATTTGAGGGTTATTTTTTTGCGATCCCTGCATATGAATTTTATACCATAACAAATGGCATGCCCTCAGCTCATTGTTTCATATTTTTAATTCATCTCTTTCCGAGGCAGTCGACAGTGTTTTCTGTTTGCGATCTATCGACAATTTTGAAAGATCATTTTCAAGTTTTAAAATCTCCAGCCCTGTTCAGTTTTTGGTGAATCCCTTTTACAGGGTGATTATCTATATCAACAGGTTCGTGTCTGCCAGGTTTTCGCATTCAGTGATATGTTTTGATTGGTCTTTTAATGGCATGACTGAGGGTGTTTTATTAAGATTTTGTGACTAGTGAAGTATTAAAATTTGAAGTTTTTAAAGGTTTCCAGTTATCTGGGTCGGATCCATTTGCATGCGCCAGTCGTTCTAGATCATTTTCAAGGTAGCTTGTTTGAATTCAAAAAAAATTTAGGCCAAACCGGCTTGGGGTCCAGCCTGTTGTTAGCTCTTTTTCATGTAGAATCACTATTGAGCTATTAAGCTCAATTCTCAGATTCTCGATTACATATTCTCACAGGGAAAATGCTAATTAACAAGGATTTAATCCTCCTTCACTTCGGGCTCCACAGACCCAGGCGGGTGTACCTATCTTCAGACTCACTGCTTCACAATGAAATCCCTGTAGTGGATTAGGGGTTTTCACAATGATTTACTAATGTCTTTTGCTGCAACTGATGCAGAGCTTAGAAAGCCAACCCATGATATTAACAAGAGAAAACAATCATTGCAGAAAAATGGCAAATGTGACAAGGGTATTCACCCTTCTTCTCTTTGAGTTCAAAACTTAGGCAGGATAACCTATTGGATTTGATTCTTCAATGAAATACCAATGATGTCTGTACTATTCAATACAGATTCTAAACGTTCATGCATTCAAACATGAAATGGAAAGTGATTTGATTTTAAATGATTGAAGATGAGAACTACTTATCAAAACTTAGACCAGTGCCTAATCCTGGGCAAAGAGTCAAATGAGATGCAGATCCACATAAAAACAATTAATAAGAAAATGAATACAATCCCGGATAGAGTGCCTTACAAACTATCCTCTCACTCTCACACCAAGGCATCAAATTCTAATACTAATACCTAGCCCTCAGGGATTACTCACAAGACTGACTCCTTCCTTGAAGGAAGCTCATAGGTAATAGCACAGTTACCTTGTAACCAACATGTTTAGAACGCCTTGCAAACTAAACATACAAGAGCATGAACTAAAGTATAAAAAGACATCATAGATCTGAAATAGGAGATTCCATTGTATATCATTAATCCTTTTCTGCTTCAATACATTCAAATAGATCAGAACTTCAAAACTAGACAAAAATATCAAGTTTGCTTAAGCAGCTCTGAATTCACCATCCTCTGTTACAATGGAGAAAAACCCAGATATAGGAGAAAGGAAAAAACCCCTCCAATCACTGACACCTGTTTGTCCCCAAAATATCTACAACTACCTCTTTCTCTAACTGCAAAAATCTGATTTATTCTGGACTCAAAAGCTTCACAAAATCAGAATCCCTGTTCTGAGACCTTTCCAATGGTAAAGTACACCTCATATTTGGCCTCCAGGAGCTGCCCGTAACATGTATTTGAAAATATGGTTCATATTAGAATCCTTTATTTTGTAATATTTTGATAGTAATCTTAATAATTCGTGCACAAATACTTTATGTTTGCACATTAATTCTGCATTTTATTCATTTTATCTACACAGGCACACCAGATTTTTCCACTTGGCACCTTATGAATTGGTACTCTAAAATGGGCTTAACTCCATTTAAACTCACCTTTGACCTCAGATCAAACTGCGCAACATATCTCTAAGACGAAGGAAAATTTGACTAACTCCAGGTTTATTTGGCGACTAGGCGACTGGTTTATTCTCCTATTCATGGAATGTTTTCCACTAACTATCATGGACTCAGTGATCATGTGATAGGCTTATCGCTGAATCGCATAACCATTTGGCTTAATGGCTAGCTACCTGGCAAACTGGCGAATGAGTGTTCTCTAAATCATGGAATGAAACTTCACTGACTATTAGGACTCGGTGATCTGGCGACCGCACTAATCTCTGAATCACAGAATGACTTCTCCTTGACTGTCAACACTCAGTGATCGCACGACTAGACCGCCCGCTAGATCTTTGAATCTCTGTCTAATCGCCAGTTTGATTTGGTGAATTTGCGAATGGTCGCCACATGTCAATTTTGTCTAGTCACTGTCGCGCGTCTACTCCTGCAAAATTTACTTTATCTATGCATCCGTGGGCATAGAAATCAAGGTGCCATTGTGAGCAATCACGTGAGCATAGCCTCCGCTTCTTTCTATTTTACTATGGGCGGGTTGTTGCATATATACACTTCAAATACTCATTTTTGGATCAATGTGGGACTATTACTCTCAAAATTTTTAAACTTTGCACATAAAAAATTGTCCTTGGCAGGAAACTGGTGCAAACAGAGGTGCGGGCCCGCAAGCAAGGCTAGCACGTTGCCTTGTTCCTTTGGATTTAACTTCAAGTTGAGTGGCCATGTACTTAAATGTTTAAAAATCCATACACACATGGCATGTGGGAAATATCTACAGAATGCACTTTGAAACCAAAGTGCACCCAGCTATGCGCTCACATAGGCTTCTTTGTTTTAAAGTTGGTCTTCCCTTGGCACGCATCACAAAAAGACCTCATGCACAATGCATTTATACTCCCTCTATACTCACACTGCAATCTACACCACCGCTGGAATGCACACTTAAAAAAACTATACACAATGCCCTTTGTTACTTGCACATGCCTCTCTTCTCTTGTAGTGCCTTGCAATACACACCTACATCTTCTTTTCAAATGTGTAAGGCTCTGTCTCTTAAACTTTGAATTGCGCTGCCCCTTTCAATGTGTCTTCTCATGATTAAGCATGAGCCTCTTCCCATGCTGCACTACACAGCTTCTCCTTAAATCTACCCAAGCTGCCAAATTGTGTGGGTTATAAAATAATGGTCTCCCTCATTCTATTGTGTTTCAGCATGTGGGCCCATGGACAAGAACGCGCCCCTTCAAAAACTTGGCCTCACACATTTTTGTGTAGCTGATAATGTTGTCTTATGCTATCAATCCATTGTATTGCGCAGGCTTTTACAACTACACAAAGCCCCACTATTATTCACATGAGACCCCTACTGCTATGCTTAAGCAGCAAGGAGGGATCTCTTAAACATGGTCCTGGCCCCTTTTGCAAATTCTTTCATTGTGCGTTGGCTCTTTGGTTTTATGAAGGCTGCCTTAATAATGATTGGCATCTTATATGCCCTTCACACAAACAGTAGGCTTTACATGTTATTGGCAGTGCCTTCATCATTTTGGGTGAGTAGAGGTCCCCTATGCATGAGCTTATGCACCTCTACTTACACCTATCTCAAAATCAAAACCTACGCAGGCCTCCTATCCAAAGTTAGCAACTAGCACATTCACACGGGCCACTCCTTGTTTTGCATGGATAGTATCTTGTTGTAGGCATGTTTTGTGTGGGCTTCCTCCCATTTTGTATCATGCAATGGCATCATTTTATTTTTGGGAAGAAGAGGACCCATGTTTACACTCCCAAATCGACCCTCTTCCACACTTTCCCTAAAATTTTTAGTTGCCATTGAAACAAACATACACACCTTTGCTTTATGCATGAGGCCTTTACATTCTTATGCAATGCCACCATTGTGACTGGCACTCTCGGCAAACAACACATGCATTCCCCCTTCTTTTCCATACAGCTTGTTCAAAAAAGGCTCTCCCTTGTCTCGTACGTGGGAAGCTAACTCATTTGAATTTGGCATCTACGTGGGTTTGCAGGAAATCTCTATTGCATCCTCCCTGTGGTCCAGTCAGAACACCATTGCATTCATAGACTGATATGGCATGGGCACCCTGTGTAAAATTGTTATTCATGGGGCTTTGGACAACTCTGTCATGCATAATTTTACTGTAGAAACATGTGAAAATAGTAAATTATGGGTGACAATACAACATTTAATAGCTGAATTCTTAGCACTACAATTTCCAACTGACTTGGAGCAGAGGCCAGGTGCAAGGCTTCCATAATTGTATCCATACATGCTCACGCTCATCAGCTTATTTATTGTCAACCAAAATCTGCACTCTATCACCAAATGCTTTGAAACATACATCTACATAGTTCATGAAATCTTTTACAATTTTTTTGGTTTAAGAAACCTCCGTATTCATCTTAGAGAACTTGTGGAAGATCTCAATGGAATATTGTCACAAATGGGCGGATTCCATGCTTGAGAAGCTCATCAATAAGATTGTTGTAATAAGCTATTCCCTTTTTATTCACCTTATCTCTTCCATTGGGGAAAATGTGAGTCCAGGCAATAAAAAATCTATATGAATCAACTCCTAAATCAACCAAAAGTTTCACATCTTCCTTATAATGGTGGTACTGATCATCAACGATATCACCAGTGCTATTGTCAACAATTTTCCTTGGAGTGTGAGCAAATGTATCCCAAATACTTTGACCCTTTCCATCCTCATGAGCTACTCCTTCATACTTTGAATTGAGATGGCTCTTAATAAAAACTTCATAGCATACCACATTTTGTTTGAGAGGAACAATAATTTCACTTTGTTATAAGCACATTAGAGTAGCTATTGTGGACTTGGCATGGAGGGCTATATACTCCAGATCACGCTCCCTGCAAGAACACATTAAGAATAGATCCCAAAACACCTTCATCTTGTATGCTGCCCATTGCCTCAAGCTCCAAATTCATAACTAAATTGGCAAATCCATGGCCTTCATACCCGTGTTTGCACTGGCAATAAACACCATCCTTGCACAATTGCCAAATCATACTAACAAGCATCCAGAAAGCGGCTTCAAAAACCTGACAAAGAGGCCTGGCATGAGAGCGCCATCGGGAAGACAAGTTCACCTCCATCCACACAGCACGCCAGTCAATAGAAATTGCTCAAAAAGAAATGGGCCCAAAATTATTTGTGATCAAACATGGCTAATTTAAAACTAATTCAATATGCACTTGTCAAATCACATAAATTGGCTTTGGAATTGGCCTTAAAAACTGACCAACTGAAACTTTCACAAACCGGCAACCTGGGCACTATTTCACCCCCATACAAGGAATGCATATCCACAACCAGCTTCCTCAAAAAGTCACAACGCCATTCACAACAAAATGTCAAAGTCAGCCCGTTAGATGAATTGAGAACTTAAAACAATGAAATCATAGAAATCCGATTTGGAATCGAGCTGGGAAAGTGATCAAATGGATTGGCAGGGACCTCAAAATCCACAGGTAAGTAGTATTTCATGTCTATAGTATGGAACCATATTCAGTTATGTCAGACCTAGCACAGGGCACAAGTTACAAGGCCTCAAAGTAGGCCATTTGCAAAACTGGACAGTGCACATTCAGAGAAGTTTAATAAATTGTAAACGGAATGACACTGGAAAATAGGTCAAATGGGCACATGGGGGGCTAAAAATTGGCAGGATGACTCACTACCATGCCTAAAATATGATGACACAACTGGCATATCATGATCAATCATAGGGAAAAAGATATTGCAGTGCAAACAGGGCCTGCTACAACAAATTGACACTTAGGCACAATGCAGATTTTGGACAAGTGCTCAAAACAAGACACCACTAAACAACTTGAAACTTGACTTTAACAATCTAATATGTATTCAAATGCCAAAACAAAGGTGATAAGCACTTGACATGCATGGGAAACCTCATAATCTTATTCAGAAATATAGGCACAAAAGCACTTATAGGGCTTCAATCTGCAAAATTTTAACATGGTACTTGAAAAACCCTTACTGTGTTTTTAGTCCCAATAGTGGCTTTGACTGTGGACGCGTGCCCCATGTGGGCATGTAGAGAACCACAGAATCTCATGGTAGAAGCAGACCAATTAAACTTGAAATCAGACATTTCTCTTTTACTTTCCTTCTCCTTATTCTCCTCTTATTGAAAGTAAACACACAACTGAAAGTAAATCGACTGTACAATCTGCACACTATTTACAAATGTCCCATAATCACAAAACTGGGATCATCATTTACCTCTATCAATCTAATTCTCATCATTCAGGAATATGATCATTCTATAGAACTTGCTTCCAAACAATTGACCATTCTAAAACAAATTTGTATATTTCATGCCATTGTCATATTCTTTGTTGTCATCACATCCATCACCTTGTGGCATGAAAAACTCATGCATTTTCTAAAAAGATCCATAATCTGAAAAAAGTTCTTCGTACCCAAAGTATAGTGGACATTCATATGAAACATGATATTCTTCACTATCAACCTCCTTAACATGTTCAAATAAAAACTCAACTGGCTGCATTGAAAATGTAAAACATTCCCTCTCAATTTCATGCATGCTACACAAACATTCAGATGAATCATCATAAACTACAACTTGTGGCTTCATATTTAGTTCATCTTGGAAAACAACATCATGCTGGACTGAAAAAAGAAAATACTCATTTTCAGCCTGATAACTTATATGCTCTTGCTGATTCACATCAACATCTTTAACTGACAGTGCATCAACACTTTCATCATCATCCCATGTTTGCAAAAATGAACATACCTCTGGCTAAAACAAATGATCTGATGTAAAATCTGAATCTTCTTTCAGCTCCATGTAAAACATTTCAAAGTGTGGTTCTGATAAATCAGCATGCAGTTCACTGCACATGTTCTCATTTTGGCACACATCTTCTTGATGTAGATCACTGCTACAAGAGACATTATCAGTGTTAACAACTTCCTCTTGACCAAGCATTGATTTTGTGCCTTTAACAATATCATAAACATCAATGTCCAGTTCAAATAAGATGACATCCATTTCCAGTTCAAAGGAAAAATCAGGCTTGGTCTCCTCATCATAGGAAGTACTTTCTTGAAAATTCTCATAAGTTGGTTCATACCAATCTGCCATTGACCCACCAACAGCAACTTCACATTCATTGTCATGGTTTTTAGGATCAACAACCTCGCATGAAAAGTCACAAGATGCAAGCATACAAACTGAAAAATCTATGTTATCATTATTGTTAGCTAAAGAAAAAGAATTTATCTTTGTTTTATATAAATCAGCATCTTCACAGTCATATTCAACACATGATAAATCCTCTTCTTTTCCAAAAGGCCGTATATAAACCATTTCTTTATCCTCACAAAAATCAAGGTCATTGTGGCTCCATGAATCCTCTTCCTTAACTGATTCTTCGTTGGGACCAAGGACTGAAAATTTTTGGTTGTTATCCTTTTGTGCAAAGGAATGCTCACAACAACTTTCATCTCCGTCATAGTCGACACTTTGTTGTTCATAAAAATCTTCCTCAAACTGGAATGAGAATCTTGCATCATTGTTCTGAAAGGAAGAAAGATCCATAGGCTGAATAGAAACATCGTCCATCATGGATTCATCTTCAATGTCTTGGCATTCATTGATCTCATCATCAGCATAATAATTAGCATTATCAATATCATAATTAGATTCAGTGCCATCAAAGTAACTAGATTCAGTATCGACAAAGTCTGATAGAGCTCTCTCATTTGGCACTTCAAAATCATCACCCGATAAATCAGCTGCCCCTTCTTTACTTTCCACATTTGACTGCAAGCCACTTGTCTCTGCAACCCCAAAAATGGAACAACTAGTTACAAATTTATTAGGTATGTATCTGCTATAAACATTTATCTCTTCCTTGAGAGCATCATAACATTCCTTGCTAACCATACTGACATTAATTTGAGGAGCAACTGCTTTTTGAATATGTTCTTCACTCATGTTTTGTGTTGGAACATAATTTAAAGCATGGTTAGTAAAATCAGTAGGCATGAAGACATCTTGACAACGGTCTTCACTTCTTGGTCCATACCTATTTAAAACATTTGATACATTATGAAAGAGATCCTTAGTATATGGAAAACCCCTTGGGATGATTCCATACAGCAAATTATTTTCAATATCTACTGCTGTCATAAATGCATGATGCAGATTCTCAGGCTTTTTATCTCTTAATAAGTAACTCATCTTTTAATCAAATGCCCCTAAATAAACAACCAAACATACCGCATCATTTGGTCTAAACTCCATAGGGATTTGACCCAATACTTTTGCAAACCTGAAATTGAAAGGAGGAACCAGCTCACCATTCTTTATTTGTATCTCCATGAAGTTTTTTATCATTGGAATTGGATCAACCTTTTCACCAAACTGTTCCATAAAAGATGACTTTAACTCTTCCCATGAAGATATAGAACAATTCGGCAAGAAAGAGAACCAACACCTTGCATCCTCTACCAAAGATTGGACAAATAACCTCATAATGTTTTCCTCATATTCAATATCAAAATCCTCCATCAAATCCATGAATTTTCTACAATGCTTTTTAGCATTCTCCTCTTTCCCACCACTGAATCTTGGCAACTTTTCTCGGATTTCAGATGGAAAAGAATTTGGGTAACCGCTAATACCTTCAAAATTCAGAGCTGGATACAACTTAATGTTGAAACTTTGTTTATTACACTGTTGTAACATCTTATTAGATATGGTTACACTCAAACATAGACAAGGCTGGAAATAGTCAAAATGAACTTCCACATGCCTTTATAAACATTTTGATTTGAGCATACAGAACATGATCAAACTTCTCAAACAATTTCCAAACTATACCCAATGTGAAAGTTGAAGCTAACAACAACATAGTATGCAAATATCGTTCCAATATTTTTCCCTTTTAACTAGTGCTAATATCACTTTATAGGGAAACCATTTGTGTATTCTTCTCCCCAAAATATGAAGATTACTTGGACCAGAATTGTAGCAGCTGCTCCTTTTCCTTTTGACTGGAAATGAGGCAGGTCTAGAGCATTTTTCACAGCTCCATCAGGTTCTTTTCTTGTAGAGTCACCACCTCGCTTGCAGAGGAAAATATTTTAATTATTCTTTGAAATGAACTTTTCATTTCAGCACTGCTGCAGAAACTAGAGTCACCACCCAATACAAATTGGGAAATATTTTTATCACAATTTGCAAGGACAAACCCTTTGCAAAATCACCTTCACAAGATAAAACTGACTCTATGCAAATCTGGACAGGTCTAACTGGGCTGAAAATTAAGAAGGCAAGGAGCCATGCTCAACTAAAACCTTATTAACTATGCATTTAATACTCAGTTCCCCAACAGAGTCACTAATTTGTTAGCTCTTTTTCATGTAGAATCACTATTTAGCTATCAAGCTCAATTCTCAGATTCTTGATTACAGATTCTCAAAGGGAAAAGACTAATTAACAAGGATTTAATCCTCCTTCACTTCAGGCTCCATAGACCCAGGTGGGTGTACCTATCTTCAGACTCACTACTTCACAATGAAATCCCTACAGTGGATTAGGGGTTCTCACAATGATTTACTAATGTCTTTTGCTACAATTGATGCAGAGCTTAGAAAGCCAACCCATGATATTAACAAAAGAAAAAAATCATTGCAAAAAAATGGAAAATGTGACAAGGGTATTCACCCTTCTTCTCTTCAAGTTCAAAACTCAGGTGGGATAACCTATTGGATTCGATTCTTCAATGAATTACCAACGATGTCTATACTATTCAATACAGATTCTAAACGTTCATGCATTCAAATAGGAAATGGAAAGTGATTTGATTTTAAATGATTGATGATGAGAACTACTTATCAAAACTTAGACCAGTGCCTAATATCGAGCAAAGAGTCCAATGAGACGTAGATCCACAAAAAAACAATTAATAAGAAAATGAATACAATCCTAGATAGAGTGCCTTACAAACTATCCTCTCACTCTCACACCAAGGCATCAAATTCTCATACTAATACCTAGCCCTCAGGGATTACTCACAAGACTGACTCCTTCCTTGAAGGAAACTCATAAGATATAGCATAGTTACCTTGTAACCAACATGTTCAGAATGCCTTGCAAACTAAATATACAAGAGCATGAACTAAAGTATAAAAAGACATCATAGATCTGAAATAGGAGATTCCATTGTATATCATTAATCCTTTTCTGCTTCAATACATTCAAATAGATCAGAACTTCAAAACTAGACAAAAATATCAAGTTTGCTTAAGTAGCTCTGAATTCACCATCCTCTGTTACAATGGAGAAAAACCTAGATATAGGAGAAAGGAAAAAACCCCTCCAATCACTGACACTTGTTTTTCCCCAAAATGTCTACAACTGTCTCTTTCTCTAACTGGAAAAATATTATTTATTCTGGACTCAAAACCTTCACAAAATTAGAATCCTTTTTCCGAGACCTTTCCAACATTATATTAAAATTCATATTTGGCCTCCGGGAGCTGCCCGTAACATGTATTTGAAAATCTGGTTCATATTAGAATCTTTTATTTTGTAGTGTTCTGCTAGTAATCTTAATAATTCGTGCACAAATACTTTATGTTTGCACATTAATTCTGAATTTTATTCATTTTATCTACACAGGCACACTAGATTTTTCCACTTGGCACATTCTAACTTGCTATTCTAAAATGGGCTTAACTCCATTTAAACTCACCTTTGACCTCGGATCAAACTGCGCAACATATGTCTAAGTTGCTGGAAAATTTGACTAACTCCAAGTTTATTTGGTGACTAGGTGACTGGCTTATTTTCCTATTCACGGAATGTTTTCCACTAACTGTCATGGACTCAGCGATCATGTGACAGGCTTATCACTGAATCATGAAACCATTTGGCTTAACCGCCACCTATCTGGCAAACTGGTGAATGAGTGTTCTCTAAATCGCGGAATGAAACTTCACTGACTGTCAGGACTCGGTGAACTGGCGACTACACTAATCTCTGAATCACAGAATGACTTCTCCTTGACTGTCAACACTCAGTGATCGCGCTACTAGACCACCTGCCAGATCTCTGAATCTCTGTCTAATCGCCAGTTTGATTCGATGAATTCGCGAATGGCCACCACATGTCAATTTTGTCTAGTCACCACTACGCATCTACTCCTACAAATTTTACTTGATTTGTGCATTCATGGGCATGAAAATCAAGGCACCATTGTGAGAAATCACATGAGCATAGCATCTGCTTCTTTCTATTTTACTATGGGCGGGTTGTTGCATATATACACTTCAAATACTCATTTCTGGATCAATGTGGGACTATTACTCTTAGAATTTTTAAACTTTGCACTTAAAAAATTGTCCTTGGTGGCCAGCCGGTGCAAACAGAGGTGCGGGCTTGCAAGCAAGGCTAGCATGTTGCCTTGTTCCTTCGGATTTAACTTCAAGTTGAGCGGCCATGTACTTAAATGTTTAAAAATCCCTACACACAGGGCATGTGGGAAATATCTACAGAATGCACTTTGAAACCAAAGTGCACCTAGCTATGCACTCACACAGGCTTCTTTGTTTTAAAGTTGGTCTTCCCTTGGCATGCATCACACAAAGACCTCATGCACAATGCATTTATACTCCCTCTATACTCACACTGCAATCTACACCACCGCTAGAATGCACACTTAAACAAACAGCACACAATGCCCTTTGTTACTTGCGCATGCCTCTCTTCTCTTGCAGTGCCTTGCAACACATTCCTACATCTTCTTTTCAAATGTGTAAGGCTCTCTCTCTTAAACTTTGAATTGCACTGCCCCTTTGAATTTGCCTGCTCACGATTAAGCATGAGCCTCTTCCCATGCTGCACTACACAGCTTCTCCTTGAATCTACCCAAGCCTCCAAATTGCGTGGGCTATAAAAGAATGGTCTCCCTTGTTCTATGGTGTTTTAGCATGTGGGCCCATGGACAAGAACATGCCCCTTCAAAAAATTGGCCTCACACATTTTCATGGAGCTAATAATGTTGTCTTATGCTATCAATCCATTGTATTGCTCAGGCTTTTACAACTACACAAAGCCCCACTATTATTCACATGAGACCCCTACTATTACGCTTAAGCAACAAGGAGGGATCTCTTAAACATGGTGCTGGCCCCTTTTGCAAATTCTTTCATTGTACATTGGCTCTTTGGTTTTATGAAGGCCGCCTTAATAATGATTGGCATCTTATATTCCCTTCACGCAAACAGCAGGCTTTACATGTTATTGGTAGTGCCTTCATCATTTTGGGTGAGCAGAGATCCCCTATGCATGAGCTTATGCACCTCTACTTATGCCTATCTCAAAATCAAAACCTACGTAGGCCTCCTATCCAAAGTTAGCAACTAGCACATTCACACGGGCCACTCCTTGTTTCACGTGGACAGTATCTTATTGTAGGCATGTTTTGTGTGAGCTTCCTCCCATTTTGTATCATGCAATGGCATCATTTTATTTTTGGGAAGAAGAGGACCCATGTTTACAATCCCAAATTGACCCTCTTCCACACTTTCCCTAAAATTTTTGGTTGCCACTGAAATAAACATACACCCCTTTTCTTTACGCATGAGGCCTTTACATTCTTATGCAATGCCACCATTGTGACTGGCACTCTCAGAAAACAACACATGCATTCCCCCTTCTTTTCCATACACCTTGTTCAAAAAAGGCTTTCCCTTGTCTCTTACATGGGCAGCTAACTCATTTGAATTTGGCATCTACATGGGTTTGCAAGCAATCTCTATTGCATCCTCCCTGTGGTCCAGTCTAAACACCATTGGATTCATAGACTAATATGGCATGGGCATCCTGTGTAAAATTGTTATTCATGGGGCTTTGGACCATGCTGTCATGTGTAGTTTTATAGTAGAAACATGTGAAAATAGTAAATTGTGTATGACAATATAGCATTTAATAGCTGAATTCCCAGTACTGTAGTTTCCAACTGACTTGGAGCAAAGGCCAAGTGCAAGGCTTCCATAATTGTATCCATACATGCTCACGCTCATTAGCTTATTTATTGTCAACCAAAATCTTCACTTTATCACCAAATGCTTTGAAACATACAGCTACATAGTTCACGAAATCTTTTACAATTTTTTTGGTTTAAGAAACCTCTGTATTCATCTTAGAGAACTTGTGGAAGATCTCAATGGAATATTGTCACAAATGGGCAGATTCCATGCTTGAGAAGCTCATCAATAAGATTGTTGTAATAAGCTATTCCCTTTTTATTCACCTTATCTCTTCCATTGGGGAAAATGTGAGTCCAGGCAATAAAAAATCTATATGAATCAACTCCCAAATCAACCAAAAGTTTCACATCTTCCTTATAATGGTGGTACTGATCATCAACGATATCACCAGTGCTATTGTCAACAATTTTCCCTAAAGTGTGAGCAAATGTATCCCAAATACTTTGACCCTTTCCATCCTCATGAGCTGCTCCTTCATACTTTGAATTGAGATGGCTCTTAATAAAAACTTCATAGCATACCACATTTTTTTTGAGAGGAACAATAATTTCACTTTGTTATAAGCACATTAGAGTAGCTATTGTGGACTTGGCATGGAGGGCTATATACTGCAGATCATGCTCCCTGCAAGAACACATTAAGAATGGATCCCAAAACACCTTCATCTTGTATGCTGCCCACTACCTCGAGCTCCAAATTCATAACTACATTAGCAAATCCATGGCCTTCATACCCATGTTTACACTGGCAATAAACACCATCCTTGCACAATCACCAAATCATACTAACAAGCATCCAAAAAGTGGCTTCAAAAACCAAACAAAGAGGCCTAACATGAGAGCACCATCGGGAAGACAAGTTCACCTCCATTTGTATATCTTGCCAGATTTCAACTTCTCCTATTGTCATGGGAAAGATCCTTTATACCATGGATTTGTGGAGTTATTGCTAGATTATTATATTGAGTAAACATCGTACACATCCAAAGAATCAAGTTACCCAAACTGGTAAGCTCTGTTGTGTCATGGCTCTTTGCACCATTAGTTTCAAGCAGTCGATATACAACTCCCACAAGAAGAACTTGTCGAAGGGAAAATATTAATGCACCATTGGGCCAACATTTTCAGGGGCATTTGGTAGTACTTGTACTCATCCCTTCAGAGGAAGCCATTTCAACTCTAGTCTCTATGGGGTTTGATAGAAGCTCGGCCATACAAGTACTTAGACAAGAAGGGAATGATGTCAATGGTTCTGTAGATTTACTTATCAGCAATCAACTCTCATAAATACTATATTATTTCTAATTCAACTTCTATACTAGTCCATCTAGCCTTAGAGTGCCAATTTAAATATACGCATTCTATGCACATTAGATCACTCATTTCGAGATTTAGTTTCTTCTAAATCTTTGTTCAAATTGGTCCAGTTTCTAAAGAAGGGATATTTCCTATTTCCTAGTTTGCTTCATATTCTAACGTGGAGGGACTGACAGAGGTCAACATGGAGTTGTAAACTTGGCGTTAAAATTGAGTTTTAACTACTGTGATAGGAATATATTCCCTGGTTGCTACACACGCACCAATCTTGCAAGCACCAACCAGCGTAAGGAGGGGGTGTGCACATATGTTTAATGTGGGGTGTTGTCAACTCTTCCCCCATGCACTATGTAATGAGAGCATGCACATTGTTGAAGATTGCAACATGCAACAGGGTAAGAAGAAATGAGGCTTACGTGAGCCTCCTAGGGTTTGCATGAGGTCTCTGTGGGAGATCTCAACACCATGTGCCCTCCATTTAATTTATTATTTGCAGAGTGAGGCCGTGAGCCTCCTAATGTTGTGCACTCTCCATTTGGAAGCACTGCATGAAGGATTCGGTGTGTACTATTCTCAAAGGGGTATTGACATTGCAAAGGGACCCCAAATAGTGTAAGGCATGCATGATTTGTAGGGGATTCCTGTGTGGTGTTTAGTCCCACATGCGCAAGAAAATTTGTATTCACAATGTTCAAAAGAAAGAGAAAATAGGTAAGTGGTAAAGAGCTGGGAAGGAGGGCCATGTGGAGTGGGTCCTATCAGATGAATGTGGGCCCACCTAGCTGGGCACCCTAAGTACATTTTGAAACAAAAATTATTATAAACATAGTGGAATTAGCCCACATTGACACCACAGAGGAGGAAAGAAGAGTTTATAAGAAAAGAAGTACAATACATTGGTGTCCAAGCTAGATGATTGGTTGAAGGCCATTCTCATGTGTACGCATGGATTGAGGTGATGTAGATGCTGACTTGGCAGAGTGAGCCCACATGAAAGGTAAGGAATATTTTGGTGAAGCATACATGTGCATGATCTAATGCATTGGGATGCGTCCCGAGCATCTAACAGTCATCGCTATAGCACAAAGAGGAAGATGCCTGAAGGTTATTGTTGTGAATTAGCAACGTGATGACATGTGGTGCCCCGATGATGTGAAAAATGGTACAGTTGAGCACCCCGGTAGATCAACGAACCAGTGAGAATGTGACACCTGGCAGAGAATGGTGATGAGGTGATGATGAAGCAGAGAATGGATAGTTAGTTGGCTACTTCGAGATGCATGCAAATCTGATGGTTGGTGTTATTCTAGAGATACAGAGATGCATGATGGTTACCTTGGTGAAATAGCAACAGAGTGCCATGTGTCAGGAGGATGCCCAGTCAATAAGACAAGTGAATCGGAGAGTGCCATGTGGTAGAGAGGTGTGCATAGCTCCAGTAGGGTGATGAGGTGGATCAGTGAGATAATGAGGTGGTGCCACATGGCACATGGGGGACCACTTCAAAATTCATGTCTGTACAAAGATTAAATTCAAATTTGTATAGTTTGTACTATATAAATAAATCAAAAATTTAAATGATGCAGGTTGCTCATGGGAAATGATGTCTGGGACTCATTTTTTGTCCAAATATATAAGTATTATATATTTTCAAAGTCAGAGAAAAATGACAAATCCAATGGCGGTGTTAAAAATCAGTTTCAACCAAGTTGGTGAGAGAAATAATGGACTATGTATTCCGAGATCAAACTTGGGTAAGGATGCAAATATTTTGTAAGAAATATGTTCTAGAATTGAAATTGTATCAGATTTGTTTGAGATATTTTGGATAGTTTTAGGGTTGATTCTGTTGCCCTAAAAATGCCCTAAATGGTCCTAAGCTTGTTGCAATCCTATATAAGGATTTTCAAGACCATTTTTAGAGGCTGTTGGTTTTCTGGTTCACAAGGTTACATCTTGAACATTCAGTCAAGGAGTAGGACATGTTCAGTTCATTTTGTATCAGTATAAAGTAGAAAGTTGCATATTTCTTGCATATTGTCAAGTGGCTTTGAATCTTCAAGCAAGGTGTATGCAGAGGCTTAGATCCTCATTATTTATTCAGGTTTTAAATTCCATTTCCCTCCATCTGTGTCAAGTTTTATGGGTTTTTGAATGTTCTGATTCTTTGTATGGAGTTTATCTATGCATGTGTTATTTGTCTTCAGTTCTGGTTGAAATCAAATTAAACTATGCTTTAGATGAAACACAAATTCATGGGGTTTGCATAGGGATTTCTGTAAGTAGTATGGTTCTGGGTATTTGTATTTATGACTTGGATCTATGGTGAAGTAATAGTAATTAGTCTTTGTGTTCTATAGTGCACTAGATGATTTTCCCAATGGATAAGGCACTGATTTGAAACAAGTAAACTTTATGCTAATATATGTCTGGTTGGGATGTGTTGTATTCTGCAAATCAAATCCTTTCTATCCTTTCAGTTTTATGTTGTGGGTATCAGTTATTTCATAGCAATGGAGAGTCAATGAATGACTGGTTATCATTTAGTACTTTCATGCTATTAGCTTCTTTGTTCAATCCAGTCTTGGTGTTGTAAAGAAGTGTTCTATTATACTAGATTAGGTCACCCACCTTGGTTCTACAGAGCCAGAAGTGAAGAGGGCAGTCTTGTCCTTATAGTTGGTCCAGTTACCTACAGATTTCCCCATATTTGGAACTAACCATTCCCAAAATCAGTCTTAGGTATATTGGTGTCTCATGGAGTGTAAAATCCATTCCAAGAACCAACACTTCCAAAATGTGTTCTTCCACTTCATAACCAAGTGGATGAATCCACTAAGTCCTAGGCTCCACTACTTCCATGCATGTGATATCAATTTCCACCATGAAACATATACTATCCTTATACTTCTCCACTATACTCTCAGGTATCATGTACCTTCTCTGCATTTTGATTCTGAATGTCTTTATTTCTAAGTCAATGAAATCATTCAAGGTTCTCTCAAATGTTGCCTTGAATGAAATTTGTGGCAATGTAGGTAAAATCTTGTCAAGATAAAGATCTGACACTTTACCAACAATATGTAAGTACATGTAAATGATTAGTGACCCAAATCTGATCACTTTTCTCTTATCATGCTTGATAGCCCTTATGTTATCCAACAATTATGTGTGCAAGATTTCACAGAGGTTGAACTCTCCATTTTCCTTTACTATTCTTATGGCTACCATAATAGTTGTTGTTGACACACTATTCACTCTATTAGCATGTTGAAACTTGTATCCAAGTATCATCACCATGAGTTTTATATCCTTCTCCTCTATCAGCTCAATTTTCATGTTGCACTTATCACTCTTGGACTTACAAGGTTGCTCAACTTATTTTCTATCATCCTTACCAATAGGAAGAATGGCACCGGTCTTAGGAAGTCTAGTCATCTCATGAATAAGATCAATAGTTATCCGAACAAGGACTTCTCCAATCCAAAACAAGTCATCATGTTTTCTGCTAAGTAATATCTTAATCCATTCAGATTCATAGAACTCATATGTAGTCACATACTCTATGATAGGGTTGTTTTCTAAGTGTGTGAACTCATTCTTGAATGTCATGTTAGGATTTACCATTATTTCAATGAGTGACCTTATTCTATCCAATCCTACAGGTTCATTTTTGCAATATATGTATGCGCGAATATCTTCTACTTGCATCACTTCCATCAGACTTCTAGAGAATTCCCCTTCCAAATCATCTAGGACTGACTTAAAAATATGTTTCTTGAATATGTATCTCTTCCTCTTTACAATATCAAATACAACTGGAGTGGCCATTACTTTTTTCTATGCTTAAGAAAGGTTCCAAGGGTTCCACAACAATTTTCACACTTCTTCACTAATAAACCAACTTCAATCTTTCAACACTCACTAGTATAATCTCTTGTGCTCTCCAAAGGCTTGAAATTGAATGAAAATGTGTGGATAATGGATCTCTGATGACTATTAAAACAAGTTTCTACAATTAATTCTTGCCGCCATAATACGGAATGTAACAGAGAATTTCAATCTTCATTCCTATTGATGATCAGGTTGTGCGATCTTTCATACAACATCAAATAGTATCCAAACAACTATAACCAAAGGTGCATACTCTGAGGGTGAGTATATCATTCGTGCAGGGGCCTATAGCTAATGTAGGTCCCCCTATGACCATGATGGTCATTCATCCTGAAGTAGAAGGTGTGTCCATTATAGATGCATCCACTACACAGTCATAAACATTATCTTGCTTTACTTCCATCCAAATCTTTCTCGCATCTTCTGTATCTTTCACAAACTTGACTTCTCTAGATTCATCCAAAATTGATCCTTGAGACTTATTAGGTCTTTCTTGTCTTTGCGCTTATGATCTACAAAACTTTTAGATGTGTCCAGCCTTGTTACAAGAGTGACAAATGACTAGAGGCCTTATATTCCTTGGCACATTGATGTGAATTACCATACTGCATTATCTAGATGATGCAGGAGCATCTTAGGTCTTTGGTAATCCTGTGTTACCAAAAATATATTTGAGTTTGTTTGTGTTGCTTAGTTCCTTCTTTGACTGAGGTTGCTCAGTAGTTGGTTGGTTTTTTTTGGTTACCGAGTTTGGTCAGTTATCTCCTGGGCGGTTGGTTGTTTCACTGGCGCTCGTCAATGCTTGTCTATTGCTTGGTCATCCTTTCTTACCAAGTAGTTTATTTTGAGTTTCTATTGAGGCTAACATGTGCATTGATAATGGGTCAAAAATTTAATGCTGGTATCCATCATTGGGAAGCATGTGGTCCTAGATCTGACCATTCCTTCTATTGATTATGGATCTGAAGGCTGACTCAGTTCGGTAGCCTCTTGTATTAGTATAGTTATTTGGTTGAAGTTTATAGAGTCAGTTTTAGATAGAAGAAAGAAGATAGTAGAATAAAGATGGTTAGTAGATCTTTGCGTGTTTGAGGACTTTTGTAATTCATTGTAATATCTGGCCATAATTGGGAAGGCCTTACATCCTGTCATGTATGAATCGATTTGAATAAATAATAAAGAAGATCTGCATTCTCTCTCTCACTGTTCTTATTGTTTTTGCTTCCACGTGTTGTTGAGCAGGCTGGATCATTAGGGTGTGCCATTGTTTGGCTCCTCTAATCCTCTCCTTGGGTCAGGTGGTACCGAGCGAGGTGAGATCTAGATCTAGGTCTATGGATCTAGGTTTGTAGGTTCCTTCTTGTGAAGCCCTAGTTGAATTTTTGTGGGGTGGTAGATTATGATCTGACCTACAATTGCAGAGGGTTTTCAAGATGGTTCGTGGGAGGCAAGAAGTGGATCCAGGATTGGCAGGCATGTTGAGACAACTTGCTGCTAGATTAGAAGCGATTGAAACAGTCGAGAGAAGAGGTAGACATCTTGAAGATGTTAGTGATGATGAAATTGAAGTGGAACAAGGTGAAGTAGAACCTGCACCTATGATGGATTAGGGTGAGGAAAGATTCTTGCCTTTGAAAAGTTTGAAGTTGACACCACATTGCAATCCTCCTGAATACAGTTGGAAATTGGATTCCGAAGAATTGATAGACTGGATCACTGAGATGGAAAAGTATTTTGAGTATGAAAATGTATCTAAGGAAAAGAAGGTGAAGATTGTAGGCACAAAGTTGAAAGGCCATTCATCCTTGTGTTGGGAGCATCTGCAATTGGATCGAAAAAAGAAAGGGAAAGAAAAAATCAAGGTATGGAATAAGATGGTAAATAAATTGAAAGGAAAGTTCTTACCTTGTGATTATCAGATTAACCTAGTTAGGAAAATGCAAAGTCTAAGGCAAAAAGATAGCTTGGTAAAAGAGTATACTAAGGAATTCTATAGATTAGATATTAGATCTGGACATGATGAGGATGATGTGGAATGAATTGCTAGATACCTAAATGGTTTGAGAGTTTCCATCCAAGAGGAAATTAGTTTGGTCAAATTGGAGAACATTAAAGAGGCTTATCAATTTGCATTGAAAGCCGAGGAGAAACTGAACAAGATACATGAGAAGAGAAAAAGAGGTCGAGGTGGTAGATTCCCTAGAGGAAGAGGTAGATCTTATGGTGAAAATGGTAGATCTGAACCTAAAAAGAAAACTCTTGACAAAGGCAAGACTGAGTGGAAAGGTGAAAGTTCATCTAAAGGTAGAGGTAGTAACTACTGAGGTGGTTATAGAAGAGGTAATTTCCAAGGAACTTGTTTCAATTGTGGAGAAGAAGGACATAGATCTTTTGAATTTACACATGCTAGTAAGTAGGATGGTAGCAGTAGAAATGATTTGGTGCAAGAAGAGTCACTGAATGAACATGAGAAGGAAAATAACTTGATGGTAAGGAGAGCATTGTGGAATGAAAGTAAAAAGGAAGATTTGGTAAGGAAAACTTTGTTCAAGACCAGATGTAGAGTTTCTAACAAAGTTAGGAAGGTAATCATTGATAGTGGTAGCTCAGAGAATCTAGCATCTGAAGAGATGGTCACTAAGTTGCAGTTGGAACATCTGAAGCCCTATCAAATTTCATGGATCAAAGATGAGCATACACTCCTAGTAAGTGAACAATGTTATGTGAATTTGAAAATTGGAAAGTACTATGATAAGGTGTTGTGTGATATCATGCCTCTGGATTGTTGTCATATTTTGTTGGGTAGACCTTGGCAATATGATAGACATGAAAAAAGATTACATAAGTATACTATTGTGGCTGATGGAAAGAAAAAAATCTTGTTACCTTTGATGGAAGAACCTGTTAGTAATGTTTGCACATTTGTGAAAGTTTTCTTGATGGAAGGAAGAAAATTTGTTAAGGATTTGAAGAAGAATGATGTATGTTTTGTTGTGATTCCTAACAAACCGAGTAAGAAAATAGAGGATAGTGTTCTTGAGGAGATTGATAAGTTACTCACCGAGTATAGTAATATCATTTCTGATAATGTACCTAATGGTTTTCCACTAAAGAGAAGTATTGATCATTGCATGGATCTAATCCCTTGAGATAGCTATCAGGAATTGAACCGACAGATTCAAGAGTTGCTAGATAAAGGTTTGATTAGAGAAAGTTTGAGTCCTTGTGCAGTACCTACGGTATTGGCACCTAAGAAGAATGGAGAATGGAGAATGTGTACTGATTCTAGAGCAATCAATAAGATAATAGTGAAGTCTAGGTTTCCTATATCGAGAATGGATGACATAATGGACAGTTTGACTGGAGCAAAGTATTTCACAAAGATTGATTTGAAAATTGGGTATTGTTGGTTAGAAATCTCATTTTTTGTTTTTTACCCTAAATTTATGGATGATCTTGAAAAAATTGCAGTCTTTAGGGTTTGCTAGGTCTAATTACCTTTGAAAAATCATAAAAACCCTAGTTTAGGTTGTTAGCGTTCTAATTCTCTGTTACTTTATTGGATGACTTAAGTCTCAAAATTTGCATGTGCGCTTCTATTTTCCTCTTAGTCGCTGAGTCTCCTTAAGGTTTAGGAATATTCCCTTTTGTTTGGCAATTGCCCGCAAGCCTTTGTCCCCTATTCTCGTGAGTCTCTTGGAATATTCCTTAGTGTTTAACGACTTAGCATTTCACCTTTAGTCTCCAGATCTTGCAATGATAATCTTGAGATCTAGTGACTGCTATATTTCATTTATCACTAAGAGACTATAGTTGCAAAATCTCCGAATTGGTTTTTCCTATGGTCGAGAGATCTCACAATGATTTATTTAAGTGACCTTTTATTCAACGATCATGAGTTTTCTTTTTGGTCACTGAATCTCGAGATGGAACAATGGTATTCCTTGGTGGTTGTCTCTAGATCTCATAATAATATGATGGTTTATTTTTTCGTTCAATGATTGTGAGTTCTGTTGGTCACGTGATTTCCCGATGTTGGCGGCTATCTCTCTGGCAGTTAGTTATTCTGCGACACAGTTGTCGCCAGATCTCTGAATGTAGCAGTTAAGTGACAAATGTTTGTTTGATCAATTAGGAACCGTTGATGATTTTTGATCATGTGGACGATGCTTGATCTCTAGTCTTAACCTAGAGTGAATAAATGTTCTCACGACTTGGAGAATGCCTTAGTCATGTGTTCTCGGGATTAAACCCCAGTTAAGTGAAAGATTGTGAGATTTAGCGAGAAGTCTTTGTTGCCAAGTCTCCAGATTTTCTCGAGGTCAAGTGAGGGTTAATGAATTGGTTAAGACCCAGTGGTTATGATTGTATTTAGCAATTCAACGACACAATTTTCTTGAGGTCACGAGATCAGGTGGTTAGTTATGAAATCTTCTCATGACTTAATATGTACTGCTAGATGAATTGATGGACGAGATCAATGGCAGTCCCATGTTCTCAAGAAAAAAGTCAAAAAGTTAGAGTTTTATGAGATTATGATACTTTAGGTTTGTTGCCAGATCTCCAGGTTAGGTGATCACTGAAAGTTTTCAAAGATAAATATATTGTTGCGACTACAGTTGCCAGTTCTCAGAATAGAATAAATTAATGTATCACTTTCTTCAGTCGCTAGATCTCTAGATGGCCAGGTCACCAGATATCATAATGAAGTTTGAAAAGTCAAAAGTATTCCCCGATTATGAAATTTCCTCTTAGTTGCAAGATCTCAGAATACCTTTCTAAAGCGCCAAATAAGTAAAATGACTGTGTCTTTTTCTTTAGTCAGCAGATCATGAAATGTTCAAATTTAAAATTTCTCTACTACGGCTAGTAAATTGAAACCCTGGGTGTGCCGAAGTAATGGTGGAAGTCACCTTTTGTTGCCTAGAGATGTTAGACGTGGTGGTACATTCAATGTTGCAGGTTAAAACAACTAGAGGTGGCTCATTTGGGAGTTACAAAGCTTATTGAAGAAGTACAGAGTGCTAGGTTTTCTAAGCTTTCTGGACTTGCAGTGTGATTGGTGAATTTGCAGAGGAATTTCTAGAGCTATAGTCAGGATGAGTCAAATGATAGCAAGTGAAGCCTCTACCAACTGGGGGTCAAAGGAGAAAGTAAAGGAAAGTTTTTCAGATGAATTTCTCACTCTCTTGCCTGGTTCTTCTCAGAACAAGAAGGTTAGTGATGAAATTTTTATTGATGACTTAGCTTACTGTAGGGATGCTAAAAATCAAGAAATCATAGGCATGTGCCTGTTTACATATTTCTACAAGAACCGTGATAGTGTCATACCGGTTTCAAACCCTTGGACTTTAGGGCTGGCCAAGTTGATTGTCCTGGAGGTTTTTCTAGATGTAGATTTCATCCTCATGCTATCTCAAAGATATGATCCTCTCTCAAAGACCATTAGAAAAGAGGATGGTTCACCCTTGATAATCTTAGACCGAAATTCTTTCATGAATGCTTTTGGGATTTAGTTTCCAATGGCCACAGAAATCAATTTACAAGCTTTAGCAAATAGATATGTCAGAGAGGTTGCTCTGGTCTCCAGGGAGATTAAGAATCATATGCCTAAGGAGAATAAAAATTATATTGCACCTATGGTCAGATCAATTCCATATGCCTACAAGGACCTAAAATTTTACATGAAATACATTACATATGGGATATGCTAGGTTTTGGGAATTGATGCGAGTCTTGAGAGGATTACTTCTGATATTTTGATGTTAGTAATGGATTCATAGAGCCATATGGTGAGCAAGGGTATGACTTTATTGGTTATATCATAAACAAGATGCATGAGGGTTTTCTTTCCTTGAAGAATTTCACTTCTAGTTCTCAACCCGGGTTCATGCATTACTCCTTGCTGATGCATCTAATTGTGTATCACAATTATGGTCTGATTAATTTGAATGATCTCAAACCACAAATGATGTGGAATGGATAGCCTAACCTGGTACAGTTCTGGTTAGGAGTCTAGAGCCCTTTGTGCCCTAGGTGAGATTTTAGTGCTTTTGAGAATTGGATTGTGTTCCCCATTCTCCGGAGTTTGGGTGTAAATTGCACAAGATTATCCACCAAAGTCCTGCAGCTGGTGAGACCCCAATAATTTATTCATAATTGGACCAACGATCACAATTGGGGAGATATTTACTATGAGACAAGCTATAAAATGATTAGGGTTTATGGATGCCCTCAACCTCCTCATCTTCTTCCATTCTATGTACCACCAAGAGTTTCATTTCTAGAGTTTGTCTGGCAACTCATGTTGACAGAAAAAGAACACTTGGTTTCCCACAGGAAAGGGACTCTCACTCCTCGGCACTTCAGGGTGCATTATATTAAAATTGGAAAGGGAGCATTTAGTAAAGTAAATGATTGGTTAGATAAATATAGGATATTTGTAGCACCACATAGGTATGTGGATACAGAAGGTTTCATGGCTTCTGCAAGGAAATACTACATACCTACCATTCCTTTCAATAAGCTACATAAGGAATATCTTGAAGAGGATGTGATTAGAAACATCATTGAGGATGATGAGGTGGAGAAAAGAATTAGGAAATTGGATCGATTACATAGGATTGAGAAGGATTTTAAAGGAAAAGGATTGGTATTTGGGGGTTTCTTTCCCACTTTGCCTTACCTCCAAAGACTTGAGCAGATGATGGCTCAATTTGACACACTTGTTGAATCCATGAAGGATCAAATTGATGATGCTAATCAGGGCAAAAAGGCCCATTCAAAATCATAATGTGATGAGGATAGTGATGGTGGATACCCCATATATAGTCCACCCACTATGGAACAACTAATGGCTGAAGGGCCTGGGTAGGAGAAAGAAAATGTAGATCTTGCTGAATTGCCCAGTTCTGAGGATATTGCTGAGCCTCAAAAGAAAAAGAAAAAGTTGTTAACTGGTGAACCTTCAAAGAGGAGGAAGAAGGACAAAGTGAGTGCCCTCTACACAAGGAATAGCTTTCATCACCATGAAATTAGGAAAGCAGTCAAAGAGGCTAAAAGAAAAAAAAGTATGAAACAGAAGATGTAGAGTTGCCTCTGGCTTTAGGCCAGGATGAAAGATTAATTGAGCAAGATGCCTTCATGAAGGATGATAGTTTTGTGAATTCTAAGGAATTCAAAAGTTTTTTGCTATGGTATAAGTAGCAATGGGTGGCTTCAAGTGTACAAATAACTGAGGAGGGTCAAGTGCCAAATGAGGCATTACAACAATTAAAAGAATATGACCCTAAGGAGGAAAATTTTACTCCAAATGAGGCTAGGGAATTAGTGAGAAAAAGTAATATGTTGCTTGTGCTGGGGTGGATTTTATATACTGACTTCATAATAGATAAAATCAAGAGACAAGAAGATGTCACTTTGTCTTCTGAAACCCAAGTAGGGGACATAATAAGAGGATTTGGGTATAGCCCAAAAAGTCAGGCCTTGGCCATGTGGAGTCTATATCCAAAAGATAGGAAACCACAAATTTTGAATGTAAAAGAACAAATGGAAGGAGATAAAATAGTGTGGTCAATCCACAATACAGGGGACCTAGAAATTTCTCAGGTTTTGACCCAATTTGTAAGATTAAATGAGGATAAAACTAAGCAGCTATCGAAGAGATATGGCAACCTCTTGGAGGATTACAATGCCCTAGTGAAGGATAGGGACTTGCAGATAATAAAAGTCACATCATTAGAGAATTAGGCGGAGGAACTACAATTGCAAATTATAAATACCCCTATAGTAGCCCCTGCACCTCCTGAATAGCTAGTGGCAATAGAGGCACAAGGAATGACAGAGGAGGAGGTGGCAGATGAATTGAAAAAGATCAATGATGAAAATAATGAGGCAGTATTGCAATCCCTTTTGAGTGTTTTGCAGCATAGATTGAACATAATCAAGGATAACTTTGACCTAGTTTATAATACTTATGGCAAATTACCATAATTGCAAAAGGAGGTCAACAATTATGTGTAGATTTTGAGTGAGTTTCATATAGTGTGGTCTATCAGAGCACCACTTTTTGAGAGATTGATTTTTGCTCAATCGATGGGGAGTGAGATACCGGAGACTTTTGTAGGAGTTGGTGAGGAGATTAATAGAATTAAAGCGATTTTACCTCTTTTCAAGGGTAAGGCAAATTTGATTAAGGCTAAGATAGCCATGCTTAGCTCCTATACCAACAGATTCATCCCCTCAATTTTGAGTACAGATGGGAAATAAAAATCCTTGATAATTGGAGATCAGATGTTGATCTTCTACAGCCTAGGAAAGAGGCATTTTTAGGTGAGAATAATAATGTTGATTTAGAGTGCTTCAATAAGGCCTTAGATGAAGCCATCAAAGCAGAGGTTGACCTCACCAAGTTTGTGTCAGATGTCAAGGCAATTACGGATGCCAAATGGGAGAGACAAAAATCCCAACTATAGCTTGTCCAAGGTTTTAATTGGCCATCAGAGGAACAGGTAGTTGCATGGGATGAAAAGACAAAGCCGAAAAAGGCTAGATCTGCCGCAGTTGATTTGGATATTTTGGATGAAGATTGAAAAGGACATCTGACACACCTGACACCTGATCCAAGGAATACAAGATTGATAAGCTATCATTCAAGAATGGTGTAGGTTAGCCTGAAATGGTAGTCACCATGTCTCATTGAAATCAAGGAGCTATCATAAATATTTGCAGTTGAGGGTGTCAATTTTTTAGCAGCTAAAGATTTACCATAATCCAAGAAAGTTTTGTCCTTTCACCACCTATGGGTTGGTTGTATATTTTGTTGTATTTTTATGTTTTAAAAGGAGTTAGGTTTTCCAGCCACCTGAAGCTTGTTGCATTCCCATTAATTAGTGAATTCCAAGGTGGTTGTGAAAAGGCTATATAGAGTTGAAGGCTCATTTTTGTAAGGGGTTGGTAGAAAAAGGAGAGAGATTGAAAAGATATAGAAAATAGAACTGGATTGCTTGGAAGAGATCACCAAGCTTTATGTCTGGTCTTCTAAGTAATGGAATTGTGAATGTAAGTGGCAAGTTGATTTTAATTCAAATACATTGCAACTTCTGCCATATATTGTTGTTGTCTCTTTGCTTATGTATTTTACTCTTGTATGTTTTTTATGTTAGGCATTTAAAATATACCAAGTTGTAAAGCAACCTACTTGACTATTTTATGAGCTTCTTTCAAGGAAAGAATTAAATGTGCTTATATTTCATTTGGGAGAGTAAATATATTTGTATGGATCTTTGATGATAACAATATTTGGCTAACAGAATAGTTTGTAAGGCAACCTATTTGGAGTTGTAGTTAGTGTGTAAGGCACACTGTTGTATTTTCTTTTAGGTTTACTTGTTGATTTGCATTGTGACTCCATTGCCCTTAGGATTAGGGACTGGTTCGGTATTTATTTCTCATAGTTGTATCTTTCATTGATCTCAGAGAAAAAGTTGAAACATTTACATTATTTATCAATACCTTTTTATTTTTATGTTTATTGCACTTGATAGATTGGACTATGTCGAGGGCATTTAGTTTATATTTCTTGATTCTACAAAGAGAGAATCATATTAGGTTGTCCCTCCTTAAAAGGAAGAAGGATGAGAATCCTTAAAGAACTTATTATTGCTTCACTTACAGTCACACTTTGTTTGGTTAAATTTTTCATTAAAGTGATTACAGTCTTATGCAAAGTGTTCTATAAGTTTATGCATTAAGAAGACTAGAGGTTGGTCAGTGTCCACTCATAAGAATACTGCAAAGATAGTCATCATCAAAAGGTAATACCTACCTAAGTCTATGGAGCTCAAAAATGAAGGAGGATCTTATCCAATCCTCAGCAATTAGGTCTTTCTCTTGTGGGAATCAGTCTTAGGGAACACAAGTTCAAGCATAATTTTATGTCCTACAAGAAAAATCCCTAACAGATTGGCGACTCTGCTGGGGAGTCAGTAAATTATTGGATAGTTGAGATCTCTGGTTATACTACATAAAGCATTTATTTTGTTTTCTTTCTCCAAACCCCAAAAGGATTTTGGGTGGTGACTCTAATCAAGTCTCTGAACCAGTGTTTTGAAATTTAGGTCACTGTTTTACGACTCATAGAAATACTAGATCTTGGAGAAAAGAACATCCAGAAGGTAACCTAGAGGGAGAACTCCCATCCCCATCAAGACAAGGTCATATGAGAAAAGGTAGAAATACAAATGACATGTCTTTTACATAGAAGCATAAAGGAAATGTAAGAAGAGAAGAGCCTGTCCAGGCAAATCAAGAGGAAAATGCTTCTAAATATGAGGAAGCAATTGACTTGGGTTTAAACCAATATGAAGATTATTACTCACCTTCTGATAAGGATGGAAGAAGAGCACAGTCCCATAGGAGAGGAATCCCTGGAAACAATAAGAGATCTAGGGGCCAAACTAGGAGAAAACCAACTTCTATTCCCTCTTCTCCTCATGCTTCTCCTTTACAAGACCATCAAGTATCAGGTGACCACCAAGAAGAAATCCCTGCGCAAGAATCCTCATCAGAAATAGCTCTTCCTGATTCTGAGGAATTTTTTGAAGAAGTGTTTGAATTGGAAAGAAGGATCTAGGAGCAAATTCAAATAAGACAAAAGAGAGAAAAGGAAAAAGAGGAAAAGATCAGACATGCTATGATCAGGGCAAAACAATTGAAGAAGCAATTACTGGACTTTGAAGCCATAAATCATGTTCCAATAACTAAACAAATAGAGGACCGACCCATTGTCCATAAGATCTGTGAGACAAGAAATCCTAAGGACAAAGGTAAGCAAAAGGCTATAGGGATCTCAATAAATGAAACAAATACTGCCAAGAAACCCCTAGATCAAGCATCAAGATTAGATGCTGACTTGGAAAAGGCCAAGAGGGAACAAGAAATATTGGCCAAAGAATTAGTAAAGGCAGAGTTGGAAGCCACTGCAGTTCAAATAAAAAGAAAGATTGATTTCCTTAAGCAGTCTTCTAGACCCACCAATATGCTTTCCACTTCTCAAGCATAATGTGACACCACCCAACAACAAGGTGACGAAACCAAAATAAAATCATCCAAAAACATACACCAAAAGGAGATAACAAATTTTTTTTCATTTAACTTCCATAAAACTGAATATATAAGTTTACAAACTGTCTTACAAAGTTTTTCATACAAATTTCTGATTACAAAGAGTTACATCAGTACTATTAATTGAAATGATTCAAATACAAATGTAGGAAATCTGCCTAAGTTTCCCTATAAGATCTATAAACTACCCTAATGATCAACATTATTGTTACAATCTGTTTCCCATAAATTTTAACAGCGGCCAACCACTGACCCAGATTCATAGTTTTATCCATGTAGGTTCCTGAAATAACAAATAAGAACACAACACCACAAAACAAATAGGGCTCAGCATAAATACAATACACATAAACCTCCATGATAAACCTGCAATCATAAGCATCATAATGAACATATTTCATATACCATAAAACTCATTTGAACCAAAACATTATTATCTCATTACAACAGTCACATAATATAGAAGACAAGACAACATGTTATGACGAAATAACTCGCAGTCAGAATTCCAGAAAGATGATGCACATATCCACTGAGATGTTTAAACACTGAAGAGTCAAGATTTTGCACCCATGGTTGTGCCCATGACATATCTTACAGTGCAAGGTAATCTGTACTCCCGTTAATAAACTTAACAGTGCACACAACTATCTGTTAATCCGTTTAATAACGTAACAGTACCTTATGCCCCATACTCCGTTCTAGATCATGCAAATCATAGACATAGGGGAGGCCAATTATCTTTTTAAATTAAAACCCAACCCAATAAATTTTAAAGGTTATCACTTGTTCACTGAATTGGTTCTCCCAATTCAGCCATCTCCACATGTGATCATCTTCTGAAATTCTTCACAAACACATGCTAACTAAAATAACCAGAAACCATCATGCAAATAGAAATCTATCTATTTAACCACATGATACATTCAGCCTGGTAATGGAACAATACAAAGATATACATTTTATCTTACAATTCCATTTCATATTTCTTTTCCATCCAGCTATTCACAATAGCAGAACTAAGAAAGATTCCAGCTTAAACATCTTATTCACAACTTGTAAGATAAAGTACAATTCTCACCCATAAGACAATAAAATAGAACTGTGAACATATTCAGTCCAAAAAGTAACACAATTAAACACTTAACTGAAATAATGATAAATCAAATTGCCTAAAGTGTCTATTGACAGTGAAACTCGAATACATAACTAGCACAGACACATCTTAATAGACATCCACAACTAAGTTCCACAATTACTTTCAATGAAACGTTGAACAGAATTACACTAACTTCTTTTAAAATATAACTAATAACCCACCAAATTCCACAAGATGTAATGACACCACTCAAAAGAATAAAACAGATTCCAACATCTTACAATATGGATATCATTCTCCATTTAACAAACCATTTTAATCACAAGTTGAATTTAACATCATTTTCCATTTACAGACCAATGACAACAACATTTCTACATTAAAGAAACATTATAACAGTAACAGAAGATATTTCTACGTTCAGAGATTTTCTCTTCTTCTTTTTTAAAAAGAACTGTTCCTATACAAATCATTATTCACATCGACTTGCTATAGTTAACCAGTGAATAATCTTATTCCTATACGAATAAATCGACACTCAGAATTCTTTATTGCATAACACAAAACAGCTACGATATATATATATGTATCCTCTGTTTACCTCATGTAACATTATCGAATACATTTACAACTTCAATATTTTCAACAAAGACAACCATAGTATTCGCTGAAGAGACAGAGCACTAATACAGTGACTGGTTAAATGACCATCTGATGAGTTTAACAATCGATAATAAAAATAGAGTTGCTTAACAACTATGTAAAGAAATCTCAAGCACCTCGACATCAATAACTCAGTTAAGAAAATGCCCAAATACTCAAGAGCAATCAACTCTACATAGTCAACACATTAAACATCATTCATTTTGAAACCATTCACTATATCATTGCTCGGTTACAACTGTGTTTATAATACCGTGTTTTCCCAATAACCGTTTAACCACAACCTAAAACCTCCAATCCTAGTATCATTCACGATACGCATTCTTGCAAAGCTAATAACTTAGCCCCTAGTGTTCGACATTTCAATAATAACAATACAAGCTGACAACACTATCTAGCAGAACTTTAAACTACGAAAAGACACCAACAAAAAAAAAAACCCTCAAACAGAATCCACATTTTATAAGACTATGATTACTCCAAATACCTTCGCATATCTGTGGTCTACAGTTAAAAACTGATACAATTTCTTGTTTCATACTACAAAAAAAAAATAGAATGACATACGATACACGACCATGTCTGGTGTTTCATTTTCCCTAAATCTCATTCACATTAACCCTCCAAATGAATGCATCCGATACACATAGTACTGACATAAAAATTCCCCTATATTTATTGCACTAAAACCCTCGACAAATACTTGAAAATGTTCATTACACATTCAAACTGAGATCTCTTAAGAATATCTATCTAATGATTTCACAGAGTTTCGAAACTAACTATCTATATACACTTCTACTTAAATATTTCATCATCTCAAACATGACATATCACAAAACAATACATGCATTTAATAGAGTAAATGAAAAACAACATAGTATAGAGGAGAATAGGGTTAGATGCTGGCCCTGACCTGCACAATACCCTCTGAAACAAAATCCAAGCTCTGGTCACCACAGAAGCCTTCAAACCAGCAGACAATAGCAACTCGAGAATGGAATACGAAGAAGCTATACTGCCATCGAGATAAAGAAATGGCATCCTCATAATGGCCGCACTCATAGCCCCGAAAATTGCCATATTAACCTCTGCAATAAATAGAGGAAGAAACCCCCACAACATGCATCCCTTCCTCCAAAACCATCGCAACAATGGCAAACAAGAACTTCAGAAAGAAGATAACATTCATTAACTGCTCCTTACTAACCGCGAACGGCCTCCCACACTTGGCAAGCTGTGAGCCAAGTATGGTACCAACTCGTAGTCCACACACCCCAATGCACTGAACTAGCGCATGTAGAATTAACTCCCATAACGTATCAAATGCCACCTTACCTTTGCCAATTCCCAAAGCTCGGCATCAAAGCCAACACATATGCCGATATCAAAAGATAACTTCACAAAACCACTAGCACGCCAATGCATCTTCTCCTATGAATATGGGGTGGTCATAATACATTTATCTTATATGTATAAACATGTTTATATGTAATATGATCGCCTCTTATTCATATGAGAAGATGTTCCAATAAAAGATATAGTCCATTAACATGGCACATATATAAATATATACATATATATATGTTATATATATGTTTATATATTTATATATATTTATACATCTATATATATGCTATATATATATATTAATATATATATATATATATATATATATATATATATATATATATATATATATATATATATATATATATATATATATATATATATATATATATATATATATATATATATATATATATATATATATGCATATATATATACATATATCTAACGAAACAAATAGAACAAAAGTTAATATTAACTGAGCACTAATTTAATAGACAAAATACATGATTTCATATAAACAGAGCTATTTAACTCGGATTTCAGAATCACATTGAATAACATTATACGTGAACAAACGGAGCTTTCATTTCATAACAGAATTACAGAATGGGCATGATCAGAAAACCACTAAGATCTGAAAACTAAACACTCAAAATAAATCCATAATAGAAACAGATTATATTATTGAATCCTTTGACAGTAACTAACATACCCACACATACAGATCTTAAAACATAAGGAACTGAATTTAAAAAATTTACTAACTAACAAAGTATAATCAACTAACACAGAATTAATGTTTTCCAGTCTCAACTAACAACAAATAAGACATGAAGAGTACTTCTGATAAAAACTGAATGAAATAGGGTCAGGCATGACACCCTCCCCCACTAGTCCTTGACTTCCTCTTGGAAGTCAGCAAAGAGGAACGGATGTGCTGCTCTCATCAGATCATAATCTTCCCATGTAGCAGAAGACTCATCATTTGGATCCCATTGGACCCTTACTTGCCTTATTTTTCTGCCCCTTAAATCCAAAGTTCTGTCCTGAATAAACTGAACTGGTTCTATCATAATCTGGCCATCTATTACCTGCAGATCATTCCAATTAAGAACATGTGCAATATCAGGATTATATTTACGTAGAACAGAAACATGAAAAACATTGTGAATACGAGATAGTCCCGGTGGTAGAGCTAATTTATAGGCAACTGGTCCAATTCGCTCCAAGATTTCAAAAGGGCCCACAAACCGTGGTGCAAGTTTAGATCCTTTCCCATAACGAATAGGACTCTTCCTAGGTCTCACCCTAAGAAACACTTTGTCACCCACCACAAATTGATGATCAATTCTATGCTGATTAGCGTACTTTTTCTGTCTGTCCTGAGCAGTGAAAAGGTGTTCTCTGATTCTCTTCACCTGCTGTTCCATTTCCAGCAACAACTCAGATCCTAAAAGTACTCTGTCATCCAAATTATCCCAACTCAAGGGCATTCTGCAAGGTCTTCCATACAGAGCCTGAAATGGAGCCATTCCTATAGAACTGTGGTAACCATTGTTGTAAGCAAATTCCACAAGATGCAGATACTCTTCCCACTTGTTCTGCCTGTCCATGATGTACATTCTGAGCATGTCTTCCAGAATTTCATTGACACGTTCAGTTTTTCCATCCGTTTCTGGATGATAGGCAGAACTAAAATTTAGTTGAGTACCTAAATCCCATTGCAAAGACCTCCAAAAAGTAGAAGTAAATACTGGATCCCTGTCTGAAATTATCTTTTTGGGAATCCCGTGCAATCTAACCACTTGTTCCATATAGATTCTGGCCACTGAAGACGCATTGTAAGTAGACCTAATCGGAATGAAGTGAGCTACCTTAGTCAAACAGTCCACAATAACCATGATTGCGTCATGACGCCTAGCAGTGAGTGGTAACCCAACAATAAAATCAATAGAAATGGTGTCCCATTTCCATTCAGGAACACTATGAGACTGAAGTAACCCCGCTGGATGTTGATGTTCAGCCTTAACCCTCTGGCATTCCAAACATCTTGCCACAAAGTCGGCTACATCCCTTTTCATTCCGGGCCAATAATAATGCCGTTTGAGATCACCATGCATTTTCTTAACACCCGGATGAGGTGAATATGGTGCTTTATGGGCTTCAACCATGACCAAACCATGCAAGCTTCCTATATCAGGAACATAAATACTACCCCGATAGACTAATAGCCCCTCAGAATTGATGGAATATCCCTCAAACCGACCTTCCATCAAACTGCCACTATCAATTACAGCCTTAACTTCTGAATACCACTGATCTGCTGACAAGTTCTGCAGAATTTTCTCCTTCAAATCCACCGTTAAGATCAAGGAAACAATCTCATGACGCCTCCTACTAAGAGCATCAGCTACTACATTTTCTTTTCCTTGAACATATTTTACCTCAAAATCGTATTCACACAAAAACTCCATCCATCTTCGCTGCCTAGCATTAAGATTGGGCTATGTGAATAGATACTGCAAACTTCTATGATCAGTATGCAACTCAAAACGTTGAGCGAGAAGAAAATGTCACCACTTAGTCAAAGCATGCATAACTGCTGCCAATTCTAAGTCATGAGTGGGATAATTAACTTCATGATTCTTAAGTTTCCTAGATTCATAGGCTATCACCTGGCCATCCTGCATCAACACTGCTCCAATGCCATCTAAAGAAGCATCTGTACACACTACAAATTCCTTCGAAGGATCAGGTACTGCCAAGATAGGAGCACTAGTCAAGCATTCCTTAAGCTTACGAAATGCTACCTCGCACTCTTCCGTCCAAGAAAACTTTTTCCCTTTCCTTTGCAAGGAAGTAATAGGATGAGCAATTTTAGAGAAATTGGACACAAATCTTCGATAGTAACTTGCCAATCCCATGAAACTACGGACTTCTGACACATTGGTTGGAGCTAGCCAATTTATAATAGCCTGGATCTTGGAAGGATCAACAGCTATCCCATCCCCTGAAATGATATGACCTAAATAGAAAATCTCCTTCTTGAAGAACTCACATTTCACTAAATTAGCATAAAGCTTGTTCCTTCGGAGACAATCCAAAATTTGTTCAAGATGTTGCTCATGCTCTTCAACAGAGTTAGAATACACCAGAATATCATCCAAGAAAACTACAACAAATTTGTCCAGATACTCTCTGAGTACATTATGCATCAAATTCATAAAGACTGAAGGTGCATTAGTCAACTTGAATGGCACCACTGAAAATTCATAGTGTCCATATCTGGTATGAAAAGCTGTCTAATGAATATCTGACTCCTAGATTCTAAGTTGATGATATCCTGATTTAAGATCAATCTTTGAGAAGATACGAGCACCCTTGACCTGATCAAACAAGTCATCAATCCTAGGCAAAGGATACCTATTCCAGATAGTGACCTTGTTCAACTGCCGGTAGTCAATACAAAGTCTCAAAGAGCCATCCTTCTTCTTGACAAAGATAACTGGTGCACCCCAAGGTGATACACTAGGATGGATCAGTCCTTTACCCAAAAGCTCTTCTAACTGAATTTTAAGTTCATTCAATTCTTGCACTGTCATACGGTATGGAGCTTTGGAAATTGGTTCAGTTCCATGTACCAAATCAATTCAGAAATCAATTTCCCTTTTAGGGGGTACACCAGGAATCTCTTCCACAAAAACATTAGAAAACCTCTGCAACAATGGATGATCAAGAGAAGCGTCTCCTGCAACAACATCCTCCAAATCATTCACAGTGATAGCGAATAACTTGCAGCCTTTTCGGACACACCTTACCAATTGCTTGGCAGAAATGGTTCTTACTGAGATAGGTCTTTTTACCCCAACAATAATCTTGGGTGCCCCCAAGTCATCAACACACTTGACCACTTTGCCCAAACAATCGATCACTACTTGATGCTGTTCAAGCCAATCCATACCCAGAACTATATCATAGGATCCCAATGGAATTACCCTAAGATCCACTGAAGTAATAAAGGATTTCAACTGAACCTTGCACCTTGGAGCTATTACCCCAGCCTCTACTTGAGACCCTGAAGCTAACTCCACTTGCCATAAGATATTAGCTCTAGCCACTGGAATAGCACTCTGTGTAGCTAAGCTAGAAGAAATAAAGGAATCGATAGCACCAGAATTAAACAAAATGGATATCTCCTTACCTTGCATTTTACCTCTAGCCTCAATGACTGTGTTCTTTATGCTCTACCTGCTTCTAGTCCAAGGTTGCAAATACACGGTGGTTCTGTGCTGAATCACTCACCGTAGCCTCTGACCTAGGTGGATTAACCTCTGATCTCTATTTGACCAAACCAGGACATTGAGCCTGATAATGTCCTTGCTGCCCACAACAGAAATAAGTCACAGTCCTCTTGAAATCCCTGCTCTGAGAAAGTGTATTACTCTGAATACTCTGCGACTGCTGAGGAGGTTTAAATTGATCAGACCCCCTATTATTCCTGTTAGATGATGTGGGTTTGTCAAACTTTCTCTTTTTGAACTTTCCACCAGAAAATCTAGTTTTGAAGTTGCCTTGAGACTGCTTCGGACTCCTGAAATCACTCTGACTAGGCGGATTCACACTTGCTTTAGGGAATGACCCATGGTACCCTGACTTCATCTCAATAAGCTTGGCTCTCTCAGAAGCCTCCTGCATAGTCATAGGTTTAAAGGTCCTCACCTCTTCACCTATTTTGGGATTGAGTCCCCTGATGAAATGTTGTACCAAAACCTTATTGTCCTCCGTCCACCCTGAGTATTTCTTGAGTTCGTAGAACCTTCGTTCATAGGTCTCTACTGAAGCACCCTTCTACAAAATATTGAAGAACTCTTCTGCATGGGCTTGCTGCCAGTACTCAGACATAAACCTCTCCTTGAAGCATTCCAAAAAGAGTTCCCATGTCACCTGAGAGATATCTATTCCCAGTTTATCCAACTCTTGCTCCCACCAAATAGAAGCAAAATTCCTGAGCTGCATGACCATCCACCGCACCTTCACATTGCTCTGGTAACGGTGCAAAATAAAACATCGCTCGATGTTCAACAACCAAGCTTTAGCTGCGGTACCTTCTTCTGTCCCATAAAATGGTGGTCCTTTAATCTTGGACAGATCTTTAATCTGTGCCCTGACAACAGGATCTTCCTCAATAAGAGGACCATCAACATGAACCTGAGGCACTGGAGGATTTACTCCCCCACCTGGAAAATGATTATTAGCCTCAATATTATCCAATCGATCCAAAATTCATTGGAGAACATTAGCATGAGGATCCCCTTGTTCATCCTGATTGACACCTTGCTCGATGGGGTTATTTCCATCCGCATCCTGGTGTCTGGGAATTCTACCACGGCCCCTACCTCTGCCTCTGCCTCTACCTCTGCCTCTTTTGACATTAGCATTGACTGGGTCACCGCGTCCCTGAGCTCCTCTTGTAAGGGGAGGCATACTAGCAACCTGAGACAAACAACTACCATAAAAAGACTACACAACAAGCGAACTAAACCCTTAACCCGAAGTCCTAGTTAAAGAAACTTGGCTCTGATACCAAATGTAACACCACCCAACAACTAGGTGACGAAACCAAAATAAAATCATCCAAAAACATACACCAAAAGGAGATAACAAAATTTTTTTCATTTAACTTCCATAAAACTGAATATATAAGTTTACAAACTGTCTTACAAAGTTTTTCATACAAATTTCTGATTACAAAGAGTTACATCAGTACTCTTAATTGAAATGATTCAAATACAAATGTAGGAAATCTGCCTAAGTTTCCCTATAAGATCTATAAACTGCCCTAATGATCAACATTATTGTTACAATCTGTTTCCCATAAATTTTAATAGCGGCCAACCACTGACCCAGATTCATAGTTTTATCCATGTAGGTTCCTGAAATAACAAATAAGAACACAACACCACAAAACAAATAGGGCTCAGCATAAATACAATACACATAAACCTCCATGATAAACCTGCAATCATAAGCATCATAATGAACATATTTCATATACCATAAAACACATTTGAACCAAAACATTATTATCTCATTACAATAGTCACATAATATAGAAGACAAGACAACATGTTATGACGAAATAACTCGCAGTCAAAATTCTAGAAAGATGATGCACATATCCACTGAGATGTTTAAACACTGAAGAGTCAAGATTCTGCACCCATGGTTGTGCCCATGACATATCTTACAGTGCAAGGTAATCTGTACTCCCGTTAATAAACTTAACAGTGCACACAGCTATCTGTTAATCCGTTTAATAACGTAACAGTACCTTATGCCCCATACTCCGTTCTAGATCACGCAAATCATAGACATAGGGGAGGCCAATTATCTTTTTAAATTAAAACCCAACCCAATAAATTTTAAAGGTTATCACTTGTTCACTGAATTGGTTCTCCCAATTCAGCCATCTCCACATGTTATCATCTTCTGAAATTCTTCACAAACACATGCTAACTAAAATAACCAGAAACCATCATGCAAATAGAAATCTATCTATTTAACCACATGATACATTCAGCCTGGTAATGGAATAGTACAAAGATATACATTTTATCTTACAATTCCATTTCATATTTCTTTTCCATCCAGCTATTCACAATAGCAGAACTAAGAAAGATTCCAGCTTAAACATCTTATTCACAACTTGTAAGATAAAGTACAATTGTCACCCATAAGACAATAAAATAGAACTGTGAACATATTCAGTCCAAAAAGTAACACAATTAAACACTTAACTGAAATAATGATAAATCAAATTGCCTAAAGTGTCTATTGATAGTGAAACTTGAATACATAACTAGCACAGACACATCTTAATAGACATCCACAACTAAGTTCCACAATTACTTTCAATGAAACGTTGAACAGAATTACACTAACTTCTTTTAAAATATAACTAATAACCCACCGAATTCCACAAGATGTAATGACACCACTCAAAAGAATAAAACAGATTCCAACATCTTACAATATGGATATCATTCTCCATTTAACAAACCGTTTTAATCACAAGTTGAATTTAACATCATTTTCCATTTACAGACCAATGACAACAACATTTCTACATTAAAGAAACATTATAATAGTAACAGAAGATATTTCTACATTCAGAGATTTTCTCTTCTTCTTTTTTAAAAAGAACTGTTCCTATACAAATCATTATTCACATCGACTTGCTATAGTTAACCAGTGAATAATCTTATTCCTATACGAATAAATCGACACTCAGAATTCTTTATTGCATAACACAAAACAGCTACAATATATATATATATATATATATATATATGTATCCTCTATTTACCTCATGTAACATTATCGAATACATTTACAACTTCAATATTTTCAACAACGACAACCATAGTATTCGCTGAAGAGACAGAGCACTAATACAGTGACTGGTTAAATGACCATCTGATGAGTTTAACAATCGACAATAAAAATAGAGTTGCTTAACAACTATGTAAACAAATCTCAAGCACCTCGACATCAATAATTCAGTTAAGAAAATGCCCAAATACCCAAGAGCAATCAACTCTACATAGTCAACACATTAAACATCATTCATTTCGAAACCATTCACTATATCATCGCTTGGTTACAACTGTGTTTATAATACCATGTTTTCCCAATAACCGTTTAACCACAACCTAAAACCTCCAATCCTAGTATCGTTCACAATACGCATTCTTGCAAAGCTAATAACTTAGCTCCTAGTGTTCGACACTTCAATAATAACAATACAAGCTGACAAAACTATCTAGCAGAACTTTAAACTATGAACAGACACCAACAAAAAAAAAACCCTCAAACAGAATCCACATTTTATAAGACTATGATTACTCCAAATACCTTCGCATATTTGCGGTCTAGAGTTAAAAACTGATACAATTTCTTGTTTCACACTACAAAAAAAAAAAGAATGACATATGATACACGACCATGTCTGGTGTTTCGTTTTCCCTAAATCTCATTCACATTAACCCTCGAAATGAATGCATCCGATACACATAGTACTGACATAAAAATTCCCCTATATTTATTGCACTAAAACCCTTCACAAATACTTGAAAACATTCATTACACATTCAAACTGAGATCTCTTAAGAATATCTATCTAATGATTTCACAGAGTTTCAAAACCAACTATCTATATACACTTCTACTTAAATATTTCATCATCTCAAACATGACATATCACAAAACAATACATGCATTTAACAGAGTAAACGAAAAACAACATAGTATAGAGGAGAATAGGGTTAGATGCTGGCCCTGACCTGCACAATACCCTCTGAAACAAAATCCAAGCTCTGGTCACCACAGAAGCCTTCAAACCAGTAGGCAATAGCAACTCGAGAATGGAATACAAAGAAGCTATACTGCCATCAAGATAAAGAAATGGCATCCTCATAATGGCCGCACTCACAGCCCCGAAAATTGCCATATTAACCTCTGCAATAAACAGAGGAAGAAACCCCCACAACATGCATCCCTTCCTCCAAAACCATCACAAAAATGGCAAACAAGAACTTCAGAAAGAAGATAACATTCATTAACTGCTCCTTACTAACTGTGAACGGCCTCCCACACTTGGCAAGCTGCGAGCCAAGTATGGTACCAACTCGCAGTCCACACACCCCAATGCACTGAACTAGCGTGTGCAGAATTAACTCCCATAACGTATCAAATGCCACCTTACCTTTGCCAATTCCCAAAGCTCGGCATCAAAGCCAACACATATGCCGATATCAAAACATAACTTCACAAAACCGCCACCACGCCAATGCATCTTCTCCTATGAATATGGGGTGGTCATAATACATTTATCTTACATGTATAAACATGTTTATATGTAATATGATCGCCTCTTATTCATATGAGAAGATGTTCCAATAAAAGATATAGTCCATTAACATGGCACATATATAAATATATACATATATATATGTTATATATATGTTTATATATTTATATATATTTATACATCTATATATATGCTATATATATATTAATATATATATATATATATATATATGCATATATATATACATATATCTAACGAAACAAATAGAACAGAAGTTAATATTAACTGAGCACTAATTTAATAGACAAAATACATGATTTCATATAAACAGAGCTATTTAACTCAGATTTCAGAATCACATTGAATAACATTATACGTGAACAAACGGAGCTTTCATTTCATAACAGAATTACAGAATGGGCATGATCAGAAAACCACTAAGATCTGAAAACTAAACACTCAAAATAAATCCATAATAGAAACAGATTATATTATTGAATCCTTTGATAGTAACTAACATACCCACACATACAGATCTTAAAACATAAGGAACTGAATTTAACAAATTTACTAACTAACAAAGTATAATCAACTAACACAGAATTAATGTTTTCCAGTCTCAACTAACAACAAATAAGACATCAAGAGTACTTCTGATAAAAACTAAATGAAATAGGGTCAGGCATGACACATAAGGTGTAAATGTGTTGAACACTGCTAGAACTTTAGGTATGCCCAAAACTTCTAACATCTCAAATGTTCAAGCATCCACATCTTTGGGTGCAGGCCCATCTCAAACAAGATCTATACATGAAAGACATAAGCAATTGGTTTTTAATGGGATCCCTGGTTACCCAAATCCTATCCCTGATGAAATTAGGAAAAAGCTTCCAAAATTTACTGGAAGCAATACAATTACTTGTGAAGAACATTTGAAAAGTTTCACTGATGTGATAGATGATTACAACATTGAGCCTGATGATGTGATCATGAAGCTTTTTGTTCAGTCTCTGACAGAAGATGCTAGAGATTAGTTTAGGAATTTGCCTCATGCTAGCATTTGCTCATGGGAAATGTTCAAACATTTTTTCAAAGAACAATATGGTGACAAAACCAATGAAGGCTTCATGCTTAATGAATTCAACAATATCAAGAAAAATCCAAATGAGGGTGTTGTTGAGTTCAATGTTAGATTTTAGAAGGCAATGCATAAACTGTTACAAGTTATTAGACTAGATGACAAGATTTGTTTGGTCACTTATCTAAATGCTTTTGATTCCAAAATGGGGTATCTTTTAAGATATAAGAACCCTAGAAATCTTGCAGAAGCTTACAAAATGGCCACTAATATAGAGAGCAATAGAAGAATATTAGGGAAGTTGGGGAGAAGGGAGGATTATAGGCCTATAGTCTCAAATAGAAAAGAGCCCAGGAAACCTGATACAAAACCAAAAGATGATGATAGTTTGAAGAAAATCCTGAAAGCAATAAAAGATTTGAAACCAAATGAGGCAAGAAATAATAGAATATAGGGAAATGATAGGCCATCCTTCAACAACTTCAACAATAAATTACCAAGAATGCAGAACTATCCCTACAACACTCAATGGAAAGATGGGAAGCTAGTGCCTCCTGAAAGAAAAGATAGGCCAACTGATAAGACCCTGGATCCCCTGCATAGGAATATAGTAAACATGAATGTTGATGTTCCATGGTGTATTGTTTTTCTATCACCTCATGATCCTTACTATTGTATAATAGCTCAAAGTGTTTCTGTAGATGATGAGTAGGACAATAACCATGAGGAATCTTATGATGATCAAGGTTGTGTTATGACTTCATCATACATATGTGATGAAATTTATTCTAGCGAAGAAGATGAAAATCAAGATGCTGGCAATTCCCAAGTTAAAAATGAGACTTATCATCAGTAGGTACTTTCTGATGAAGAGGACAGTCATTTGGATGGAGTCTAGTGCAACACCTTAAAAAATGATGAAACAGTAGTGTTGAGGAGACCTTCTGATGAAGAGATTGCACAAATCATAGTAGATATGGTCACCCAAGCTAGAAGTAACTACAATTTGAGAAATAGGGTGGTGGGTGATTCAAGTCAAAAATCAGCTGGTATATTTATCAAAAGAACAGGTTAAGATGTGAAACAAACTCAAGACAAAAGTAAGATTACTGATGTTGTTGGCAAGACTAGGATCAAGAAGAATGTAACATTTGTTCCCCCTAATGTAACTTATAAGGTAAAGAAAAAACCTCTCCAGGAGACTGTTGTCTCTGCCCCAAAGGAAGGCAAAATCATGAACAAAGATTGGCAAGGCCTTGTGGAGCATGAAAATAATGAGGAAGTTATTGTCATTAAGCAAGATGTAGTTGAGCCCAAGTATGTCCCAGTTGACATGGAAAAACTATTGTCACAAATCACTATCAAAGTCCCTTTATTGGAGATGATGAGAATAGAAGAACATAAAGAGAAAGCTTTGAATTGGGTTCAAGGGATTCTTCCCTTTGATACCCAAAAATCCACTAAGGATAGTAAAGTGACTATTGCAGCAGATGATCCAACTGAAAATCAATGTGGAGAGATCATCTCTGAGATCCCCTAGCTATATTTGGATACTAATGTTATAAATACTATGACAGGGACTGTTGATCCTTTCTTTTTGTCCCTAATAGTGAATGGAAAGTTGTTAAAAAATTGTATGATGGATTCAGGAGCTTCTAATACTGTTATGCTTGCAAAAATAATGAAATCCTTGGGTTTGAAAGTAGATACACCTCATGGAAGATGTCAGGCTATGGATTCAAGAGAGGTCCCTGTTATTGGTACTATAAGGGCTTTCCCTTATAGGTTAGCAGCTTTTCCTGATAAGTTGTTGACAATGAGTGTCCTAGTGGTTGATATCCCACCTCACTATGGGATGTTACTGTCTAGAAAGTGGAGTGCTTCAATGGGAGGTAGTATCCAGTGTGATTTTTCCTTTGCAATTTTTAGTATTGATGGTGAGAATGTGAAAGTATCTAGAGAAAGTAGAACCCCACACATGATAGAGCTGAATAATATGGATGAGTTGAATTGTTATGTGGATGTTGACATGGAGAATTTTAGAGTGGAAAAGGCCATTTCCCAAAGGGAGGATTCAAATCTATTGACCCAAGAACTGAGAGAACAACAAGATGGATTGTGGCAGATGCATTTTGATGGAGCATGCTCAAAGGAAGGCTCAGGAGCTGGAGTTCTATTCATATCTCCATCAGGTACCACCTTTAAGTATTCATTTTCATTGACTTTCCAATGCACAAATAATACTGCTGGATATGAGGCACTGTCATTGGGATTGAATATTGCTATCGAACATGGAATTAAATGTTTAAAGGTTTTTGGTGATTCTGAGCTTGTGGTGGCACAAGTTCGATCTAAGTATGCTGTTAAAAATGATAGATTGAAATTGTATAAGCATGTAATCTAGGACCAGATTGAAATGTTTGATGCTTTTAATATATGTTGGGTAGAAAGATCAAAGAACATAATGGCTGATTTTTTGGCCAATGTTGCTTTGAAAAGAGATGATTCAACTTTGAATGGAGTTTCAATAGTTGAAATAAAAAGTAGGCCACTTGTGTCAGACAACATTTACAATTGGCAAGTTTTTGAGGATGACCATGATATTTTGAAATTTATTCAGTGCCTTGACATATATGAAGATCGGCTTATAGACTGCAATACATTGCTTGAGTAAGTTGATGGTAAGGACATGGTCATGGGAAATGAGGTAATCCAACTAAATTCAAATAGTATCCCTAAGGGCTTGACTAAGTTAAGAGCACTATATAATAGCCAAAATGATCATATGTCAAAGACAAGAAATGCCAAAGTGGAAGATCTGGAGGAGGTAAATTTGGGATCACATAATGCACCTCAAATGGTTTATATTGGAAGGGGATTGGCTCCTCAACTAAGATATAATTTGATAAAATTGTTCAGAAGGTATAAGCATGTTTTTGCATGGTCATATGATGACCTAAAAGCTTATAGAGAGGATTTGTTCCAACATGAAATCCCATTGAAGGATGAGGTCAAACCTTTTAGGCAAAAACATAGACCCATCAACCCATTGTTAGCTCCTAAGATGCAGCAGGAGCTAGTCAAGTTGAGTGATGCAGGAATAATCCAATCTATACAGCATTCAACTTGGGTGTCTAACTTAGTCCCAGTCAGAAAGAAGAATGGGGATATCAGGTTGTGTGTAGATTTTAGAAATTTGAATGTTGCATCATTGAAAGACAACTATTCATTGCCCAACATGGAGGCAATGTTGCACAAAGTCACTGGATGTGAATTACTATCTATGATGGATGGTTTTTCTGGATATAACCAGGTGTTAGTAAAAGAATCTGAGCAGTTCAAAATAGCATTCACTACACCTTGGGGAACCTATGTTTATGTTAGAATGCCATTTGGTCTTAGAAATGCTGGAGCAACTTTTCAAAGAGCCATGGATGTTTCTTTTAAGGAGTATATTGACTTATTCATGGTTGTCTACCAGGATGACCTAACTGCCTACTCAAAATTGGTTGTTGACCATTGCTCACACCTAGAAAATATTTTTGTCAAAGCTCTAGACTATGGTGTGTCTCTAAATCCAAAGAAGTGCAATTTTGTGGTCAAAGAGGAAAAGTTGCTAGGACACATTTTATCAAAGGAAGGAATAAGAATTGACCCAGAGAAAGTTGAGGCTATTAAGAGAGTTATGGCACCAAAAAATATCAAGGGAGTGCAATCCTTTTTAGGAAAGATCAACTTTGTCAGAAGATTCATTGCCAATTTTACTGAAATTATTAAGCCCATAGTGAAATTGCTCAAGAAAGATGTGAAGTTTCAATGGACTGCTGAAGCTCAAGTTGCATTTGATAAAATTAAAGAAGTAGTTCAACAGGCACCCATGCTTAGGTCTCCTGATTATACTAAGCCATTTTCACTCTTTTCCTTTGCATCATTTCACACAATTGATGTTGTACTACTACTGAAGGATAATGAGGGTTTTGACCATCCAATCACATTCTTTAGTAAGTCTTTGCAAGCTACAGAGTTAAATTATGAGATGATGGAGAAGTAAGCATATGCCCTAGTAAAAGCAGTGAAATCTTTCAGACCTTATCTAGTTTGTGCTAAGGTCATTACATATGTCCCTCATGCTGCAATTAAGGATGTCCTCACTCAGTCTGAAGTTACTGGTAAGAGATGTAAGTGGATTTCCAAGATCCAAGAGTTTAATTTAGAAATCCATATTACCAAGCTTGTGAGAGGACAAGGCCTAGCAAAATTGATGACTGAAGAGAACATGGATCTAGTTTAGGTTAACAACGAAGGAATCCCTGATAAGACAATAACAAGTATTGAATTGCAACCAGAATATGCTAATATTGTGTACTTCCTCAAAAATGCCAAATGTCCAGGACATATGACAGACAACCAAAAGAGGTCCCTAAAATTGCAAGCTCAAAAATATGCATTGATACAAGGAGATTTGTATTGGAAGAATAGAGATGGAATTTTGCTCTTCTGCCTTGATAGATATCAAGCAGAGAAGGTTTTGAGTGAAATGCATGCTGGTGTCTGTGGAGGCCATTATTCAGCAAAGACTACCGCCCATAAGATCTTGAGGGCTAGTTATTTTTGGCCTACACTATTTAAAGACTCATTTCAGTTTGTGAAGAAGTGTGAAGCCTATCAGAAATTTGCCTCCAAATTAAAATATTCAGGAGCACTATTGTTGAACCCAATAACTACTGAAGCACCATTTGCTATGTGGGGATTGGATTTCATAGGGGAATTTTTTGAGAAATCTAGTGGAGGACACAGTTGGCTGCTTGTTGCAACTGACTATTTCACAAAATGGATAGAGGCCATTCCCATAAAGAATGCAACTAGTAAAGTGGTAATTGATTTTTTGCTTGACAATATTTTGACCAGATTTGGTGTTCCCATAACACTGATCACAGATAATGCAATGTGTTTTAGATCAGATGAATTCAAGGAATTTTGTAGAGACAATGGAATCATGACATCTTATTCATCTCCTTATCATCCTCAAGCAAATGGACAAGCTGAGTCTAGCAACAAAAGTATCCTGACAATCCTGAAGAAAACACTTGAGAAAAATAAAAGAGCCTGGCATTCAAAGTTGAAATTGGCCTTATGGGCAGATAGGATCATAGTAAAGAGAGCCACTGGGAAATCCCCTTTTGAGCTTGTATATGGGTTACAGTCAAGATTGCCTGTAAATAATTTGCTTCCTATTTATAAGTTTATTCAGGATGAAGAATTGGATGTATTAGAACCAATGCAGGAAAGGATCATGCAATTGACTGAGTTAGATGAAATGAGAAGAGAAGGTCAAAAGAGCAACATCAGATTGCAATAGAAAGTGAAGTACCTATTTGACAAGAGGGAAACTACCAGAAAGTTCAAGGCAGATGACCTAGTACTTCAATGGAATGTGAGAGCAGAAGACAAAGGGAAGCATAAAAAGTTTGAATCCTTATGGCTTGGTCCCTTAATGATTCATGAAAGTTTTGGAAAAGACTCTTATTTGTTGAAGAATATGGATGATGAATTTTTTGAGTTGCCAGTGCATGGGAAATTCTTAAAGCCTTTCTTCAGCTGAATCTTTCTGTGTGCATATATAAATATCTTGTAAATATTATATAGGTGTGTTTCTTTTAGTCTGTGTGCTTCCTTTCCAGTTTTAGGTTAGTACACTTTTTGGTATGCATCCCAGATATCCATGGTTCTTGTTCAAACTCACATTTTAACATCCTCAAATAGAGCCACTATTGGTTAGAAATCTCATTTTTTGTTTTTTGCCCTAAATCTATGGATGATCTTGAAAAAATTACAGTCTTTAGGGTTTGCTAGGTCTAATTTCCTTTGAAAAATCATAAAAACCCTAGTTTAGGTCGTCAGCGTTCTAATTCTTTGCTACTTTATCAGATGACTTAAGTCTCAAAATTTGCATGTGCACTTCTATTTTCCTTAGTCGCTGAGTCTCCTTAAGGTTTAGGAATATTCCCTTTTGTTTGGCGATTGCTCGCAAGCCTTTGTCGCTCATTCTCATGAGTCTCTTGGAATATTCCTTAGTGTTTAATGACTTAGCATTTCACCTTTAGTCTCAAGATCTTGCAATGATAATCTTGAGATTGAGTGACTGATGTATTTGATTTATCACTAAGAGACTATAGTCATGAAATCTCTGAATTGGTTATTCCTATGGTCGGGAGATCTCACAATGATTTATTTAAGTGACCTTTTATTCAGTGATCATGAATTTTCTCTTTGTTCGTTGAATCTTGAGATGGAAAAATGGTCTTCCTTAGCGGTTGTCTCCAGATCTCATAATAATATGATGGTTTATCTTTTTGTTCAGCAATTGTGAGTTCTATTGGTTGCGTGATCTCCCGATGTTGGCAGCTATCTCTCTAGCGGTTAGTTATTCTACGACGCAGTTGTTGCCAGATCTCTGAATGTAATAGTTAAGTGACAAATGTTTGTTTGATCAATTAGGAACCATTGATGATTTTTGATCGTGTGGATGATGCTTGATATCTAGTCTTAACCAAGAGTGAAGAAATGTTCTCACAACTTGGAGAATGTCTTAGTCATGTGTTCTCAAGATTAAACCCCAGTTAAGTGAAAGATTGTGAGATTTAGCAAGATGTCTTTGTCACCAAGTCTCCAGATTTTCTTGAGGTCAAGTGAGGGTTAATGAAGTGGTTAAGACCTGGCGGTTATGATTGTATTCAGTGATTCAGTGACACGGTTTTCTTGGGGTCATGGGATCAGGTGGTTAGTTATGAAATATTCTCACAACTTAATATGGACCACTGGATGAATTGATGGATGAGATCAATGACAGTCTCATGTTATCAAGAAAAAATTCAAAAAGTTAGAGTTTTATGAGATTATGAGACTTCAGGTTTGTCGCCAGATCTCCAAGTCAGGTGATCACTAAAAGTTTTCAAAGATAAATATATTGCCATGACTATAGTTTTTGACTATAGTCGCCAGTTCTCAGAATAGAATAAATTAATGTATCACTTTCTTCAGTCGCTAGATCTCCAGATGGCCAGGTTGCCAAATCTTAGAATGAAGTTTGAAAATTCAAAAGTATTCAGCGACTACGAGATTTCCTCTTAGTCACTAGATCTCGAAATACCTTTCTAAAGCACCAAATTTGTAAAATGACTATGTTTCTTTTTCTTCAGTCACCAGATCGCGGAATGTTCAAATTTAAAATTTTTGTACATGGCTAGTAAATTGAAACCCTGTGCATGCTGAAGTAATGGCATAAGTGACATTTTGTTGGCTGGAGATGTCAAATGTGGTGGCGCATTCAGTGCTGCAAGTTAAAACAACTAGAGGTGGTTCATTTGGGAGTTACGAAGCTTATTGAAGAAGTACAAAGTGCTAGGTTTTCTAAGCTTTCTGGCATTGCAGTGTGATCAATGAATTTGCAGAGGAATTTCTAGAGCTATAGTCAAGATCGGTCAAACAATAGCAAGTGGAGCCTCTACTAGCCGGGGGTCGAAGCAGAAAGTAAAGGAAAGTTTTTCAGATGAATTTCTCACTCTCTTGCCTGGTTCTTCTCAGAACAAGAAGGTCAGTGATGACATTTTTGTTGATGACTTAGCTTATTGTAGGGATACTAAAACTCTAGAAATCACAAGCATGTGTTTGTTTACATATTTCTACAAGAACCATGATAGTGTCATACTGGTTTCAAACCCTTGGACTTCAGGGTTGGCTAAGTTGATTGTCCAAGACATTTTTCTAGATGTAGATTTTCTCCTCATGCTATCTCAAAGATATGATCCTCTCTCAAAGACCATTAGAAAAGAGGATGGTTCACCCTTGATAATCTTAGACTGAAATTCTTTCATGAATGCTTTTGGGATTCAGTTTCCAATGGCCATGGAAATCAATTTACAAGCTTTAGCAAATAGATATGTTAGAGAGGTTGCTCTGGTCTCCAGGGAGATTAAGAATCATGTGCCTAAGGAGAATAAAAATTATATTGCACCTATGGCCAAATCAATTCCACATGCCTACAAGGACCTAGAATTTTACATGAAATACATTGCATATGGGATATGCCAGGTTTTGGAAATTGATGTGGGTCCTGAGAGGATTACATCTAATATTTTGATGTTAGTAATGGATTTAGAGAGCTGTATGGTGAGCAAGGGGTATGAATTTATTGGTTATATCATAAAAAAGATGCATGAGGGTTTGCTTTCCTTGAAGAATTTCACCTCTGGTTCTCAACCCAGGTTCATGCATTACTCCCTGTTGATGCATCTAATTGTGTATCACAATTATGGTCTAATTAATTTGAATGATCTCAAACCACAAATGATGTGGAATGGACAACCTAACCCGGTACATTTCTGGTAGGAGTCTGGAGCCCTTTGTGCCCTAGGTGAGATTTTAGTGCTTTTGAGAATTGGATTGTGTTCCCCATTCTCCAAAGTTTGGGTGTAAATTGCACAAGATTATCCACCAAAGTCCTGTAGCTGGTGAGATCCCAACAATTTATTCATAATTGGACCAAGGGTCACAATTGGGGAGATATTTACTATGAGACAAGCTATAAAATGATTAGGGTTTATGGATGCCCTCAGCCTCCTCATCTTCTTCCATTCTATGTTCCACCAAGAGTTGCATTTCTAGATTTTTTCTGGCAACTCATGTTGATAGAAAGAGAACACTTGGCTTCCCCTAGGAAGGGGACTCTCACTCCTCAGCAATTCAGGGCACATTATATTACAATTGGAAAGGGATCATTTAGTAAATTAAATGATTGGTTAGAGAAATATAGGATGTTTGCAGCACCACATAGGTATGTGGATACAGAAGGTTTCATGGCTGCTACAAGGAAATACTACATACCTACCATTCCTTTCAATAAGCTAAATGAGGAATATCCTGAAGAGGATGTGATCAGTAACATCATTGAGGATGATGAGGTGGAGAAAAGAATTAGGCAATTGGATCGGTTACATAGGATTGAGAAGGAGTTTAAAGGAAAAGGATTGGTATTTGGCGGTTTCTTTCCCACTTTGCCTTACCTCCAAAGACTTGAGTAGATGATGGCTCAATTTGACACACTTGTTGATTCCATGAAGGATCAAATTGATGAAGCTAATCAGGGAAAAAAGGCCCATTTAGAATCAGAATGTGATGAGGATAGTGATGGTGGCTAACCCATATATAGTCCACCCACTATGGAACAACCAATGGTCGAAGGGCTTGGGGAGGAGAAAGAAAATGTAGATCTTACTGAATTGTCCAGTTCTGAGGATACTGTTGAGCCTCAAAAGAAAAAGGAAAAGTTGTTAACTAGTGAACCTTCAAAGAGGAGGAAGAAGGAAAGAGTGAGTGCCCTCTACCCAGGGACTAGCTTTCATCACCATGAAATTAGGAAAGCAATCAGAGAGGCTAAAAGGCAACAAAAGTATGAAACAAAAGATGTAGAGTTGCCTCTGGCTTTAGGCCAGGATGAAAAATTAATTGAGCAAGATGCCTTCATGAAGGATGATAGTTTTGTGAATTCTGAGGAATTGAAAATTTTTTTGCTATGGCATAAGCAGTAACAGGTGGCTTCAAGTGTACAAACAACTGAGGAGGGTCAAGTGCCAGATGAGGCATTACAACAATTAAAAGAATATGACCCTGAGGAGGAAAATTTTACTCCAGATGAGGCCAGGGAATTAGTGAGAAAAAGTAATATGTTGCTTGTGCCGGGGTGAAGTTTATATACTAACTTCATAATAGATCAAATCAAGAGATAAGAAGATGTGACTCTATCTTCTAAAACCCAAGTAGGGGACATAATAAGAGGATTTGGGTATAGCCCAAAAAGTCAGGCCTTGGCCATGTGGAGTCTATATCCAAAAGATAGGAAACCACAAATTTTGAATGTAAAAGAACAAATAGAGGGAGATAAAATAGTGTGGTCAATCCACAATATAGGGGACCTAGAAATTTCTCAGGTTTTGACCCAATTTGCAAGATTAAATGAGGATAAAACTAAGTAGCTATAGGAGAGATATGACAACCTCTTGGAGGATTACAGTGCCCTAGTGAAGGATAGGGATTTGTAGATAATAAAAGTCATAGCATTAGAGAAGTAGGTAGAGGAACTGCAATTGCAAATTATAAATACCCCTGTAGTAGCCCCTGCACCTCCTGAACAGCCAGTGGCAATAGAGGCAAAAGGAATGACAAATGAGGAGGTGGTAGCTGAATTGAAAAAGATCAATGATGAAAAGAATGATGCAATATTGCAAGCCCTTTTGAGTGTTTTGCAACACAGATTGAACACAATCAAGGATAAATTTGACCTAGTTTATAATGCTTATGGAAAATTTCCAAAATTGCAAAAGGAGGTCAATAGTTATGTGTAGATTTTGAGTGAGTTTCATACAGTGTGGTCTATTAGAGCACCACTTTTTGAGAGATTGATTTTTGCTCAATCTATGGGGAGTGACATACTGGAGATAGTTGTAGGAGTTGGTGAGGAGATTGACAGAATTAAATCCATTGTACCTCTTTTCAAGGGTAAGGCAAATTTGATTGAGGCTAAGATAGCCATGCTCAGCTCCTGTACCAACAAATTCATCCCCTCAATTTTGAGTATAGATGGGACAATAAAAAGCCTTGATAATTGGAGATCGGATGCTGATCTTCTACAGCCTAGGAAAGAGGCATTTTTAGGTGAGAATAATAATGTTGATTTAGAGTGCTTCAATAAGGTCTTAAATGAAGCCATCAAAGCAAAGGTTGACCTCACCAAGTTTGTGTCAGATGTCAAGGCAATTATGGATGCTAGATGGGAGAGACAAAAAGCCTAACTATAGCTTGTCCAAGGTTTTAATTGGCCATTAGAGGAACAGGTAGCTACATGGGATGAAAAGACAAAGCCGAAAAAGGCTAGATCTGCCGCAGTTGATTTGGATATTTTGGATGAAGATTGAAAAGGACATCTGACACACCTAACACCTGATCCAAGGAATACAAGATTGATAAGCTATCATTCAAGAATGGTGTAGGTTAGCCTAAAATGGCGGTCACCATGTCTCATTGAAATAAAGGAGCTATCATAAATATTTTCAATTGAGGGTGTCAGTTTTTGACCAGCCAAAGATGTACCATAATCCAAGAAAGTTTTGTCCTTCCACCACCTATGGTTTTGGTTGTATATTTTGTTGTATTTTTATGTTTTAAAAGTAGTTAGGTTTTCCAACCACTCGAAGCTTGTTGCATTCCCATTAATGAGGGAATTCCAAGGTGGTTGTGAAAAGGCTATATAGAGTTGAAGGCTCATTTTTGTAAGGGGTTGGTAGAGAAAGGAGAGAGATTGAAAAGATATAGAAAATAGAACCAGATTGCTTAGAAGAGATCACCAAGCTTTGTGTCTGGTCTTTTGAGTAATGGAATTGAGAATGTAAGTGGCAAGTTGATTTTAATTCAAATACACTACAACTTCTACCATATATTGTTGTTGTTTCTTTGCTTATGTATTTTACTCTTGTATGTTTTTCATGTTAGGCATTTAAAATATACCAAGTTGTAAGGCAACCTACGTGACTGTTTTATGAACTTCTTTCAAGGAAAGAATTAAACGTGCTTATATTTCATCTGGGAGAGTAAATATATTTGTATGGATCTTTGATGATAACAATATTTGGTTAACAGAATAGTTTGTAAGGAAACCTATTTGGAGTTGTAGTTAGTGTGTAAGGCACACTGTTGTATTTTCTTTTAGGTTTACTTGTTGATTTGCATTGTGACTATGTTGCCCTTAGGATTAGGCACTGGTTTGGTATTTTTTTCTCACAGTTGTATCTTTCATTGATCTCAGAGAAAAATTTGAAACATTTACATTATTTATCAATACCTTTTTATTTTTATGTTTATTGCACTTGATAGATTGGACTGTGCCCAGGGCATTTAGTTCATATTTCCTGATTCTGCAAAGAGAGAATCATATTAGGTTGTCCCTCCTTAAAAGGAAGAAGGATGAGAATCCTTAAAGCACTAATTATTGCTTCACTTATAGTCACACTTTGTTTGGTTAAAGTTTTCATTAAAGTGATTACAGTCTTATGCAAAGTGTTCTATAGGTTTATGCATTAAGAAGACTAGAGGCTGGTCAATGTCCACTCATAAGAATACTACAAAGATAGTCATCATCAAAAGGTAATACCTACTTGAGTCTGTGGAGCTCAAAAATGAAGGAGGATCTTATCCAATCCTCAGTAATTAGGTCTTTCTCTTGTGGGAATCAGTCTCAGGGAACACAAGTTCAAGCATCATTTTATATCCTACAAGAAAAATCCCTAACAGGTATCATCAGATCAAAATCAGAGAAGGTGATGAGTGGAAGACTACTTTCAAGACAAAAGAAGGTTTGTATGATTGTTTGGTTATTCCTTTTGGTTTAACTAATGCACCGAGTGCTTTTATGAGGTTGATGAATGAAGTTTTGAAGAAATTCTTGGGTAAGTTTGTGATTGTATATCTTGATGATATTCTGATATTCAAAAAGACCAGAGAAGAACATTTGTTGCATGTTAGACAAGTTTTGCAGAGATTTAAAGAATAAAAGTTGTTAATAAATCTAAAAAATTGTTCATTCATGAAAGAGGAGATTGTGTATTTGGGATTTGTAATTTTAGCTGATGGTTTGAAGATGGATCTTGAAAAGGTTGAAGCTATTCTAAATTGGCCTACACTTATGAATGCTAGTGAGGTAAGATCATTTCATGGTTTGGTAAGTTTTTACCGAAAGTTCATAAGGAATTTTAGTTCAATTTGTAATGCTATGACTGAGACTATGAGAGGAGATAAAAGAGAATTCAAGTGGACACATGAAACTGATAAAAGTTTTGAGACCCTGAAGTAGAAGGTTGTTGAATTGCCTGATTTCAATAAGGTATTTCAAGTGGAATGTGATGCAAGTGGTAGTGCAATTGGAGCTAAGTTGAGTCAAGAAGGTAAACCTATTGCTTTCTTTAGTGAAAATTTGAATGATGCTAGAAGGAAATATTCTATGTATGATCAAGAATTATATGCTATTGTTCAAGCATTGAAGAAATGGAGACATTATTTGATACTGAGTGAATTTGTGTCATATAATGATCATAAGGCTTTACAATACTTGGGTAGTCAGAATAAGTTGAATCAGAGACATATGAAATTGGTTGAGTATTTGTAGAGTTATACATTTGTGATCAAACATAAAAGTGGAGTCACTAAGTGAGTTGCTGATGCATTGAGTAGAAGAATATCTTTGATGACCGACATGAAAATTGAAGTTCTTGGTTTTGATGAGATGAGAGATTTGTATGAAACTGATCCTAATTTTTTTGAGCCATGGAGAAAGTGCAGAGCACCTATTCAAGATCAACCAAGTACAAAATGGGAATAATATTTCATTCAAGAAGGTATGTTGTTTAAAGGTATTCGGTTGTGTATACCAAGAGGACAAATGAGAACTAATTTGATAAAGGAGAAACATAATATTGGTTTGGCTGGACATTTTGGTATTGATAAAACTTTGAATTTGTTTAAGGAGAAATACTTTTGGCCGCAATTGTATAAAGATGTTTAGAAATTTGTGAAAAGTTGTGGAATTTGTCAAGTTGCAAAAGGAGTAAGTCAGAATACTGGATTGTATACACTGATTGTTGTACTTAAGAAACCTTGGACTGACATCAGTATGGATTTTTTTCTTGGCTTACCAAATAAAGTAAGAGGTAATGATTCTATATTTGTTGTGGTAGATAGATTTTCTAAGATGGCACATTTTATACATCAGATGTAGTACATGTAGCAGATCTTTTCTTTAAGGAAATTATCAGATTGCATGGATTACCAAGGAGTATTATCTCTGACCGAGATAGTAAATTTGTTGGATACTTTTGGAAAACTCTTTGGAGAAAGTTTGGCACTAAGTTGAAATATAGTTCTACATTTCACCCACAAACTGATGGATAGATAGAAGTTGTAAACAAAAGTTTGGGAAATATTTTGAGATGTTTAGTTGGAGACACACCTAGTAATTGGGATTCTATGTTGGCACAAGAAGAGTTTGCATACAATATTTTAGTGAATAGGAGTATTGGAAAAACACCATTTGAGATTGTGAATGGCATATAGCTGAGAGGTATATCTGATTTGAGAGACATTGCTAATAAAAATAAGAGAAGTGCTGAAGGAGTGAAATTTGCTGAGTACATGAAGACATTGCATGAAGATGTGAAAATCAAGTTGGAAGAGAGTAATAAAAAATACAAAGACAGAGATGATAGATCAAGGAGACATAAGAATTTTGATGTTGGTGATGAAGTGGTGGTTCATTTGAAGAAAAGTCAATTTCTTGTTTGAACATATGGGAAGTTGAAGATGAAGAAGTTTGGACCTTGCAATATTTTGAAGAAATTTGATAGTGGAAATGCATATGAAATTGAGTTACCTCATGACATGGACATATCACCAATTTTCAACATTGCAGATTTATATGAATATCATGAACTTGATGAAGACATAACAGCACCAATGGAATATCCTAAGAAGTAGAAAGAGGAAGTTGAGTAGATTTTGGAGCAAAGAATTGGAAAGAGTACAAGAGGTAAACAGTATATGGAATATCTGGTAAAGTGGAAGAATAGACCGATTAAGGATAGTTCATGGATTTCATAGTCTGAGTTGGATGCATCTTGGATCATACCTACTGAATGATTCAAAGAATCATTTCTAAATAACCCCAAGTGTTTGATGGAGGAGCATCTCAAGTCCTTGGCAATATTGTGTCACCAAAAATATATTTGAGTTTGTCTGTGTTGCTTGGTTCCTTCTTTGACTAAGTTGGATCGGTAGTTGGTTAGTTTCCTTTGGTTACCGAGTTTGGTCGGTTGTTTCACTAGCGCTCGGTGATGCTTATCTATTGCTCAGTTGTCCTTTCTTACCAAGTAGTTTATTTTGAGTTTATGTTGAGGCCACTTGTGCATTGATTATGGGTTGTGAATTTAATGTTGGTATCCATCATTGGGAAGCATGTGGTCCTAGATCTGACTGTTCCTTCCATTGATTGTGGATCTAAAGGCTAAATTAGTTTGGTAGCCTCTTGTATAAGTATAGTTTTTTGGTTGAAGTTTAGAGAGTTAGTTTTAGATAGAAGAAAGAAGATAGTAGAATCAAGATGGTTGGAAGATCCTTGCATGTTTGAGGACTTCTGTAATTCATTGTAATATCTGGCTATAATCAGGAAGGCCTTATAGTCTGGCATGTATGAATTGATTTGAATAAATAATAAAGAAGATTTTCATTCTCTCTCTCACTATTCTTGTTGTTTTTGCTTCCACATGTTGTTGAGTAGGCTAGATCATTAGGGCATGCCACTGTTTGGCCCCTCTAATCCTCTACTTGCATCACTATCTGTGTGACCATTGTAATTGCATATCTGACATGTAATGTTCAGAGGGCTTCTAATACTTTTTTGTGGTTGATTTCTTTGATTGTGGTGTGTCTGACTTCTTTGATTTGATCTACAATTCATAGCTCTATGACCAAATTTATTGCATGAAAAATAATAACCATTAAAAGGTCTTACCTCTTTACAATCTCTTACTATATGACCATGCTTGTTACAGGCATAACAATTTTGGTTTACTAGCTTGCATTCATCTTTAGATGGTTTTGCTTTAGCTTCAGTATGATTTTTAGTCTTCTTAGATTATGTAGATTCTTTTGGTACTTTCATTCTTTCTCACATATCATTGATTTGATTTTGTGCTTCATTGAATCCAATACCAATGGTATCTCCTTTAATCTTTTGTGCATACAATTGTGGCTCTATTAGATCCTTACTTGTGTGCAATTTTTCAATGTGATTCTTTGCTTCAATCAATTCAGATTCCACCTTTTTCTTGATATTTTCTAACTCCAAGATTTTCATGTTTTCTTTCCTTAATTCTTCATCTAACTGTTTGTTTTCTTTGATCTTCTCTTCATAAGCTTCCAGATTGTTAATTATCTTTTCATCCAATTCTTGAATCTGATCCTTTAGAGATGTGTTTTCTTCATTCATCTTTTTGACCATTTTTCCCAAATCATTGTTTGAACAATCTTTCAAATCTTTTGTAAGTTTCTTGATTAATACTTGTGCACCACTGATCTTTAATTTTAGTTCTTCAATTTCTTTTTTAGATCTGTCAAGATCTTCAAGAGCTGCTTCAAGATTCTTCTTCAGATGTTTTACTTCTCCTATATCCATGATCTCCTCAAGTGGTTAAAATTATCTTCAGAGGACCAAAGCTCTAAAACCAATTGTTAGGAATGGGAACACTGTGAGGGGGGGTGAATCAGTGTTCTATATTATTAATTTTTTTCTACTTCTTGAAACTTAGCCCAATTAATCAATTACTGAACTGAATATTAAAGCAAGTAAAATAAACAACCATAACACATAATGCCATATATGATTACGTGGAAACCTTGGAAAAAGGAAAAACCCCAGTGGGAATTAATACCCACTAATAATTGTACTTTGTATTATGAACCTGTTAATGTTCCTTTTCCTTGTTAGGAGCAATCATTACAATGCTTTCGTACAATGACCTAGTCAAAGGTCGGACCCTTTTAGGAGTCTTGAAGTAAAAAACCCTATTAGGGGTGGAAGGCTCAATGCTAGAGATCACTACTCAATGAGGAAGGCTACAACCTCCTAGATATCAGATACACATTATATCTACAAGGTGAACTACTGCTTTGATACGACTTGTCTGATCAGTTCCTTTTGTGCGTTGATGCTTTAATCTCTTGTAAAGATCTATAACATTATTACTACTCTTAACACACACTTCACATACTTCTGCACTTCTATTACATCTTCTAAATCCATCTCATACTCTAATACAAAAGCGCGTGTCTTATATATAGGTGCAACCAAAACTATTTACTAAGTCGACCTATAACCTATTACATACAACGCTTCCAAATGAATTGGCTCAAGCATGTTTACATACATTAATATTAACATGTTTAAAATACATTTACAATAGGTGCATAGGCTTTACAAAACAAAATAATACTTTCTAATCAAAATCTTTCTTGTCAGTTGCATGCTCTATTCTGTTCTACCGCTCACTACTTGTGTCACTTCAACTCGTAACTTCTTCATAGTATCACATCTGATCATGCGTTCTTAGACATATCATTATAACATACTCAAAAGGATATCTTTAAGGGTGCATACCAAAACTCAGTCATATGCACATGCATTGATGCTCTATTCATCAGATACTTTACTGACACCAAAACTTGATACGACTTTGTTGCCATATTGACAACACTAAACTTAGTCATATACACTAGTATAGTCAACTTTCCAACAATGAGGATTCATCCTTGGGAGAGTTTTTTTGAGGAAATAGAGAATGTTATAAAATAATTGTACATTTGGATTGGTGGTGTTTTTCATTCCATATGTTGCCATCAATGCCAAAGGGAGAGATTGTTGGAGATTTTCCAGCAAACCAGTGTTGACTGTATGTTTGTCATTGATGACAACATATGGTAAGAATCATGCATGGAAGCATTATGGAGAGAGCCTTGAGCATATGGTTCTTAGATATGTTATCAACATGAGATCATAGATGCAAAGGTTGATTATGAGTACAGACAGTTGTCTAGTTGTTTGTTTTAGTAGTGTTCCTAACATTGTCCCAAGAAGAGTTATGTATGATATTTGTAGTATGGCTATGATGGAGCCTTTCACATTTATATTTATGTTTTAGACATGTTAATGAAGCTATGTTCATGGATGCACATTCATTTGTGTAGTACAGGTTGAGTTATGATGTTTATCTTGCTCTCATATTCTGCTGTCAGAGTAGTCATCAACTTATGCATCATGTCTTCTTCCAAAATTTCTCCACCATTGTTTCTGATTCTTGCAATAGCTTCATTAATCCTTCAATTGTAGGCTCTGATGTTCTCTTTAGGTAGCATCTCCAATGTATTGTACTTTTTCTTCCATGTCTTTCTGCATGCATTCTTAGCTTGAACATCTCCTTCAAACATGTCTTCTAGAAACTTCCATATCTTGTAGGATTTATCTACTTTCTTGATCTCTGAAAACTCACTATTAGACAAGGTGTTGATAAGGGCTTCTTTGAAAATAGCATTTTGAGTGAATATTTCCTTTTTCTTAAGATTTTCATCTTCCTTTGCAAGATCTGATAAAGAGGGAATCTGGACTTCTTTAGTAGCTACTTCAAAAATCTCAAAAGAAATGCACTGCAAATGTGTTGTCATTTTGTTCTTCCAATCTAGATAGTTCTCTCCATAAAACTTAGGACTTTCTTTTCTAAACAATGCCATCTGATCAACCTCAAGTTGTTAAACTTTCTCTCTAAGGCACTTGGCTCTGATACCAATTGTTAGGAATAGTCCCAAGAGATAACTAAGAGGGGGGGGGGGTGAATCAGTTATCTACAAGATTTAATTATTTATCCAATTAAGTACATATTAACATTAAGAATAAGCACAATATGAGAAAACTTAACACAACACCACAATTTTGGTTACAAGGAAACCCAAATAGGTAAAAACCCTAGTCAAAATTAGCACCCACTATAAACTGCACTAGAATATAATGATCCTTGTTAGAAGATCTTACAACCCTATTAGGAGTTGATATTTACAATGCATTAAGTATAGTGACCTGGTCAAAGGTTGGACCCTATTAGGATTCTTTTCCAATTAACCCTGTTAGGGGTGAGGACATACTGTCTGGGAGCACACTGCTCAAATGGTGAAGGTTGCAACCTTCTGCATAATAGATATATACTATATGTGGATCATGGTGAACTATGAGTTAGACTTGCTATCTTGATTAGTTCCAATGAATAGCATACACTCTCTTCATTGTCACATAGACCTTCTACTGATGGCTCAATACTTCACACCTTCTTCTCTGCTCTTCTCTTTCAACTATCTGCCATACTTAGCGATCACAACTGACCGACTATAAGTATCTTTCTCCAAATGATATAATCAAGTCCACCTATTAGAACTTCCTTGAAATCATATTAGAGAAAGAATATAACTCTCCAACAACATCTCCAATGGCTATATCAAGCACGCAACAAAAATAGGACCACACAACTCAATATGAGTAGACACGTCGCTTCACACAGTTGGCTCCACCAAATTAACTGAAACTTTCTTCTCATGCTGAAATACATTGTGCACTCTTAACCAAACATTCTTAACTCATTACCAAATACTAAACTAAACACGCATATCAAAATGATAGGTGCAACTACTACAACAATATAAATAATGTCAGCTCCATCAGATAAGCTCAAGAAACTATAACTGGCAACTGGAAACATCATAACTCAACCTTTACTACACAACTGACTCTACGTCCATGAACATATCTTAATTAACATGTCTACAACATAAATATAAATGTGCAAGGCTCCATCATAACCATACTACAAATCTCATACAGAACTTTTCCTGGGACACTGTCAGGAACACTACTGAAACAAACAACTACACAATTGTCTGTACTCAGAATCAACCTCTACATCTATGATATCATGCTGATAACATATCTAAGAACCATATGCTCAAGGCTCTCTCCATAATTCTTTCACACATGCTTCTTACCATATGTTGTCATCAATGACAAACATACAGTCAACACTGGCTTGCTAGAAAATCTCCAACAATCTCCCCCTTTGGCATTGATGGCAACATATGGAATGAAAAACACCACCAATCCAAATGTACAATTATTTTATAACATTCTTCATTTCCTCAACAAAACTCCCTGAAGGATGAATCCTCCATCTACTACCGAATGCTTTGAATATCAATTGCTATATACTCCCCTTACTAATACTTTCTCCCCCCAACTGTTTTGTTTTTCATGACTATATACTCACTCTCCCTTTGGCATCAATGGAAAAGGGTGCCAAATCAAATAAGCACTAGTAGTACTCCTGAAGTAGAGTAGTCAACCATTCATCAATCATTGAGGATTGATGCATTACTACAAACTCTAAATAGATTCAGGGAAGGGAATTACTTCCAGCTTCTCCCTGAGATACTCAAATGTATTCCTAGGTAAAAGATTTGTGAATATATCAACTAGCTATTCTTTTGTGCTCACATAATCTAATTTTACTTCTTTCTCTGCAACTTTCTCTCTTAGAAAGTGATATTTTATCTCAATGTGTTTTTTCTTTGCATGCATCACAGGGTTCTTTGACATATTGATAGTGCTAGTATTATCACAATGAATAACAATAGGATAATCAATCTGAATTTTGAAATCTTTTATCAATCTGAATTACAATGTAATAACCAATTTTTTTTCATCATAGGAACATATGTTGATATCAGTGACAAAACATGAATGATAACAACATTGATAATGTAGTGATTAAACATATTAAATTCATTAAAAATATCCAACAATCTCCCCCTTTGGCATTGATTGCAACATATAGGAAAATCCATCAACCAAAAATCTGTTAACCAAGAATACTATCTTTCCTCATACAGTCTCCCCATATAGTAGGGATTTTCTCATAGTATCTCTCCCCCTTTGACAACAATGGAAAAGAGTTCCATAATTCATCAACTTTATTTCGTTTATTCTTCAGTAATCAAGTGGTAAATCACCCAAATGTATTTACAAGCTTCCAATGATCACTCCCCTTGAGGAGTAGATCCATACATCAAGTCCAGGAAATGATAAGGCTCTGAAAACCTCTGGAATGATGCATTCCTGCATCTTTTAATTCTCACAAGCAGGGGCCTGCACCCCAAGCATACCTCTGAGATACTCAAAGGCATCTTTTGGCAATGACTTTGTAAAGATGTCTTCTATCTATTCTTTTATGCTAATGTATTCCAACCTTATTTCTTTATTTGCCATCTTGTCTCTCAAAAAGTGATGTTTAATGGAAATATGCTTAGTTTTAGAATGCATCACATGATTCTTTGACATATTTATTGTATTGGTGTTATCACAATGGATAACCACTGTGTCATGCCCATATTTCTACAAGCAAAAACACATAATTTTTTATAAAAAAGTTATAAGTTTAAGTTTTAAGGTTAAAGTTGACATAAGTTGAACGATTAAATCTGAGAGAGAAATTTTACTTTCGAAAGTGGGGAAACATGGCGAGGGGTTATCGATTACGTTCACCCCTTGCATGATGAACTACCTAACATATTTCTAGGGTTAACTAACTTAATCTTAATCTTAATCCATTGAAATGTTCATTCACTAATCGCAAGTATATCAAAATAATTAATGGATTTCAAAATCTTTCCTTTTAACATTAGATCTATCTTGGATTAAACAAAATATTAAGATATTAAATTAAACTATAGTTAAGAAAGTGTTTCTTAAATTATTAAATAGTACTTATCTAAAAATGATTCTAATTTAAATATAAATCCCTGCGACATATTTCCTTCTATGCAATTTAAGTAATTTAATTAACTATATTTATTTAACTATATTTATTTTATTGTTAATTTTACCCAATGTTCTTTAACATAGGACTAGGATTAATAGCACTTTAAATATCCTCTTATAGACCATTGAAAATTTCAACTTTTCCTTAATAACATCTCGATTTAATAATCGCCCAACCCAAAATAAAACTAAAGATAGTAACTAATAACATTCGTTAATTAATTAAGGGGGTAAATAGTACTTAAGTATTAAATTTACTAGCTAACACTCTAAAAATAATTTTACTAACATTAATCTTAAATAAAATTAAATTTCTCCAAGAGGCTTTAATCAAAATAAAATGGCCAAGAGAAAGAAATAATATAACTTAATCTCATTAAACATGTTTTTACCAAAAGGATAAATTTTAAATCTTAAGTTCATCCACTTTAGTATAAACAAAAAAATAAAACATGAACTTAAATAAAAATAGCAAGGTAATTACAAGTAAAAGAAGAGACATAAAAAAAAATATCCCAAAGAAAGAATGGGGGGGGGAATTTCAAAATAGGGGTTGACTATTCAATGCCCTAACCCTAATTTCAAAATTAGGGCTAGGGTAAAAATAGCAACCCCAAAAAATCTCTCCCATTTACTTCTTTTCCTTTTCTTTTCTCTCCCCTTCCAAACCCTTATTGGTTTTTATCATTTTCTTACCTTGTTTTGTTGTAGGAAGTTTTGAAGATGTCTCTAATGGAGTTTTTAGAATTCTACATGGATTATTCTTATATCCACATATACAAAATATATATGTGTTTATAAGAATACTCTCATGTAGTCAAGTTTCTTCGTGCCCAGCAGGTTCTCAAATCAGCCAACTGTGAGCAAGGTAAAAACTCTATTTTTTTTTATAAGCTAGGGTTTGAATATGTAGTTTTTTTTGTTTTTTTTTAAAGATTAAATCTAATACCCATTTGGGTATTTGAAAAAACCTTGTTGACACAGTAGATCTTTTTTTTTTATATTGTTTTGTTATCTGTATTTTTAAAAAAAATTAATTTAATAATTAAAAAAACATTAAAATGGGGGGGGGGACCCGAAGGCTCTAACCTCCCCAGCCGCCCCCACAACATGGATCACGGCCCCCGTGCCTTGCGGCCTCACAACTGTGGTTGTCAGGGTCCTAGGCTGTGGGTTTATTCCACGTCACCTACGGCTCCCACAACTTAGGCTTTGGGTCATAGGTCGTGGGTCTGCCCACATGACCTGTTGGCCCAGTAAGGGAGGTGTGGGTTGGGGGGGGGGGGGGGGGGGGTGCGGCAGTAGCTGGTCCTCCCCAAAAATATTTTTAAAAAAAAATTATTTATTTCTTTTTTAATAGTTTTTTTTTATGTTTATTAAAAAAAAATAGTCAATTTAAAAAAAGTATATTTATTTTTATAATATATGTTTAAACAATATTTCGTTAAAACAGTTCTATATACATAGTTTTTTTTTTTTAAATAAAAATAAAGAAAATCTATTCTTTAATCTGAATACAATATTCTTTTTTTTTTTTAATTCAGAATTATTATTTCTTAAAAAAAAACTTTAATACATATATACATACATACATACATACATACATACATACATACATACATACATACATACATACATACATACATACATACATACATACATACATACATACATACATACATACATACATACATACATACATACATACATACATACATACATATATATATATATATATATATATATATATATATATATATATATATATATATATATATGTATGTATGTATGTATGTATTATTATTATTTTTTAAAGAAATTATAAGGAGAGATTGCACATGCAAAAGGAGTAAATATATATTTTTTTAGCAAGGAAATCTAGAATAGTGTTTTCATTCATTTACAAAATAGGTATACACTAAACAGAAAAAGATGCTGATAGATTTGTAAAGAAATGATTATTTGCACATATGTTTTTTTTTAAAAATATATATGCTAGAAATCTATAAAGAAATATAAATGTATGAACAATAATGAAGATGCACATCTTATTGTATAAATTTGGAATTGTTTTAACAGAAAATCTACATCATGTTGAAAGTACCAATTTTCTTTTCTTTTTTTTGCAAACTATGTATAAATAATTTCATGCATTAATAATGCATAAATGCAGATAATATTACTATTACAAACTATCATTCTGTCTTAAGATTAAAGGTCTATAAAATGTATCTACAATTATTTCAAAACAACAATGATTAAATGACAAATCTACATTCTTATAAGATTTAATGATACACATTTCAAACTTTACTTAAACAGACTTTTAAGGTAAGCACACTAACAAACTAAATCTGCTTATTTATTAGAGAGGTATGATAACATAAAACATACATCTTCAAAAATACATAGTTTCTAAAGCAACTATATTTTTCTATCAATACATGGTAAATCATCTTCTTTAATTTTCTTCTCTTGTACAAATACAATCACAATAGGGCCTCTTAAGAAATCCCTTAACAAAACAAAATCTATTAAAAAAACTTAGGAGCAACAAGATACTCATATGTTCACTTTCTTCAAAAGAAACTTCAAATCTCCAAGAATCCAAGGGCTTTAACCTGCAAGGAAAATGGTGGATTGGACCATGGGAAGCTCACCTCCCAACCAAGATCTCTAAGACACCACCCCCGAGCTAGGGGAACCAAAGCATAAATGGGTTACACACACACACACACAAGATTCACATCTTCACAAAAACAAAAATACCAACAACAAGAAGAAAAAAATTCCCTACCCAAGGATTTCACAAGGGTCACACAAGACCCATTTTTGGGGTGAAGGTGGACCAAATACTCCAATGGGGAGAAAGTCAAAACCATAAAAATTTAATATAAGCTTTCACAAGGCATAATATAGCACATAACATCTACTCCCACACACAAACTCAGCCACATCTCTTATGACCCCCAAAGTATTTTAGCCAAAGAAAAATACCCTTATGACCCCCATGGATTTGGCATCAATGAGCCCATACTCCATGATTTCTCCCTCTCCTCCTTGAGGAGAGACTCTACACCCATGATCTATCTTAAAAACCCTTCACCCCCAAGGCTACTCTTCCCTCCCAAGGGTGAGTGTGGCTTTGAGAACTCCCACATAAACAAACTCTTTACAAAGACAAGAAAAAACACATTTCTACACTACCACAAAACATGATCTCCACAATATCTAAAAGAGAATAAGATTTACATTGCACAACTTCTCAACATAAATAACAAACTAACATAACATGAAGATAAAACTAAAACTCTCTCATCACACAACACAAATTTTACTCATGAAACAAGAATAACAAAATAAGTTAGAGCCACCAACCTAGATCCAAATAAAATGGCAAGTGTTGATGTGATATCCTTCTTATCCAAGCTTCTCCTCTTTTCCCAAGCTTCACCAAAACTAGTCTAGTCTCTAAGTTAGAGAGTGGGTGTTCAAACTCTCCAAAATGAAGAGTCCCCACTAAAAAGACCTCTACACTTCTTCCCACAAACTCCTAGGGATAAGATTTCCTTCCCATTAGGTGTTCTTCCTGAAACCCCTTCCAAACTTTCTAAAAATGAACTCTTACAAAGGTTGGTCAAAAATGTGGGTAAAGACTAGCATTCTAGTAGATGGTGTTCTTACCAAAGCCTGGTTTTGAAAGTTGATTTTCGGTCTTCTAGGAAATCCAACTTTTGGATGGGTCTTTTGGTCAACTATGGATTGTCCTATGGTTAAAAATGACCCTTACCCATAGGTATACCAAGTGGGATAACTAAAAATGGTCTAAACACACCCCTAGACACCTTTTAAACCCCCCAAAAACTCATGGCAAGATCAAATTGGAAAATCTTTGATAAGACACTACCTCAAGCTCCCTAACCAAGGGATTCACATGGGGATCCTAAAAGGGGTACTATCCTAAGTTGGTAGACAACTAATCCTCAAGTGGAACATGTCATGGCTACATGTACACTTTACAAGTGTCAAGTGACACAACCCACAGATCACACCTCATAGGCCACACGACATTTCCACTTGAGCATTCATATACATAAAATGAAATAACAAGTTTTCAAAACAAATTGAAACATACAAGCTCAATACATTTACAAAATAAAATACAATTACAATGAGTTTTTGTCTCTCATTAGATGCAACCTTGGCTTGAATAGATTTCACACAGGTCTATGCTTTGGTTCCCCAAATTTACCATGGTCTAATTCCCTGCACACTAAAATCCAACATCAGTAGTCCAAGGAAATATACATGTAAATTCATAACAATCATGATCGAAATAATTTCATCTGCAATATGCTTAATTAAATCATAATTCACATGACATAATAATTCATCTATAACATACATACAACTCATCATGTAATATACAATTTCATCACTTAACTAAGCTTGTAACATATTCATTGCATAAATAATTCATTTGCAAAATTAAACATCATCATGATATCATAACATTCATACAACTGAATTAATCGCACAAGTAGAATCCATAATGATATCATAGTAATCATCAAAATAAACATAACATAATGTGCTTCTAACTCTATGGTGATAAAATCCATAATATAAAGTATATGAAACTATAATGCATCAAAATATAACATCAAATAAGTCTATCTCAAATGCAGAAATTAAAAAGCTATGACAGGCTCGGGGTGAGGCCTCACACACTGGTTCAACAAAAGTTATTCCAATATCTTTCAAAATTTGTTTCATCCAAACAATTTGAGTATAGTTAATAGGAACAACAACATACTCTGATTCAACAATAGATTGAGCTATACAATCTTTATTTGTACTTAACCATGAAACCAACCTTTTTCCAAAGAAAAATGCACCTCCACTAGTACTCTTTATGTCATCAATATTCCCTTCCCAATCAACATTAGTATAAGAATATAGTTCAAAGTCATCATATTTATCATACCACAATCCATACTCCATTATTCCTTTCAGATATTTGAATATCCTTTTTACAACAACCATGTGTGTCTCTTTAGGATCTTTTTGATATCTAGCCACAATTCCAACAACATTAGTAATATTTGGTCTAGAGTGAGTCAGATATTGTAACCCTCCAATCATTGATCTGTACTTGGTCTAAAAAATACTCTTGGTCTCATCATTATTTGTGAGTTTATGGCCAGTTACCATGGGTGTACCAATAGGTTTACAATATTCCATTCCAAACTTTTTCAACATTTATTTAAGATACTTAGTCTGAGAGATGAAAATGTCATTCTTGCTCTGATGTATTGCAGTCCAACAAAGAATTTCATTTCACCTATCATGGACATCTCAAATTCATTCTCCATTTCTTTATAAAACTTCTTACACATCTCATCATTGCCTCCAAAAATAATATCATAAAAAAAACTTCTATTATCAAAACTCCATCTTGACTAGTTCTCAAATACAAGTTATTGTCAGCATTACCTTTTCTAAATCCAAGGTGAAGTAAGTACTTTTCTAACCTTGCATACCAATCCCATGGTTCTTGCTTTAGTCCATAGAGTGCTTTCTTCAATTTGTATACCATGTCTTCATCTTCTGATAGAGGAAATCCATCAGGTTGCTCTATATATACTTTTTCTTCAAGATCCCCATTCAAAAATGCAGATTTCACATCCATCTGATATACTTTGAAGTCTTTATGTGGAGCATAATCCAATAATAATATCATGACTTCTACCCTATCAATAGGAACAAATGTATCCTCAAAATCTATGCATTCTTCACTAATACATTTGGGGTGAAATTGTGACGACAATTTGCAACAGCGGGCAAATGTTATGTGTTTTGGCTTCTTTTTTTTCAATTATAACCCTACAATGTTGCAATTGTGATGTTAATGGGATATAAGAAAAAAAAAAAAATGTTGGTCATTTCACAACTGTGGTCGAAGATCTTGATGCTATGGGTGGATACAAAATAACTCAAGACTGAAGTATGTTCCTCAAATACCCTTCAAAGTTTTTAATGCCCGTTTATTGACAAGAAGAAGTCACGGTTCCAATACCAGTTTGCAATGACCAGGCCCATTAACATTTTTAGGCATTGAACATCTTATTTGCATTAACATTTTTCAAAACAAAAGAAACAAAAGAAACAAAGCAAAATGTTACATTTCCCTCACCGAGATGTGGAACCATCTATCGGTTCATGGGGAATACAAATTTTTGAGTGTTGACAGTCAGCTAGGGCACACCGCAAGACCTCTGTTCCCATCCATTTTCATGGAAAGATTCTATCTAACATGTATGATATGTTAATAATAGTGCACATGGAGAACCGCACGGGATGAGAGAGATCTCAGTCTGAACAGTGAGAAGAAAATGGTGAAATGGTGGCTCGGGTGTGACAGTGATCAATCCGTCCACATGAGGCATATAAATTATATTTGGGAATAGTCTATTATGTTGATTGGAAGGTGATTCAATCACCTATTGATTTTAGGAGTGTGTAGAACCATGAAATTGAGGAAGCCCTAGATATCAAAGGGTTTGAAGACAAAATTTGGGGATACTGGTGTTGCAGGGCACGTGAGACAAATTGCTTTTGGATTCAGGTGATTGGAGACATATTAAGTCACCGTCCAAGAGTTGAAAGTGCCAAGTGGAGTTTTTCTTATACTTCCTTTGGAAAACTAGTCATTTTAGGCATTGAAAAGCAGGGTATCAGTCGGGTATAGGTGCATTGATGCAAAATAACAATACAAAACTCTTTATTATGTGATAGGACCCTATAAAGAGTATCTAAAATCATCATTGTCTTATCAAGAGTTGAGGAAAGGTCAAGTTATTCCACTAACAAGTCTGCTATAGGGTTACTAAGACGGGTTACTAGATCTTTTGGTTCAGTTTGAGAAGCTTTGTGGATTGGGAGATTGGAAATGTATCAGAAGCCTGAAATTCCTTGAAAACCAAATAATTTATAGACCATAAGTCCAAATTCATCCCTTAGGAATCTTGAGGATAACCTTAATAAGTTAGATCCCTTAAGCATTTGGGGTTTTTGATAGGCACAAGGGCTTAAACCTCTGAAATTTCTAATTCTACTTGTGCATTTGATATTACAATTCTCCATTACCAAAAAAATTGATCTTTATCCAACCTTTCTTTGGATAAATCCATGTAACAACATTACAAAGATTTAGAGGAAGATCAACCTTCTTGACCCCATTAATGAGGATTTATAAAATATAATAATTATTATATATTATATAGTAATTATTATATATGATAGAATTTAGTAAATAGATTACAGTAGTGCACCATGGATAAAATGTAGGCATAGTGCCAATGTTTATTTCTTTGACAAGTTCCACAAGAAGTTAACATCTTTCAATTCTTTACCAAAAAAGTTCTAAATATTCAATTAGGGTTTAAAAAGCCACCAATACTTGTAGTTGGTGAAGAATGAAATTCTTCTAGCATATTACTAAATTTTAAAATGGGTACAAGGTACATGTGATTCTTATGAGAAAGAAATCCCCTGAAAGGGTATAATTGATCTCCTTCTCTTATGTCTTTTCCACCTCTTGTATCAAAGCAAAACCTATATAATTTTTTGCATAGCAAACAAAATTTTCTCCTCTCCATGACAATCCTACCATAGATATTGCCTAAAACTACATTATTTATGTCATTCTTGAATTTCATTTTTGCTTACCCACTTTGGTAGTTGTTTGCTTATTCTTTAATAATAGTAAATGTTTCAAACTTTGATGGTTTTTTTAGATGATAAATGTTGACCCAATAAGTATGGCTTAAATTTGACAAACCTGTAATAAAAATTGCATCACCCATTGAATCCTCTCAATTGAGTTACATTCTCAAGAGTAGGCCAATTAGCTGGACCAACCTTGAGTCCTTCATATTGATTATTTGTCCAATGTACTTGAGTGCACTCTTGAAAAGTAATACTTATGTGGAGTATGACTTCAAAAGTTCCAAAATGATTCTCAAGTAATTCAAGTGTTCTACTATTCTTTTTTTTTTATTATAAAAGGATATCATCAAAATAAAAATCCATCACATTAGGCTAAATAATTGGGTACATAAATTTATTATACCTTGAAATTGGGTTGGTGCAATGGTCAGCCCAAAAGACATAGTCTAATATTCATTATGACCATGATTAGTTTTGAAGGTTGTTTAAAACTAGTCACACACTCTACCCTTTATTTGGTAATCTCCCAATCTCAAATTAAAATTTCTAAATACTACCACCATGTAACTTAGCTAAAAATTTATCTATCCCAAAAGTACAATAATTATTTTTTATGGTCTTCTTGTTCAATTCTTAATAAGGAGTCGTCATTTTTATTTACTAATAAAATGAATTTTACTAGGCTTTATGTGACCCTTATCTAATAGTTCTTGTACTGTCTTTTCTATTTTATCCAAGTTAATAAATTAGGTATTCCTTTAAAGATGAATTATAAGTGGTTCAACTCCTCGCTTTAATTCAATAATACTTTTTTGTCCTATACCAAGTGTCAAATTGTGATATAGTTATTCCCTACAAATTCCAAAATTGCTACTTGTAACTCTGTTTGTGTTACTATTTTATGTGCCTCAATCTTGTTGTGCTATCCCTTCATGAAATCATATTAAATAGGGAAACACAACCCAATTAACAATTAATTTAGAATTTTTATTCTTATTTAGCCTACTTGCAATTTGAATCCCTCTTAACTATAATAACACAGAAAAAAAAAAAATAGTCGCTTATTGATCTAATGCAATTTCAATTTATTGTCTTTTGAATAATTGTTGTTACAAAGAATTCCTCCCTTCCTCTTTTTTTTGAATGGATCGACTGATCCCCTTTTTAATAGTTTTATCAAACAGTTCTAAACCGAACTTGAAAAATTCCATAACCTTTGCCAACATACTCCTTGTCTGTGCCAAAATAGGATCTTTGGAATAGGGTATGGATATCCATCAAAGCATAATGAAACGGGGGTTTTCATGAGATATTATAGTTGGAAATTCTATTATAGACATATACGCAAAATGTAAAAGCATAGACAAGGCACATAAATTGTTTGAGAGAATGTCTCAGAGAAACGTGGTCTCGTGGACTGCAACAATTGCAAGATATGCACAAGATGGATTTGTTGAAAAGGTTGTAGAAACTTTCAATCAAATACACTTGGTAGGTGTAAATCCTAATTTCGCAACCTTTGTCAGCATTCTCTCTGCCTGTGCTAAAATGGGAGCTTTGGAATAGGGTATGGACATCCATCAGAGCATAATGGAAGGGGCTTTTCAGTTAGACATTATGGTTGGAAATGCACTGGTAGACATGTACACAAAATCTGGAAGGATAGATAAGGCACATGAATGGTTTAATAGATTGCCTCAAAAAGGTCTCATGGATTACAATGTTTGCAGGATATGCACAAAATGGATTTGATGAAAAGTCTTTATAAACTTTCAAACAAATGCAACTAGGAGATGTAAATCTGAATGCAACTTTATAAAGGATTAAGAAATTTTGTCAAATGTTGTAGTTGCAACTGCCCTATTAGACATGTATGCAAAATGTGGAAATATAGACGAGGCACATGAACTCTTTAAACAAATTCATCTAAGAAATGTGGTATCATGGAATGCCATGATTGCATGATATGTACAAAATGGATTTTTTGAAAAGGCTTTAAAAACTTTCAAGCAAATACTATTGCTAATGATTTATTGCTGCTCTGTTTTGGTATTTGATGATTGTCCATGCTTAAACATTTAATGTCATTATGGCTATATGGATGGATTCTTTGCATTAGAACACTATCATCTTCAAAATCCTATATGAAATCTATATGACCATTTCATTTCTTCAATATGCCCTATGGATGTCCCTATCTAACTATATATCTTTCAATTGCATATAATAACTAATTTATGCGCTTTTTCATGACTATGTTTGACTCATATAATTGTGATCTCTCTAGCACTATGATGTCATTTAATATGTCTTGCTAAAGCTTGTAAATTTTTTTCCTTTTGCCATGTCATGTAATATGTCTTGCCTTGTAGCTTATATGTTTTGAAATTTTTGTTAGGCCTTGTAGCTTATATGTTTTGATTGCTGGAGAGCTTCTAGAGCTAAGCAAGAAGACCATTGCATGAGTTGACGACGACGACGATGACGACGATGATGATGATGATGATGATGATGATGATGATGAGGATGATGATGATGATGATGATGATGATGATGATGATGATGATAATGATGATGATGATGATGATGACGATGATGATGATGATGATGATGATGATGATGATGATGATGATGATGATGATGATGATGATGATGATGATGAAGACGAGGATGATGATGATGAAATTTAGAGGTATTCCATCAATCCTTAATCTATTTAATATTCAAACCATCAAACCCAACCATCAAACCCTCCTTCCTAGGTGCATAAGCCTAGGGCTTTACCAAAATGACCACTCCAAACACTTCCAGATCATACCAATGGATCAAACACCATTACATGGTCCTAACATGACATTCTATGCCATCAAACTCTTTATTCCTCTCATAATTGGAAGTGTGCACTTGATCTATGTATAGGAATTCTCCTTGAGTCTCTATTGGAGATTTGATGACTATGGAAACCATTATAGGGGTGTAATAGCAAGAGAAAATCCAAAAAATATAGCAGCAATTGGACTACTCTAAGGCTTTTTTAGGTATTGACCTTAACATGTGCTCATAAGTTAGGTATTGACCTTAACATGAAATTTTTATGGTCATATTTATAAGATAATGAGATCCCTAAAGATAATGTGTATGAATAAAAATTTAGAAACTTACTTCTACTAAAAAGTATCATTAATAAACTTTGGCTTCACCATACAATCCTTTTTCATTCAATAACTTATGTCCTTTGTTTGCAGTAATGAGGATACATTATTACCTAAATCGATTGGTTTTAGAAAACCTCTTTTGGAGTGTCTTTATTTCTCATTCAACATATTGTCTCTATGTATCATGATCATCAAGAAGGCTTGTGTTTCACTATCACACATTGGTGCAGATTGGCATTTCTTGTATTCTTCCTTATGTGCTATTTCTTACTATCCTCTTGTTGCTATTATAAGAATAGCTTTTCTCTTAATTGGATAGTGAATGCCTTGGGGTTGTATGCATAGGCTTTCCATGTCACTTTACCATAACCTCTTGATTGGTTCTTCTTCTCCTCAACATCACTATTTGCTCCTAGACACCCATTGTTATGCATTTTTCCATCCTCCATTGTCAAGTTGTTCACACCATGTGAAGATTCCCCATTTTGTTGGCACATGCTCAAGTGAATAAGTTCTATTAAGGAAGGACTCTTTCTCAATTTCAATCCTAATGGAGTGCTTCCCTGCTCATCCATTTGGTTTTCAGCATTCACTCTGTCTCCTCCACTGTTCATCTCCTGCTAGGAATAGACAACCAAACTTTGTCACTCACATATCACATTATTGAAGCAAATTTGACACTTCAGAGCATTTGGCACAGAATAAGCAATACCCATCAAATGTTTGTCCTAATAACTTATGAACATATCCTATTAACTTACCTGTTGAACCAAGTTCATATACTTGATACATTTAGAACTTGAAATCTCTTGGGAATCTACATAAGAGTTCTTCATGTGGGCTTATATTTTCTCGTTACTGACTAGACATGAAAAGAAACTATTTGGCAATATATCTATGGTTGCCTGTGATGCAGCAGGGAATGGCAATGGACCCTCTACTCAAGGCAATGATCAACAATCCTTTGGTCAATCTCAACACCTACCCATAGGGATAGACCTTATGCTTTGGTCTATCAACTTACTCACTTGGCAAATGAGTAAACAACAAATTATTTTAGTTCATCCACAAGACACCCTAGGCAAGATACATTCAACCTTCAATGGTTACTAACATGAGTTTGTCTCCATCCCAATCCTGCACCTCCAACTCAACACAAGCTTCACAAACCTAACGGCCTCATTAGGTATGGCACCCTTGAGATGAACAAGAGATGGGTACTTAGGCTAGGAACACCTTCAAGACAGCAAATACTCTACAATTACTTGATTTCCAAACACATACTCCAAGGTGAGTTGATGGATTAACAAGAAACACAAAATTAATTTATTCTTACTGTCCTAGAGATGACAGTCAATGGTACCCTTCAATGGTCTGTCCTTCAAATACAATATGGATTCAACATCATATAAAACTCAAGAGGCATGAAATACCCCTAAATGGATCTGTATACACATACCACTCACCACAAATGGATCTGTATTCTTACAGTTTAAATTGAATTATTTATTAATGTCTATGAATAACTACAAAGTTAATGGGTTGAAGATAAAGTATAGTATAGTAAGTCAAGGGAGAGCATCATTGCACCTCTAACCTAACAAAAAATATATACTATACAAAAGGCTTTAAAACAATCAATATCAATATCGAAAGCCAAAATCAAATCAATTTTGAAAGGAATGTATAATATAAGTAATTTTATTAAGGCACATATCTTACATTAAATATTTCCTCAACTTCAACACCTTATGATTCATGTCACCACTGGTAAGAAACCTCCTTTTCTCAATAGGTATAATATGTAAAATAACTATCAAATGAATGTTTATAGCTGCTAAGAGAAGGAAGTGATAGTTTTGATGATAGGAGAAGTACACATTATTTTTCCTTACTCAAGTGATGAAGTTTTAAGCTTATCTTAAAGTGAAAGCTTCATTTATGCATTTATGTGATGCTTATAATGTGAGATTGATTTAAGTGTTATAATGTGTACCTTTTAATGTTTTTAATTTTTATGTGATGCTTATGATGGATGTGATTATGATTATGATGTGATTATGCTCATGATAATTGAATTACATTTGCAGGAAATTGAACCCCTTTCAGGAGCATCCTGCATAGTCTCATGGATCAACAAGTATAAGTCAATACACCTTATAGACAGTCTATTTAATAAACTTATCAAAAGTAAGATTGATGTCTTCTAAGATCTCTCCCATTTGCAGGTACCATCGAATAGGTATTTGTCAAAAGTGTCTTCCTCAAGTGAGGGAAATATAGGAATAGAAGAGGAAAGTGAGACATGCAGTTTATTTAGAACAAGGAGATTAACTAGAGGTCAAAGGACTAGAAGGAAATTCAATAAATGCATGAAATTTTTCCTTGCTCAAGGGGGGTCATGTTCTTATGATGATGAGATGAAAGGTGAAATCGAGGTGCCCTTGAGGTACCAACATCTACAAAAACATTGGGTACCCAAGGAACTTCCTCCAATAAACACTGATTTTTGTGTTAACGAGAGGATATATCACATAGCACCATCATCATTACATGGTTTGGGCCTATTTTCTATGGACGGCATAAAGGTGTCTTACAACAAATTTTTTGAATTGATGGAGTATGTTGGACCATGTTACGATTACAAAAGTTGGATGCATGTTGTTCAATATAAAAAAAGTATGTGTAGGTATGCACTCTCGGCAAATTATATACAACAGCAAGACAATAATCAAAGTAAAAGTGTGGCTATATACATTGATGGAAGGCCAAAAGCAACAGGGAATATTGCAGGTTTTATAAATAGTACATGACCTGGGTCAACTATAAAGCAACCCAATTGCATATTTGAGGCATGCGAGGGAAATCGTGTATTCATCTATGCAATAAAATCAGTACGTGTAGGGGAAGAGCTGCTTATTGATTACAATTTAAACCGCATAGATACAAACAAGGCTACTATCATGGGGGTGGTACATACTATTAAACCAACTTCTAATCAATGACTCCAACATACCATTTAGTTGTTAAATTTTTGGCTAACATTTTTATACTTGATCTTTGACATAGGGGCACAATATGGAGCAACCGCCTGGAGGGGATGGTGATGATATTCCTAGCTTATCTACACATGAGCAGGTAAAACTCATTGTAATTGTGCAAACTAGATAGAAGCAAAATGTTATTTTTTTAATGTTGTTTTCTTCATTATTTTGGAGTAATTTTGATAATACTAATACTATTGTTGTCACAGAGGGCCGGTGGTCAGAGAGAGGGAAAGCAACCTACAGTCCCTCAGGAGTCCCCCCTTGAGGAGGACCCTTTTTTTATTGATTTAGCAGAGACCGATGACCTGATCAGTTCCATTAAAAAGCTACTAAAGAAAATTGGAAAAGAACTTTTATGTTTGGCATCCATACAGCCTCAGACTCAAGAAATAAAAGAGAGGGGAGCTAACTTGTTGCGCACTTCTAAAAACTTAAAAGTAAGTATTAATGAAATTTTTAATTATAACAAGAGTTCAATAATGATTTTTATGTTATGCTCTTTTATGGCATTAATTAAAATATGGATGCGTTGTCTTTACAGAGTTATTTGTGTAATTTTGAACCCCATTCCCATGATGAGGGTACTGCAGGTGGTTCAGGTAGATCACATGTTCCATTCCCCACTTGTGTTTTCCACTGAATATATATAGGAATGATCATAATCATTGACAATACATGCTCGAACAATCCTTTTTTTTAATGCTCTAACAATCTTGTCCATGCTAGTCCACGCATTCTATATTTATGCATGCTCTAACAATTTTATTCTTCAGCTCCTTTCCATGATGCTATGACAACGCTGCCTGCATCCAGGACAACCACAAATGTCTTTCTGACTACTATGTCAGCAACACCCAGCCTATAGGCATCAACTGTTGCACCATCTACTGGTACACAAATCTCTATTTTTCTCTCTTTTGTTATGTGTTTAAGTGTTATGTGTTTACGATGTAGATCCCTTGATTGTGTTTGTGCCATGGGTGCTCTGCACCAATTTATTTCCCTTGAAGTATTATTTCTTGGAGGCATTTGATAACGGTTTTAATTTTTTGCAATAGGAGATGCAACAAGTCCTGATGTAGCATCATTTCCTGGATGTTCCCATGTTCCTAGTACAGGAATGCTGAAGGATTGCATATTGATCATCAGCGACGATGAAGGCATTCCCTTAAAAGTAGCCAAAGTTCTAGGTACTTTAAAGTTATTATTATTCTATAGTGATATAATAGTAATTTAGTTTTTGATCACTCTTCATCGACTAATGATCCCATGATTGTTTTGTAGGGAATGATGTTTTCTGGCAAAAACTTGGTGATGAGTGTTTGTGGATATTCGGGCCCACCCTACGTACATGGTGGAACATCATATCCTAACTAAAACCCCAAACCACTATTTTGATTTCATATCATTGCTAGAATAGTTTTCCTTTTCATCCATTTCTTGAACTATATTAAAGGTAGCTTCACTTCATTTATGAGTCTAACATGTTTTTTTAACTTAAAAGGTGGAATAACCAAGGAAAAAAGTTGAAGGATGATCTTGTAGAGAGTATGACCCAGCTTTTTGGACCTCGTGCATTCGAGAGAAATAGGCTCCTTGAAAGAGCTGGTTTATGTTTGAAGTATATTAGGGACCAGTATAGGAAAAATTTACAGGTTAACCCTAGGCACGAGCATCCGCCCTATGTTCCTGAGGCTAAGTGGCAGGCTCTAATTTTGGATGGAAAGTATAAAGCTGACATGAAAAAAGGAATTACACCAGTAGAGAGTAGAGCAAGGTATGTGATACTGTTGAGAATGTAATCACATACCTTGCTCTACTCTCTACGATCTAACATATTTCAAACTTTTCATAGATTGCCTGACACATCAAAGGCAACAAAGGCAAGACTAGAAAAGCACGGGACACACAAGCTCGGCTTTGGTGGTTTTTCAAAACTTCAAGCACGAGTTGTAAGTATTAGTAAATGAAAAATTGTATCAAATTTTTTATATATTGCAAGGAATTTTGTTTTGATGAAACAATGCAAGTAAAATTCACCATACCAAGCAAAAATGCAGGGCTCAAAGTTCAATAGATGTCTCATAGAAGAGGACAAGAGAATTGGCTTCCAACAAGGCTATAGAGTCGTGGCTGAATGGCTATGAGCTGAAATCAGTGCACAAAGTTCTAATAATGATACATCTAAGCCACAGGTAAATAAGCTAAATGAAATTTATTTCAAATTGAATACTTTACCAATTAGTCTATTTGATGTTAAGTTCCAATATAAAGTGAGTATATCTATTTTAAGCAAGCAATGATAGCAATGCGTAGGATATTGGAATGTAGCCTGACAATCCTTCTACACAATCTATGCATGATGAAGGTTTGCATGATGTACATCCTAGTGGTGGAGGTATACATTTGCTATTAAAATTTTTATATGTAATTGCAATTGGTGTTTGGATTAACGTAACATTTTGTATAGCAGCTATAGAGGATCAAGGGGTTGGTGTTCATGAGCATGTTGAAGTTGAGTCCAGACAAAATGATGTGGCCAGATCAGGTAAAGAGTGCCACAGTTATGTTCTTTAAAATTATTAAATACTTGTAACAATTATAATAAAATATTTTTAATTTAACTCTTTTATTTGTTATTGCAGAGGACCCCCCTTTGCAGTAGCATAGGAATTTGAGATCATCAAGAACAGAGAACAAAACAACTGATGAGGGGGGAATTGATGATAACACTGATGCTCCTCTTAGAGCTTACATAGAAAAAAAATTTAGAAAGAAAAAAAAGAAATGATTGTCATCTACATACCTTAATTGATAATGACTGAATTTTATGTCTCAATGAATTTAATTATGTGCTAATGAATGTTCATGAAATATGTGTTAATGCAGAATATTGATGAATTATGTGTTAATGCAAAATATTGATGAATGCCCTATTGAGTATCTGGTATGTCTATAGATGTCTCACTCTGCATTATTTTGTTGTAGCATTCCATTGTTTATTGACTTTCAAATATTTTATGGAACTTACACTAGTAAGGCCAAAGTATCAATTAACTGATCCTTATTGTTTATGTATTTTACCGAGTACTGAAGTTTGTTTACCATATGGGATTTAGTAATTTTAATTCAAGGTGTAATATTATTTTGGATTCCTTGTTTTTGGGAACATTTGTTGGTTTTATTCATTTTCTTTAATATTTAAAATAGAGTAGAGGGATACAATTTTCTTCAGCATCAAGTTTCATAGAATTTATAGTATTAAAATTTTAAGAATGTTTAAAATTTTATTGGGTGGGTGCTATTGTCATACATAGAAAAAAAAAGTGATTGTTTCTTGTGTATACCGTTCCTTTATACTTGACTAGAATCTGCTATATTATTAATAGTCTGTTATGATTCTTAATAATAATAATATGAAATGATATTTTAGTTCATCTTTTAAGTTGTTTCCAATTCAAGAATTATATTCAGTAGGGATATAACTAGGATTGTGAATTTATTTTTGCTAGATTAGTAACCTTCCTACAATGCCATGGATGTTGTCAAGACATGAAACCCCATGTAATACAAGTCTTCCCTAGAGATGCTATTCACATGTAAAATAGCTACCCCTCATGTTTAAAAAAAAATTGTTTCAAGCATTATGGGATCATCCTATTCAGTTACAAATGATTAGAGCATAGTTATGAATGAGAAGAGCCAAATCATGTCTAAGATACAAAGATAAACTCTTGTCCTGGTACAGATCCAAATTTTGTATGGACTATTTTTTTCTAGTTGCCTTGGTTTTTTTGATGTTTTAAAAAGGGAAAATTCACAATTGGGGAAATTTACCCGATATTGTTTGGCAGTGCACCTATATTGGTGGCTCCCATAAAATCTCATGAATGCTACACTTTTGCGAAATGAATCCATCTACTCAAATTTTAGCATAAAAATGTGAAACCCTAAAATCAAACAATTCTAACCATTTTATCTTTGTTTCCACTGACACTTGTCATCTTTAGCTGTTAAAAGAAAGAGCTTGAAGTCTTGCAAAAACATTGCTAAATTCAGAGGCAGCAAGAAGCTCAGTGACAGATGTAGCATGTGTTCGGTTAGGTATTCATGTGAGCACAAAAGAAAGAACAGTCAAGTCGCTCAATCAATTCACTCCCAATAGGCCTACTACTAAGAAATATGTAATTTAGCAGCAAATATGCTAACCAGATAGGACCACATTAATAACATCTTAAATTCATTTATGTTGTCCATAAACACTTACATTTTAATTGAATCGTCATGCTTTATCAAATTTATTTTTTACTCTTAACTAATCAAAGATTACCATTCATAAAGATTGATAAATAGTAAGTCTTTTATTTGATTCAGGTACTTATCTTATTAACATAAACTAACTCATAGTTAACCTAAAGGAACAAGTCTGTGTCATCCGAATTTCACAAATTGAACAAATGGTAAATCTAACCTGATGCATTAGTATACTCTCCATAATCAGATTCGATACAGTAGCTTATGAGACTCAAACTTTTTTGCTTATGTAATGCCACAATTGATGGCATGAATCCAAAATGCTCTTTTCTGTGAAGCTAGTGATTTCCCATAGTTTTAGACATGGTAGAAGAATAGATGGCAATTGATTCAAATATACTTGTCCAAAGAAAAAAGAATAAAATGCAATTGGCCTCTGATTAAGTACAATAAGCACCATTATAAGTTCTGGATGAACTAAATTGAATCTATGAACCTAGGCATTATAGAATTATATGTACATCAGTAAAAAAATGTAGAAGTATTTATCAATTATGTAGAATTATCTACTTGAGACTTTCAAATCTTTTACTCCACCAAAGTCAATTTTCTTTCCGAGCTTACTATCTGATTCATCTTATATAGACAATAGAGCATGATTATTCTACAAGAAATGCCTTTGTTTTGTGTAGGTTCCCATCCGTCAAGAGTGGAAAACTACAGGTAGGCTTATTTTGCTGTGAGTTTCAGTAGTGGAATGGTAGTGAGAATATTTAATATTCACTCCTAAAACATTAAGTTGTCTAGCTTGAGAGTTGTCATCTAGTGAATCAGAATCATATTGCATCAGTACACTAGGAGTGGGAGATTGGTTGATTTGTCTAATTTCACTGGTGTCTATGTTGATTGATATCATTTAGATCATATCTTGGTTAATATATGGATATATGGATATCCAGGAAATAAAATGGACATAGATTTCATGTCCAAACGGTCAGAGTTTGGACTTCTGTGCAGTAGCATTAGCATCATAGTTGGGTCTTGTAAATTGGATGTGTACATTATTGAACAATCCATTTCATCTGGCCAAATTTGGAAATATCCTTTTTAAGTGGACATGATGGAATATAAATAGATACGTGTCTATAAGGTCTTTATTTATGACCTTACGTTTGTGCTACAGAAATAGTTTGAGCAGATGCTGACTTTGAAAATCTGGTTTGAGAGTAAAATAATAGTGTTTTGTGTTTCAAGTAAACCACATTATAACTTACCTTTATGGCCTGTTATTGGCCTTACCAGCTCCTATATCAATATTAATAGGTGCACTTTGAGAGAATAGCCTGGTAGCGTGCCTAGGAAGATTTGCTTATATTGGGTGATAAGCCTTAGAATACTGGATTTTACTGCTCCTAATTCTGGGGATTATCTCTGGTTGCGTAAGAGCAGCATTCCTATGTTGTGGGAATTATCTACTATTGCATTCTGTTGCAGCATTCCATTTTTTAAAAATTTTTTTATCTTGAATCCGTCACAATTGCGACGGTAACCTCCAAAATTACGATGGTGTCGCTATATTGGCAATGCCCAAATACCATCGTAGTTGCTTGGGTGCTCGTCGCCATTGCGACGTATACGCATAGAATTATGATAGATTTGTTGTATTGGCGACGCCCAAATGCCGTTGCAATTTCTTTGGGTGTACATCGCAATTGTGACGGTTACACATAGAATTACGATGAATTTCCTGTATTGGCGATGCCCCAAATGCCATCACAATATCGAGTAAGTGCATCATAAGTACTATGGTATTCATCGCAATTACGATGCAAATATAAGGAATTGCAACGGGGTTGATGTCACAATGAAGGGGTTGCATAACAACAGATTGAAGTCGTAATTGCGACGGAAAAGGAAAGACGTTATATTTTGCGATGAAAAAATAGCGACATCTATTACTGTCGCAATTGCAACACATAGCTGTCTCAATTGCGACACATAGCCATCGCAAATCGATGCCAAATTTAATAGTGCTTGTTGTGAATAACCTTTGGATACCAATCTTGTCTTGTTCCTTACAACAATTCCTTCTTCATTTATTTTGTTTATGAAAATGGTAGTGCCTCTTCAACTCTGTCATGCAAGGAAGTAATAGAACCTCAAACTTTGGATTGCAAGTATAATGAGGTAAGTATACTTGATGTTAAATACTATTTAATCTAACTAAGAATATGTTGCAATAAATGAAATACTATGATGTTATATTAGGTTTTTATTTACCCTTTTGAATAGTATATTCATGATGGTACTTTATTAATTAAATATATTAGTTTTTACAATCAAAAGATTAGATTAGTAGGTTATGACGATTGTCACTAATTCTTAGATATTGTGTCTTATATGCCACTAGAAATTTTAGGAAGATTTAAATTGACATATGCTCATATTGTTAGAAATGATTTATTTAAATGCTTCAAGATAATGCAATAATATATGGTTATATATTGTGTATGATGTACCACATCTTACTATGCATTTTGCCTATTGGTGCTGGTATGAAGTGATACAGAGCCATAGTCACTTGCTTGCGAGATCCACATGGTGTTCTGTTATCCTTCATTATGATTATCTGTGTTATATGTGCTTCGGTTATTTATATATTATGAATAGTTGCACTTGATATTTGTATGTTATTGAATAGGTACCAGACACATTCACCCTCAGCTGTAGGCATTGAGTGTGTGTCTATGATCCCGACAGTGACATAGGAGATAGTAATTCTGACATTTCATACTAAGCCAATATCATCCTTGTTTGGATGATGTATCCATAATTTATTATTATATTACTCTCTCCGGTACAAGTTGGTAAATCCAGAATTCATATTGCACATTGTGGAAGACCAGTTGTGTGTTTGTGCATTAGAGTCTCATAGTTGTTGCTAAAGATGATTTAATTAATAATACTATTTTTAATTATTATTATAAAATATTTTATATTTTTTTGATAATTTTATCATAGTGCTATTCCATTTAATTAGAATTGAATAAATTAATCCAAGTTGAGTTCAAGGTGAATTTGGGGTTCTAATTTATTTTAATTTAAATTATTATTTTATTCTTTTTTAGTTTTAAGTAGAAAAAGTGACTTATAATGAAAAATTAGAACTCATTTAAACACTTTTTTATTTTTGGAGAGCAAAATTGTTCAAACCCTCTTGTAAGAAATTTGGGGATTTTTTTGTTGGCAGCGATCTATTTGCCAGATTTGAGCACGAAGCGGCTCGTTGGAATCGTGGCAGGATTGCTATACTATGACAAAATTTTCATCTGCTTTCATGCCGTATTTATTTCTTCCCTTTCATTTTGGATTTCTCCTCTTGTTGCGAGGTAGGGCTCTATATTTTTTGTTTTAATCTATCTTTTTGCCTGAAGTAAATTGGAGTAGTTTAGTGGGATGAAAAAATATTTATTTCTACGATTTCATCTATTTCTTTCACCCAATTGGATTTGTATGAATTTGTATATGCTTGCATTTTGGAGAAATGAAGTAAAATAGTGTTATGCTGCCCAAATTTTTTAAAATAATGAAAATGTGAATTTTATGTTAAAAGAGGGGTGTTGGGCACTTTTAGAACCAAAGGATATATTTAGAATTTTGATTTTTGAAAGTTAAAAATTGAAACTATTTTAATGGAGTTTATGAGAGTTTATGGTTTTGCTTGAAAAATGAAGAAATGTAAAAAGTAAAATTTGGGTGTTTTGAATTCATATTATTTTGTGGAATGATAGAGTTATATAATAAAATTTCTTATTTGACTCAGTTTGAGTCCATTCTCATATAGTTATGGTCATTTGAAGATTGCATGTGAATAGTGATATAAAAATGCAAATGTGATAATTTATGTGAATAACAGAACTTTATTATGAATCCGGAATTAAAATTTTATTTGGAAAGTGTGTTGTTGGGTAGATTTAGACCAATGGGTTTTAATTCTGTAGCCTTAATCCAAATTTGATTTTTAGACTTTTTATTCATCACACCATTTTGTGTGCTATCTAGAACCCATCATTCATCATGTTGTTCATGAATTAGATTTTAATATAAGTTATCTTTGCTACAAAGAATATGATGGACAAATTAGAATGGTTATATGATATTCTGGGTATTTTTATATTTTGACCCGAAAGTGACATTTCAAGTTAAAATGTTGATTTTCAAAAACCTTATCAAATTTTGCTAGAAATTGGTATTTTTATGTTTTGAGCTTTTTGTTCAATATTTGAGTAATATATATGTCATGAAACATGTAAAAAGATGTTTATATCACATGTTTATTTATTAGATCATCTTGACATCTGTGCTCTTGGTAATGTGGCCAATAGAGCGTGTGGTATGTAATCTTCTTACTTCGAGTGTTTGTTTGTTTTTTTATATCGGTGTAATTTTACCTTTGTTATTGTTTTTTCTCATGCCCTTGTGATAGTACACATCATGCTTGAGAATGAACTCTCATGTGGTATGTGGATGTCAGGTGTTGAGACCGCATCCAAGATATAGTTGAGTTATGCTCTTATGTCAAGTTTTGAGGGACATGTACTCTTGGTATTGAGACCAATTATGTTTACTTTGTAACGCCCCGCCAGGGAACCCAAAAGAAACTAACCTAGAACATGATACTAAGTTTGGTGAACAATTTTTTTTTCTAAAGTTTACAATCAAGATATACAATTACATGAATGCATTAACCATTATCTCACATAACACACATCGTAAACACAGGTTACAAATCTAATGGGTCCCATGACATAGTATTACTTACTAACATAACACATTAAATAACATCAACAAATGATTCCATAAATTAAATACAACAATTACATCATAATGATTACATCTCATGAACAATCATTAATCCTAATAAACATACATCCATTGCACATGTTGTAGGGTATGCATTAATCATTCTAACAACTAAATTACAACATCCAGATTAGGTATCACATGCGATACTCTAATACAAGATTTACAATAAGGAATAAGTATATAAGAACATCAATGAAGAAGTAACATAAGGAATCCAACTGAAAAGACACCATCAAGCATCGGTACCAAGATGTTGAATCTCAAATGGTAAAGAATCACTACCACCCATCTATGTAGAACCACAAAGGTCTACCCCACTGTGCTGAGGAGATAACATTGGACCCCAACTGGATAATCAAGTCATTACAGGAAACACCACTAGGAAAGGGAATCCTGGAAGCTTACTAACTCAAGGTCAACCAGTAAAGTGATAGGTATGACTCACTAATCCAGAGGCAACCGACCATGTAGGATAACTAGACTATGCATAGGCAGGTGTCATCATGTACGTCTAACCCTTGAGTCTCATCCTGGTAATCTATCTGGATCCCGACACTCAAGTGACCATACATGGATCAATGACTTCTCATACAGACGAAGCCATTAACTATGCTAGACACACACCTCTCAAGGTGGCAAGCATCTTCTCCATTCCCACCTTAGTCTGTAGTAGCACTAAAGCATGGGCAAGGAACTTATCTTATTAGGTTCATTTATTTCCCCTTAATTTATTAAGTTATCACTTGATTACAAATAATTACAATAAGTGATTCTGGCAGCCACTTGTGGGCCCTGACGCTTATTGCAAGCTACCTCCTAACACATATCTAGGTAAACTACCCTAGGCTCAAAGATCTCTCTTAGATCAAATCACAGATAAATAGCTAGTCACACATCTAGAATTATCATAGAAACCACGATTGACTACATAAACATAATCATTGAATTCACAAAATACAACAAAAGCCTATAAGGTCAACTGGAAAACATATAATACACACTCATGCCAAACAATAGCAACAACATGAACAATAGACAATTTCCAAGCCTCTATCTTTCCTACGTCATCTAGTTCCCATAAGACTGATAGACCCAACATCTAGGAAAGATAAAGCCATATTGAATTAAATAGTCAATTATAGTAGAAAATAATGCATGTTCAGATGAAAAGAAAACTTATATGTTTTCAGCATTAAATAAAAGTCAATTTTGTCCATAAAAATGCAACACACAATATTCCTCATACTTAAGCCAAATTAAATAAATAACCCAAATTTATTCAATTGTTTTAAAACTAATTAAATACCCAAAAATTATAAGATTCAACAAAGTTGACTCATTCCAATAAAACAATTATTATTTTAAATAATAATTATTATCATGTTTTATCCATATTAATAAAATTACCACTAGAATTTATTATTACCCAAAAGTAATAAATTACTAATACAATTTATTAATAAGATTAATCATAAAATAAATAAAACTCATTAATTAATTTTATTAAAACTAATTAACAAATTTAATAACAACAAATTAAATATACTAACAAAATTTAATAAAACAAATTCACTAGAAACAAAATTTAATATATAACAATTAAAAAATTTATTAACAAATACTAATAAAATTAAAACAAATGAAATCGCATTATATAAAAAACACAACTTACAAAGTGGGGGGCCCCACTGTGGGTACCCGTGCCCACTGGCGGGCCTACGGACATGTCCCCACCGCATGGCACCACTGTGTCGTCGGCAGAGCCAGGCTCTGTTGACGGTACCGTGGTACCACCGGTAGGCAGCCACGGCTGCCGAGGTGACAGGGGGGAATATGGGGTTAAAACCCGTGTGCTCCCTCATTTTTTTTTAAATTAATTTTTTTAAAAAACTTTTTACAACACATCAACAATTAATACAATTTCAAATACATTCATTTGCTAATTTATTTTTATATATATATATATTTTTGAAAAGTGAAAACTAACACTTCTATTTAATATACATATATTTTTTTTTAAACAGGCCTAACATATTTCCAAAAATGGAAATACAAACCTGTATATCATTTTTCCAGAAATGGAAATATGTAGTTTTTTAACAAATACAAGCTCAAAATTTGCCCCTCTTCTAATCTGTCTTTTTCTCTTTAACAATATTGATTAAATATTCAACCACTTAAGACATGAAAAACTAATTTTTGTCTTATCCAATATATATTTTTTTGACTGTATATTTTTGATAGAGAGGGATTTTTTTTTTACATAGAATGGTATTTTTCATCCAATTTGGATATTTGAAGACAACCCACTAATTAAATTTATTCATACTATAGAACTAACTATAGATATTTTCATTTTTCATTTTCTAGGTGCCCTAGGATGAATTTTTCCCCAAAATTTCAGCAGCATAACACTACTATGCCAAGTCACAAAATAAAATAAAAGACATAATTCAAAGGGTTTCCTAATACCCATAATGAAACATAATTGGAAAATAGAATTGCATCCTCAAATCAAATCAAGCACATCTATATAATGAAAATTTTATAAATGAAATTACAAGAAGATTAAATCAAACCCTACCTCAATCCAATGCTAGATACTAAGATAGAATGCCTGTAAGATGAATACAATCCTAGAACTGTCAATAGAAAAGCTCAACCTGCAGGCTCTGAGTCACAGTGCAAGAAATTCCCAAATCCAAAGCAATCTTTCTCAAGCTCAAGCATATACACCAAACCTCAAGAACACAAAGAGATCTCCAAAATTCCCAAAAGGCTCTCTCCAAAAATCTCCAACCAACTGATTAACTCCAAATGAATGCAAAATCCCCCTATTAGGGATTCAACTCCACTAAACAAGCAAAATCCTAAATGACTCACACAAGGACTCCTAATCAAACTCTCCCACTTTGTTGAGAGAAATCCCTATTTATTAATTAAAAATAAATATTTTTATGCACAACTCATATTAATCTCCAAAAGACAATTTGACTCTTTTTTAAAAAAAAAATAACATATTCAAACTTAATATAACACATGCTAATATTAAAATCCATTATTAAATAAATTTAATATTTCAACATCATTAAATCGTGCAATATATATTAATTAAATAACTAATGGACAATTCAAATATATTTTCACCCAATTAATTAATTAATATCAAATATCCTAATATTTGATTTTTAATTAATTAATAATCATAAAATAACTTAGGAAATAAATTTAATATTATTTTCCAATTTTAATATTAAATTCCATAATAATGGAAAACCACATATGAAAACAACAATAAATCAAGATCAACCAACAAACATACAGACTCAAAGAAGGGTATCGCGAACTGTCACCTTGACAAATCCGGATAGGGTAGTCAACAAATACTTATCAGATAATCAGGATAAATGGGTTTAGGATAGGGTTTTGGGTCCATCTGTCATCTCCCCTCTTTACCATTAAGATGAGTATTTATGGGCATGCTCACTCCTGCCAATTCAGGGAAGCCGATGCCTTGTACTTGCAAACTTGTCATCAAAAAAAAAAGCATGTACATACAACATATAACAAGCAATGATAGCGTACGATCAGTTGTGTGGATCTCGACAAAGTGAGTAACTATGCCTCCGCCCTCTACCATAAAGACACATAAAATAGATACATAAATATGAGCACCATACACATGCCAGTATGGGGTAAGTACATCATAATTTAACTGAAACATGAAACATCTCAACATAATGTATATCAATATCCAAACATGACATCACATAATCATAATCAAAACCATAATCTAGATCATCAATAGTCATTGACATAATAAAATCTGCACACAACAATGTAGCCTAAAAGAGTATGGAATCTAAAAAATTGAAAGAAAACTATGGAGGTACTACATCCTCCCCCCATAGGATTAGGCTTACTCCTGGAAGCCTGGAATAAGTAGTAACATGAATCCCATAAATCTAATTGCGCTGAAAAGAAACTAAACTAAAGATCACTGAGAAGGTCCCATTGGACCCTTTCCTACATTAGGGTTTGAACATTGAGGATCATTCCCAACTGAAAAGGCCCTATGAGCTTTTCCTACATCTCCAACTGTAGGCTCAGAAGCTACCGGCTTCTGTCCTACAAACTGAGGACAATCATATGACTTATGACCTTGTTGGCCACAAGTGAATAAATCCCCCTTGAACACTCTCCTCACTGCAGGAACACTAGATTGCTGGAAGCTACCTCTATCGGCACTCTACTGAGCACTCTGAGTAGGCTGAGAAAAAGAATGATCCTTACTTTGCTAACCATTGCGGAATTTCTTGGTCTAAGAACCATCACTCTGAGTAGAAGGAAGTGGAAGTGACTTAATCTATTGTCGATTCTAGTTACCTTTGTAGAAGTTTGAAGACTTCTTGAAGTTCCCATTACGCTGAGACTGGTTCCCTCTAAAACCTGATCCTGAAGGTCCACCTACTGCAATATCTAAATGTCGATCATGTCCTAAGACTATATTAGCCTCCTTAAGTGTAGCATTAACAACCACTTCCCTGAGGGTCTTAGGCTCAAAGAGTAAGACTTCTCCAATAATATGTGCATTCAACCCCCTGACAAAATGTTGTACTAGTAAGGTTGTATCATGACCAAATCTGGCATATTGCTTGAGCTCAAAGAATTTGTGCTCATATTCACTCACCATCATAGTTAGCTGTTTCAAATTGTGAAACTCATTGCCCCTCTATTTCCTCCATTGATCAGATAAGAGACGTTCTTGAAAATGCTCCAAGAATAATTCCCAAGTAACTGTGTCCATCTAAAGACCCAGTTTCTCATCCTCAATTTTCCACCATACTGCTGCAAAATCTGTGAGATGAGTCACAACATATCTAACTCTAGTATTTCTACTGAATGGATACATGGTGAAACTTCGCTCCAAGGTGATCAACCATGTCTCAGCCTCAAGAACTGTACCCTTCCCATCAAAGGGAATAGGTCATCCCCTCATAAGATCCCACATATGGTTTGCTGCTACCACTGAAGGATCCACAGTAAATTTCCTCTTTAGAGGACTCCTGGATCTTTCCCTCTCTCCTTCATTCCTCTGGGAATGATGTGAACCATCCTGATCTGCTCTATCCTAATCAGGACCAAGATGAGCAAGGATTGCCTACAAGAGTTGTCTCATATCAGGATCATCCTGATGATCCTCTCTCTGCTCACCCCTAGACTGCTGGCAGTTACTAACTTTCTCAACACTACTGGAGGGGCTAGGTTTCCTTCCCCTTCCACGTCCACCTAACCTACCACTACCTCTACCTTTGGCTGCTCTAGTTACAGGCATGATTCTTCCAACATGAACAAATCAGCAAACACTCACGAACATATATCAAAACATAAACCAAGACAAGATGATCATAAAGTAATAGTTTAAAAATAGAATGGTTATATGTCTAAGTTTTGTTTTCAAGCTTAATCTACACACATAAAACCTAATGAGTGTACATACCCAGAGTTCCCAGTGTAGAAAATCCACTCTGATACCAAATGTAACACCCTGCCAGGGAACCCAAAAGAAACTAACCTAGAACATGATACTAAGTTTGGTGAACAATTTTTTTTTCTAAAGTTTACAATCAAGATATACAATTACATGAATGCATTAACCATTATCTCACATAACACACATCGTAAACAAAGGTTACAAATCTAATGGGTCCCATGATGTAGTATTACTTACTAACATAACACATTAAATAACATCAACAAATGATTCCATAAATTAAATACAACAATTACATCATAATGATTACATCTCATGAACAATCATTAATCCTAATAAACATACATCCACTGCACATGTCGCAGGGTATGCATTAACCATTCTAACAACTAAATTACAACATCCAGATTAGGTATCACATGCAATACTCTAATACAAGATTTACAATAAGGAATAAGTATATAAGAACATCAATGAAGAAGTAACATAAGGAATCCAACTAAAAAGACACCATCAAGCATCGGTACCAAGATGTCGAATCTCAAATGGTAAAGAATCACTACCACCCATCCGTGTAGAACCACAAAGGTCTACCACACCGTGCTGAGGAGATAACATTGGACCCCAATTGGATAATCAAGTCATTACAAGAAACACCACTAGGCAAGGGAATCTTGGAAGCTTACTAACTCAAGGTCAACCAGTAAAGTGATAGGTATGACTCACTAATCCAGAGGCAACCAAACATGTAGGATAACTAGACTATGCATAGGCAGGTGTCATCATGTATGTCTAACCCTCGAGTCTCATCCTGGTAATCTCTTTGGATCCCGGCACTCAAGTGACCATACATGGATCAATGACTTCCCATACAGATGAAGCCATTAACTATGCTAGACACACACCTCTCAAGGTGGCAAGCATATTCTCCATTCCCACCTTAGTCTATACTAGCACTAAAGCATGGGTGAAGAACTTATCTTATTAGGTTCATTTATTTCCCCTTAATTTATTAAGTTATCACTTGATTACAGATACTTACAATAAGTGATCCTGGCAGCCACTTGTGGGCCCCGACACTTATTGCAAGCCACCTCCTAACACATATCTAGGTAAACTACCCTAGGCTCAAAGATCTCTCCTAGATCAAATCACAGATAAATAGCTAGTCACACATCCAGAATCATCACAGAAACCAGGATTGACTACATAAACATAATCACTAAATTCACAAAATACAACAAAAGCCTATAAGGTCAACTGGAAAATATATAATACACACTCACACCAAACAATAGCAACAACATGAACAATAGACAATTCCCAAGCCTCTGTCTTTCCTACGTCATCTAGTTCCCATAAGACTGATAAACCCAACATCTAGGAAAGATAAAACCATATTGAATTAAACAACCAATTACAGTAGAAAATAATGCATGTTCAGATGAAAAGAAAACTTATACATTTTCAGCATTAAATAAAAGTCAATTTTGTCCATAAAAATGCAACACACAATATTCCTCATACTTAAGCCAAATTAAATAAACAACCCAAATTTATTCAATTGTTTTAAAACTAATTAAATACCCAAAAATTATAAGATTCAACAAAGTTGACTCATTCCAATAAAACAATTATTATTTTAAATAATAATTATTATCATGTTTTATCCATATTAATAAAATTACCACTAGAATTTATTATTACCCAAAAGTAATAAATTACTAATAAAATTTATTAATAAGATTAATCATAAAACAAATAAAACTCATTAATTAATTTTATTAAAACTAATTAACAAATTTATTAAGAACAAATTTAATAACAACAAATTAAATATACTAACAAAATTTAATAAAACAAATTCACTAGAAATAAAATTTAATATATAACAATTAAAATTTTTATTAACAAATATTAATAAAATTAAAACAAATGAAATCGTATTATATAAAAAAAACAACTTACAAAGTGGGGGGGCCCACTGGTAGGCCTGCGGACCTATCCCCACCGCATGGCACCACCGTGTTGTCGGCAGAGCTAGGTTCTGTCGACGGTACTATGGTACCACCGACAAGTGGGCACGACTACCGAGGTGACAGGGGGGAATATGGGGTTAAAACCCATGCCCTCCCTCATTTTTTTTAAATTAATTTTTTTTAAAAACTTTTTACAACACATCAACAGTTAATACAATTTCGAATACATTCATTTGCTATTTTTATATATATATATATATATATATATATATTTGAAAAGTGAAAACTAACACTTCTATTTAATATACATATATTTTTTTTAAACAAGCCTGATATATTTCTAAAAATGGAAATACATACCTGTATATCATTTTTCCAGAAATGGAAATATGTAGTTTTTTAACAAATACAAGCTCAAAATTTGCCCCTCTTCTAATCTGTCTTTTTCTCTTTAACAATATTGATTAAATATTCAACCACTTAAGACATTGAAAACTAATTTTTGTCTTATCCAGTATATTTTTTTTTTACTGTATATTTTTGACAGAGAGGGATTTTTTTTTTACACAGAATGGTATTTTTTCATCCAATTTGGATTTTTGAAGACAACCCACTAATTAAATTTATTCATACTATAGAATTAACTATAGATATTTTCATTTTTCATTTTCTAGGTGCCCTAGGATGAATTTTTCCCCAAACTTTTGGCAGCATAACACTACTATGCCAAGTCACAAAATAAAATAAAAGACATAATTCAAAGGGTTTCATAATACCCATAATGAAACATAATTGAAAAATAGAATTGCATCCTCAAATCAAATCAAGCACATCTATATAATGAAAATTATATAAATGAAATTATAGGAAGATTAAATCAAACCCTACCTCAATCCAATGCTAGATACTGAGATAGAATGCCTGTAAGATGAATACAATCCTAGAACTATCAACAAAAAAGCTCAACCTGCAGGCTCTGAGTCACAGTGCAAGAAATTCCCAAATCCAAAGCAATCTTTCTCAAGCTCAAGCACATACACCAAACCTCAAGAACACAAAGAGATCTCCAAAATTCCCAAAAGGCTCTCTCCAAAAATCTCCAACCAACTGATTAACTCCAAATGAATGCAAAATCCCCCTATTAGGGATTCAACTCCACTAAACAAGCAAAACCCTAGATGACTCACACAAGGACTCCTAATCAAACTCTCCCACTTTGTTGAGAGAAATCCCTATTTATTAATTAAAAATAAATATTTTTATGCACAACTTATATTAATCTCCAAAAGACAATTTGACTCTTTTTTTTTTGAAAAATAACATATTCAGACTTAATATAACACATGCTAATATTAAAATCCATTATTAAATAAATTTAATATTTCAACATCATTAAATCGTGCAATATATATTAATTAAATAAATCATGGACAATTCAAATATATTTTCACCCAATTAATTAATTAATATCAAATATCCTAATATTTGATTTTTAATTAATTAATAATCATAAAATAACTTAGGAAATAAATTTAATATTATTTTCCAATTTTAATATTAAATTCCATAATAATGGAAAACCACATATGCAAACAACAATACATCAAGATCAACCAACAAACATGCAGACTCAAAGAAGGGTATCGCGAACTGTCACCTTGACAAATTCAGATAGGGTAGTCAACAGATACTTATCCGATAATCAGGATAAATGGGTTTAGGATAGGGTTTTGGGTCCATCTGTCATCTCCCCTCTTTGCCATTTCACTCCTGCCAATTCAGGGAAGATGATGCCCTGTACTTGCAAACCTATCATCACAATACAAAGCATGTACATATAGCATATAACAAGCAATGATAGGGTACAGTTAGTCATGTGGATCTCTACAAAGTGAGTAACTATGCCTCTACCCTCTACCATAAAGACACACAAAATATATACATAAATATGAGCACCATACACATGCCAGTATGGGGTAAGTACATCATAATTTAATTGAAACATGAAACATCTCAACATAATGTATATCAATATCCAAACATGACATCACATAATCATAACCAAAACCATAATCCAGATCATCAATAGTCACTGACATAATAAAATCTGCACACAACAATGTTGCCTAAAAGAGTATGGCATCTAAAAAACTGAAATAAAACTATGGAGGTACTACATACTTAATCCATATGATATTTATGACTTTTTAACTCCTTTTGATTTATGCCTTGTTGGATCTTTATTTTTTGATGTGCTTCGTCATTGTTATGAGATGACTTTTTTAGTACTAAGTAGTGACCATGTTGTTCTACGGATGTGTTTGGTATGCACTTTGGATGTTGTTCCACATGTTGAGTGTTCTCCATGTTGTGGTGTATTTGTACTTATGTATATAATGTTGGGTCATTGTACTCTCCTATGAGTTATGCATTATTTGATGTGTGTGTTAGCCACCTCCTTGTTTGTGTATTTGCCTTATGTTTGTGGCTGAACTACTATCTCCACGAGCACAGGGGTTGGGCCTATGGGTACCATATGGGTGGGAGGCATTGCTAACTATACCATTGTTGGGGACCAGTGTACAGAGACAGACTTCCTCCAACTTTAGCACTTAGAGCTTGAGAGCTCATTTCTCTTATTGCATTGTATATGTAAATATATTTACCTTTGATCATGTTTACTCTTAACACTACAATATTTGTGGTCGAATTTCAATGTCAATTTGTAACGCCACTACAATTTGTATTTTTTTTGCAAGTGCCCCCGATGGTGTCTAATTGTGACACCCATTTGGTTATAAAAAAAAGAAAAAAAGAAAAAGAAAGTGTCATTTGTAAATTTTGTGAATTCAAATAGCTGCTACGAAGACAGCACTGCACTTTTATGTGGCATGAAGAGGGCATTCAATTTTGGTGTGCGCGAAAAGGCTGACACCATGTGGGAAGAGGGCATTGGCACTTGAGATAGGCATTTGAGATTTGTCTTCTCATTAACTCAATTTCATTTTGATGGCATTTGTTGATTTAATGGCACAATATGAATGTTAATAGTGACATTGTTTACATCTTAGCATTTGGAATGCTCGATGACCCACAAGCTTTGAGAGCTAGGGCATCATTTCTATTACCTTCAAGGCATTGTGTGATGTGTTTGATCTCTCTTTATTTGTTTTGTTGTTGATATTCACTATGTGGTACTCCCTGTTTATGATCATTTCATGAGGAAATATTTTGGTGGCTCACGGGCTGCAAGCTAGGGCATCATACATTGTTTATGAGCTCATTGTTTAATACTAGCATTGTTTACATCTTTTCATTTGGAATGTTTGATGACCTGCGAGCTTTGAGAGCTAGGGCATCGTTGCTATTACCTTCAAGGCATTGTGTGAAGTGTTTGATCTCTCTTTATTTATTTTGCTGTTGATATTCACTATGTGGTACTCCCCGTTTATGATCATTTCATGAGGAAATGTCTTGATGGCTTACAAGTTGCAAGCAAGGGCATCATATATTGTTCATGAGCTCACTGTTTAATATTGGCATTGTTTACATCTTTTCATTTAGAATTCTTGATTACCTGTGAGCTTTGAGAGCTAGGGCATCATTTCTATTACCTTCAAAGCATTGTGTGAAGTGTTTGATCCCTTTTTATTTGTTTTGATGTTGATATTCACTATGTGGTACTCACCGTTTATGATCATTTCATGAGGAAATGTCTTGATGGTTCATGGGCTGCAAGCTAGGGCATCATACATTATTCATGAGCTCACTATTTAATACTGGCATTGTTCATGAGCTCACTATTTAATACTAGCATTGTTCATGAGCTCACTGTTTAATATCTAGCATCATGCAAGAATACATTAATACACTTACTATTTTGAATTTGAGCTCGTGCATCATGCAATGTTATTTCTATCACTACATGCTTGCTACTGTTGTGCACCATATATTGTTTTATACATGGTTTATTTCATTGAGACCGTGAGCTTGGCATTTGTAATATATTTTTTGTTATTAGATCAATGCTACCATGTTGTTGAGTCTGTGTATGGCTTGACTATGCACATGCATAATTGTAGATGAGGATCAGTAATATGGTGCTAGATATTGCTTAGATCCTTTGGATCTAATCCCATCTTTTCCTTCCTTGTAGGTTTTGGATCATACAAGAGCATATTGGATTGAACCCCGGGTCAACACTTCATTACTTTAGGCAATGTTTGGTACCTTCATTATTTATGTCCATCCACTTATTTATGTTTGCATTCATTCATATTCTTCTAAAAGTTGGCTATTAGTGACCATATAGGACCATGCTTGATGTTTTTGGGTCATTTGATGAAAAGATGTAAATAGGGACATCAATAATAAAATAGGGATATATTAATATTAATATTGTAAGTAAAAATATTACACAGTGGTTTCCAGATTAAGTACAATATGAATTCCCATGCCTTTAATTATGATGCACTTTTGAAATTATCACTCATTGGTCATTTGACAATTCAAGATATAAGTATTAGAATATAAACTATTATAAAAGGAAGAAACACATATGTATCATCATTTAATACAAAATATAAAAATATCCCACAGACACAGTTGCTATTATAACAACCATCCTCTAATCCCATGGTGTACTAGTCTCAAGGTAAGAACAATTTACTCAAGCCATCATATAAGTATCATCCTAAATTTTAAATAGATATTGACTATGGATATACAATACTAAGCCATAATAAATTATAGAGTTTCACTGCAATTTATATGTCCACTTACAATCATCCTACTACTTACACTACAATTTCTATGTCCACTTACAATAATAAATTACAGAGTTTCACTGCAATTTCTATGTCCACTGCCATTAAATTATATCACTCCTCCTGTTATATAGGCATCCTTCTCATTAAGTGTTGCCATTAAAATATATCACTCCTCTTGTTATATAATGTATATGCATACTTGTTTAAAATTCCATACTTGTTTCTCTTAAATATTATTACCATTTCACTCAAATTTACATGACATTAAAGCCAAGCCCAAAATGTATTCATACGTGTAAGTATAGAAGAAGCTAGATTCTGCAACTATTAAAAAAACAAACAACTATACCAATAGTAGCTAATGAGAAACTATACTTGTGCTTACCACACCATACCTCAGCATCATAATGCTTATCATTTTTAAGGTTCAGTGAGGCTTCATACCATGTATTGTCTGCAAATTTGTAAGCAATGTTGATTTAGGCTGGAGGTAAACTATATGTGTCTTGTAAACAACATGGTTGAATACAATCTCTTTTGCACATTTTCAAGAGTTTTCCCAGCAATATAAGCATAAATAATGCATTGAACATAATCTACAAACACTGCGTGGTATGAAGTCTCACTGAAGCTTGAAATATATCACTCCTCATGTTATTGTCAAAATTAAATTTAAATATTTCTCAAAACATTTATTCTTGTAGAATTAAGATATCCTTATCTCAATAATAAAACAATCTTGCATAATAGCTTTTGAATCACATTAACACACACCCATGTTCTGTAGCATAGTTCATTTTAGAAGCGTATGACTTGATTATGCACATTCATAATTGTAGATGATGATCAGTAATAGGGTGCCAGACATTGCTTAGATCCTTTGGATCTAGCCTCATCTTTTCCTTCCTTGCAGGTTTTGGATCATACAAGAGCATACTGGATTGAATACATTAGGCAATGTCTGGTACCTTCATTATTTATGTTCATCCACTTACGTATGTTTGCATTCATTCATATTCTTTTGAAAGTTGGCTATTAGCGACCATATATGATGATTTTTAATTTTTAAAATCATAAAATGAATAAAATTTAAAGATAACAAATTAAGATAATCTTTGTCTTCACTTAAAAAAAAACATAAAGCTCATAAAGCATGGTAAAAGAGGACCCTAATTGTGGTAAAATGGAAAAGTTGCCACCTTGCACTGCTATTCATATGGCAGTTGCTAAGGAATTATGTTACAAAATTTCAAGGCATGAAATTTTATACTTTTTGACATCATACTTTTTTCTCCTTAGCATTGAGTTTACAATGGGAGGGAGTCAAAGAAAATATATGTACAGTTATAAAATTTCATGCCTTGAAATTTGGCATGAAATTTTATAACATAGTTCCTTAGCATTTGATCTTTATATGGCAACCATGACTTGAAGTAGGCATTTGAGCTTTGTATTCTCATTAACTCAATTTCATTTTGATGGCATTTGTTGATTTAATGGAAAAATATGAATGTTAATACTGACAATGTTTACATCTTTGCATTTGGAATGCTCGATGACCTGCGAGCTTTGAGAGCTAGGGCATCGTTGCGATTACCTTCAAGGCATTGTGTGAAGTGTTTGATCTCTCTTTATTTGTTTTTTTTTCTATATTCACTATGTGGTACTCCCTGTTTATGATCATTTCATGAGGAAATATCTTGATGTCTTGCAGGCTGCAAGCTAGGACATCATACATTGTTCATGAGCTCACTATTTAATACCGGCATTGTTTACATCTTTTCATTTAGAATGCTCAATGACCTATGAGCTTTGAGAGCTAGGACATCGTTTCTATTACCTTAAAGGTATTGTGTGATGTGTTTGATATCTCTTTATTTGTTTTGTTGTTGATATTCACTATGTGGTACTCCCTATTTATGATCATTTCATGAGGAAATGTCTTGGTGGCTCATGGGCTGCAAGCTAGGGCATCATACATTGTTTATGAGCTCACTATTTAATACTGACATTGTTTACATATTTTCAATTGGAATGCTTGATGACCCGCTAGGTTTGAGAGCTAGGGCATCATTGCTATTACCTTCAAGAAATTGTGTGAAGTGTTTGATCTCTCTTTATTTGTTTTGTTGTTGATATTCACTATGTGGTACTCCCTGTTTATGATCATTTCACAAGGAAATGTCTTGATGGCTCATGGGCTACAAGCTAGGGCATCATACATTGTTCATGAGCTCATTGTTTAATACTAGCATTGTTTACATCTTTTCATTTGGAATGCTTGATGACCTGCGAGCTTTGAGAGCTAGGGCATCATTTCTATTACCTTCAAGGCATTGTGTAAAGTGTTTGATCTCTCTTTATTTGTTTTGTTGTTGATATTCACTATGTGGTACTCCCCGTTTATGATCATTTCATGACGAAATGTCTTGATGGCTCGCGGGCTACAAGCTAGGACATCATACATTTTTCATGAGCTCACTATTTAATACTTGCATTGTTCATGAGCTCACTGTTTAATATCTGGCATCATGCAAACATACATTAATACACTTAATATTTTGAATTTGAGCTTGGGCATCATGCAATGTCATTGTTGTCATTACATGCTTGTTGTTGTTGTGCACCATATATTGTTTTATACACTATTTATTTCATTGAGGCTATGAGCTTGGCATTTGTAATGTATTTTCTGTTATTGGATCAATGTTACCATGTTGTTGAGTCTGTATAAGACTTGCAAGGTTTTACCCCAAAATTTATCAGTAATAAAATAGGGACATTAGTAATAAAATAATATACTTACTATTTTGAATTTGAGCTCAGGCATCATGCAATGTTATTTTTGTCATTGGATGCTTGTTGTTGTTGTGCACCATAATAGAAAAAAGAATGCAATGTTATGAAATTTTGGGATTAAATTGGTGAGTTTGTATACTTTCTCCATTTTAAACTAACCTATGACTTCAAAAGAGGAATTATGAAAAATAGTTGTAGGTGGTTATCTTTTCTATAATGATGGAGGAGTCAAAGGTAATGATCAATGAGGTTGTTTTTATTAGATCATATATATATTAATACACTTACTATTTTGAATTTGAGCTCAGGCATCATATATTGTTTTATACACTGTTTATTTCATTGAGACCATGAGCTTGGCATTTGTAATGTATTTCCTGTTATTGGATTAATATTGCCATGTTGTTGAAGTTGTCAATGTCCTTTTACTAATCTTGTATAAGAAACATATATACCATGTTGACTCACAGCCCATGAGGTGTTTCTTGATAACACATTTGACATCATACTTTTTGCTCCATTTTGGTCTTGATTTACTCACTGCATGCATATGTTTCTTGAGTGCACATGTTCTGTAGCATAGTTCATTTTAGAAGTGTATGGCTTGACTATGCACATGCATAATTGTAGATGAGGATCAGTAATAGGGTGTCAGGCATTGCTTAGATCCTTTGGATCTAACCCCATCTTTTCCTTCCTTCCAGGTTTTGGATCATACAAGAGCAGACTGGATTGAACCCTGGGTCAACACTTCATTACTTCAAGCAATGTTTGGTACCTTCATTATTTATGTTCATCCACTTATGTATATTTGCATTCATTCACATTCTTCTGAAAGTTGGCTATTAGTGACCATATATGACCATTCTTGATGTTTTTGGGTCATTTGATGAAAAGATGTAAATAGAGACATCAGTAATAAAATAGGGATATCTTAATCTTTATGAGCTCAAATTCAAAATAGTAAGTGTATTATTTTATTACTGATTTCACTATTTTATTATTGATGTCCCTATTTTGAAGTGTTTGATCATTTCTATTACCTTCAAGGCATTGTGTGAAGTGTTTGTTCTCTCTTTATTTGTTTTGTTGTGCATATACCTTCTATGATCAACTTTGATATGCACAGGTGATGAACATTCATATTTTCCTAAGCAGTACTGTGAGCTTTCCTTCCAACACATGTACTATTGTGAAAATTATCACAAGTCCATTTGTTGTAGGAAAGCTCACAGTACACATGTCTAGATGTCTGCATGTTTTTCACCTGTTCATATACCAAATGAGAAATGCTCAATTGTTGTAATGGAAAAGTATTAGAACCGTCCATATAGGACCTTCATTATTTATGTTCATCCACTTATGTATGTTTGCATTCATTTATATTCTTCTGAAAGTTGGCTATTAGTGACCATATAGGACCATTCTTGATGTTTTGGGTCATTTGATGAAAAGATGTAAATAGGGACATCAGTAATAAAATAGGGATTGTTGTCATTGCATGCTTGCTACTGTTGTGCACCATATATTGTTTTATACACTATTTATTTCATTGAGATTGTGAGCTTGGTTTTTCTTTCAGAAGTGTATGGCTTGACTATGCACATGCATAATTGTAGATAAGGATCAGTAATATGATGTCATTCATTGCTTAGATATTTTTTATCTAACCCCCATCTCTCTTTTCTTTGTAGGTTTTGGATCACACATGGGCACACTAGGTTCATACCTGGGTCAAAAATTCATCACTTCAGGCAATGTCTGGCACCCTTATTATTTATGTTCATCCTCTTATGTATGCCCGCACTCTTGCATTTTCTTCTGAAAGTTATTTTCCTTGTATAGTATATACAAGTTATTTTTCATATATATACATGTAATCTTTAGATGCAAAAATTTATTTTCCTTTACATGTATCTTTGCATGAAATGAACACAAATTAAATAAGATCATCTAATAATGCAAACTAGGGTACTGTAGTCACTCATCTAGTAATTAGTTCCCCAAACCATTACTAAGGATTGAACATAAGTCTAAGTCCCCAAACCTATTGTTCTATGTGTATAAAATAATATATGGTGCACAATAGCAACAAGCATGCAATGCCAGCAATAACATTGCATGATTCCCGAGCTCAAATTCAAAATAGTAAGTGTATTAATGTATGATATAATAGCAACAACCTCATTGATCATTACCTTTCACTCCTCCAGCATTATAAAAGAGATAACTACCTAGAACTAGGGCATCATGCATTATTTATGAGCTCACTATTTGAGCACCTCATGTCCCTATTTGACTGGCCAATGCTCAAACAGTGAGCTCATAAATAATGCATGATGTCCTAGCTTGCAGCCCGCAAGCCATCAAGACATTTCCTCATGAAATGATCATAAATGGGGAGTACCACATAGTGAATATCAACAACAAAACAAATAAAGAGAGATCAAACACTTCACACAATATATGTTGTTTTATAAGATTTTATTAAGACTAAATATATTGTTTGTGAGTTTACTATTTGAGCATCTCATGTCCCTATTTGATTGGTCAGTGCTCAAATAGTTAGCTCATAAATAATGCATGATGCCCTAGCTTGCAACTCGCAAGCCATCAAGACATTTCCTCATGAAATGATTATAAACGGGGAGTACCACATAGTGAATATCAACAACAAAACAAATAAAGAGAGATCAAACACTTCACACAATATATGTTGTTTTATAAGATTTTATTAAGACTAAATATATTGTTTTATGAGCTCAATGTTTGAGCACCTCATGTCCCTATTTGATTAGTCAGTGCTCTGTGTTGGGTATATTTTAGGTTTTCTGAGATTTTTGCTTCAGGTCCTTGTTTTGTGTCCCTGCAATTGTTTTTGTCCGGTTTAGGGTTTGATATTCCTCAAAATAGTTGTGTTTATGATTGTAAGTCCTTGCCCTAGGTCTTTTTGCCCTTGGTAGGGTTTTAATCCTTCAAAAATCCTAGGTGAGCCCTGATTCTTATATTTCTACGTTACCTTTTTGGGCCACTTAAGTTTTGAGATTATGCACGTGGTCTTTTTCCTTCTTAGTGTTCACTGAATCGTGCAATAATCTTTTCATGTCACTAAGTCTTTCAGTGAACTAGTGACGATGTGTGAGTCATTATTAAGTTTTTCCTTAGTCACTGAATCTCCCAGTCTATGCCATGGTTTGTCTTTTGTCCAGTGATTCGACAACTGTGTAGTCTCCTATTCTCTTAATCCCTAGCGGTTTTCTCTTAACATTCAATGAATGGGTATGGCGGTTATCTCTTATTATCTGAATTGCGTGGTCTAGCTCTAAGTTTTCTAGCGACTCAGTGAGGACCATTGATCATCTTTAGGATCAATGATGATGTCTAAATCTCATAGTAAATGGGCCCTACAATGAGTTATTTGGTGATTCGGTGATTGGGTCTTTATCTCATGTTCACTATGTTTGGTGGCTTCGATAAAGTAATTTGGAAAAGGATAAGGTTTTCTTCATTTGCTGGATCTCAAGAAAATTTGACGAAGTTCCAAATCATTTGGAGACTCAGCAAATTAAGCATTCATGAAATCTCATGATCAGTTAGTAAATTCCTAAGTCATTCAGTGATTCAGTGAACAAAGAAATAATACAGGTGTGTTTCCTTCAGTCACCTAATCTCAGAATAATACAATTAATGTTTCAAACTTTGGGAGATTCAGCGAATACAATGTTTACTAAATCTCATGATTATATGATAAAGGTCTAAAAGTTTTAGTGACCCAGTGACAACCTTTGATCACTCGCAACATCTATAGCCAATGCTTAATCTCTGAATAAAACTCAAGTTAAGGAAAGTATTCAATGAATTGGCAAATACCTTTGGTCACTCAATCTCGTAATAGACCTAGGGTTAAGCATTTCATTCAAAAACTATGAGATTAATTTGTTCGCTGAGTCTCATGATAAATCATGAGTTAAGAAAGGCTTTTCGAGATTAAGAGAAGGTAATGGTCATTGAATCTCCAGATTTGATTGCGGTAAAGGTTTCAAGAGCATGGGTTGAAGAAAGGTAGTGTTCAATGGATCTCTAGATGGTTGCTGGGTTAGGTTAAAGATTGCAAGAATGGTCGGAGTCTTTGGTCACCTATTCTCTGAATTAAGCCATGGTTGATTTTCAAATTGCAAGAACTGGAGAATGTTATCAGTCACTTATTCTCTGAATAGCAATGAAGTTTCCATGAGTTTCAAAGTGTAATCTAAGGACCGTTGATCATCTCTAGGATCAATGGTGGTTGGTAAGTCCCCAAAAGGAACCATGAGTTAGGAAATCATATTGAGATCACGCAAATGACTCTGTCGCTAAATCTCCAAGCTTAACCCAAGGTTGGCATTTTATTTAGAGATCGTGAGAGCCTTTATTCATTGGATCTCTGAATCAATTCGGGCTAAGAATTCATTAATGAAAGGTTATGTGTCATTGCCTATGTGGAAAAGTACACTACCGAGTTGGAAAAAGTAAAATGACATCCAATCATATTTAAATGAGGGTTTTTATCAGTTAATGAGGGTTTTAAAGGTAAAAGTCGTAATCATTTATTTTGTGTTTTATTCCTAAGTTTTATATCAACCTGTCAACATCCACTCCATGGCTGACCTTGATTTGAAGATTGGTAATATGGAGAATTGAATGCATAAGTGATTGAAGATGGATTTGTAATGATTTTGGAAACTGTGCACATTCAATTCTCAATGATAAATAGTCAGGACATCAATGTTTTCTGTGTTTGAAGTTTTTTGAAGTGAATAGTGTTCTCCAGAGCAAAGGCAAAAAGTGCGAAGAGAGAAGAATTTGCAGAGCTGAAACATTCATATTCCAAGATGATTCAACCAAAGCTAAGTGTTGCATCATCTAGTGGAGCACCTAAAGAATAGAGTGGTGAAGATAAAGGGAAGCCCAACTATTCTGATGAGTTCCTCAAGTTGCTTCCCGGGTCCAACCAGAATAAGAAAGCTATTGATATGACTTTTTAGGATCTCATGGACAAATGCAGAGACCCTATCACTCCTTCTAGTTCAGGTTACATAATCTTCTCTTATTTTTACAATAATAGGCATAAGGCTATACCAATTTGTAATGTTTGGGTCTTAGGAATGGCTAAGTTAACTGTACTAGATGTTTTTCTTGATGTTGACCATGTCATAGAGTTGGCCAAATTGTATGACCCTATTTTAAAAACCATCAGGTGTGAAGACTAGTCTACCTTAGTAACATTAGATAGGGGGTCATTTATGAAAGCTTTTGATTTCTTTGCCTCCTCTTCCATTGAAATTGATTTAAAGAAGGAGAGACAAAAGTATGCAAGTCATCTAGGTTCAATGAAGAGTTAGATAGTTAAGCATATGCCTAAACAGGGTAAATATATAGCTCCCCTCCCTGCAAGTATGAATTCCCCATATGAATTCACATCGCTCAACTTCTATATGAAGTTTTTATGTCATGGATTGTGTAGAGTTATAGGGATGGATGGGGATGAGTTGAAAATGCCTTATGATCTATTAATGATAATCCTAGATATTCAAAATTCCCATGCCAATACTGACTATGATTACATCCAATATGTAATTGATAGAATACATGAGGGTCTAATGTCTATTAAAGAGAATAAGAGGCCAATTAGGTTCATGCATTACTCTCTCCTTATGCACCTGATTTTATATTTCAATGTCAATTGTTTGGATGCAAGAATGTAAAATTTGAGGTGTACATTTGAAGGCCATCCTAATCCAGTACAGTTTTGGATGAGGGTGTGGAATTACACTTCCAATGAGTGTGATTTTTGCATTTTCTAGAATTTCTTTGTTCTTCCAATTCTGCGGGTGTTGGGGACAAATGTGATGAGACTGCAATCTAAGGTTTTGCAACTTTTAAGGCTCATTTAGTATGTAAACAATTGGCAAGGAAACCACAATTGGGGTGACTTCTACTTGGGGGATAATTTCACTATGATCAGAGTTTATGGTTGCCCATAGCCCCCACATCTTCTTCAAAGATTTGTACCTCTGAGGGTTGCCTTGTTAGAATTCATTTGGCAATTAATCTGGACTGATAAGGAGCACCTGGCACCTTACAAGAAGGGCACTTTCACACTGAGGTAGTTTAGGGTTGGTAGTTTCCTGATTGGGAAGAGAGCATTGGATGAGCTTAGCAGTTAGCTCAATCATTTCAAAATGATTTCTGGTACTTGCAGGTATGTTGATCCTGAGGATTTCATTAAGACTGCAAGGATGACATTGATCCCCAACATTAGGACAATAAGAATGCATGAGGGCTTGCATGAGGAAGATGTGATCAGAAATATCTTAGATCAAGATGAAGATGGCAGGAGGTGGACCAAGTATTTTGATTTGTTAAGACTAGAGGCCAAACCTAAAGAGGCTAGGATTGAGTTTGGAGGGTTTTTCCTTGAGCTCCCATATTTGAAAAGAATGGAAAAAATGATAGAAATATATGGCACCCTATCTAGTCAAATGGAAGGGTTGATTGAAGAGAAATTATATGTAAAAAGGGATTACTCCACTTCTGAACCTGAGGAATTCACTGATGAATCACAAGAGGGTGATAGTCCACCACAAGCTAGGGACTCTCCCATTATTGATTTAACCCAAGATACACCAGAAGCAGGGGATACCTTAGAGCCACCATTGAAAAAATAGAGGCTTGATGTAGGAGAACCCTCAAAAGAGAAGAAACAAAGAAGGATATTTGATAGAGCTTCTTCTCTAGTACCTGGTGACATGGCTTACCATCATCAATTGAGGAAGGCTATCAGGGAAGGTAAGAAGGTGGTGTCCAAGGAAGATGAGGAATTTCCTCTACTGCTGGGAAAGGATGAAAGAGAACTTTATCAAGAGGAGTTCCTTAGTGATGACCAGTTCATAAAAAGTGAAGAATTCAGGAACTTCCTCATTTGGAGGAAACAAAGAGAAGTTGCTAAGGCTTTTCCTAAGGGGATGGAACTGAGTGAGGAGACTATGAGGGCTCTCACATCTTATGACCCAAGCCTTGAGAAAATCACTGTTGAGGAGGCCAGAGAAATGGTAAAATCAAGTGGAATGCTTCTGACTCCTGGATGGGACCTCACCTCAGCTTTCATCATTGACCAAATAAGGAAACAACCAAAGGGTAGCCTATCTTATGAGGTGCATATAGGTGACATGCTAAGAGGAAGTGACTATGACCCTAAGTCTCAAGCTGTTGCATTGTGGTCTCTTGCTCCTAGAACCCAAAAGCCATTTGTAGTAAGTATTGAAGATAAGATGGAGGGAGATAAGATTATCTGGACTATCCATAACACAATTGATCTTGAGGTGTCCAAGGTAGTGACACACTTTTCCTACCTCAATGAAGCCAAGACAGCTCAATTTTCTGACCTATATGCCAAGTTTTTTGAGAACTCCATGAAAGTTTCCAAGGATAGGGATTTAAAATTGATGATGATCAAGAAAATGGAAGATGAATTAGAAGATTTGAAGGCCAAGCTTGAAAAAGCTTCAAAGGAAGTTCCTCCTCCTCCTTTGCAAATTGAGGCCCCTTCCCATCCAAAGGCAGAAATTCCTGACAGACCGGTTGAAGATTTGGAAATGGTAAAGCTTGAGGCAGCCTTGAAGACCATGTTAGATGTTGTGCAACACAGATTGGACAAAATAAAGGAGAAAATGGACTTGGTCCACTAGTCAGTTGTCCTATTGCATAAGGCAAATGAAAAGGTGAATGAGTCATTGGCTACTTTAGAGCCACTTTACAGTATCTAGTCTGGGAGGAGCATGTTATTTGAAAAGCTTGATGCCCTATAGCCACATAAGCCTGATATCCTTGAGGTAGTTATAGAAGTGTATGAAAAGATAGGGTTGGTCAGTGCTATTTCAAAGTTGTTTAAAGGAAAATCAAATCAGGTAAAGGCTAGGATGGCTATGTTTGATAAAATTTATAGTAAGTATTTGGCCTCTATGTACAATGATGATGGGATTATTATCGATATGGATGAGTGGAAGTTAAGCACGTATCTGATAGTAATTAAGCAGGAGGCTTTCCTTAGTGGTGATAGTTCTTTGTACTTAAAAGGATGTAACAACATAATAGACAAATTGATAAAAGTTGAAAATGATTGCACAAAATTTGTTACAGATATTAAAAGTATCATTGATTCCAGTTGGGAATTGTAGTTGAAATCATTGTAGGAATTGCAAGGTTATAGTTGGCCTTCAGATGATGATGTAGTTGCTTGGGATAAAAGTACAAAGCAGAAGAAAAAGAAGCTAACTATCTTGGAGCTAGAGGTAGAAGAAGAAGAGTAAGGTACACCTGACACCTAATCCAGAATTCTAGGGAGAGCATGTGTCAAACAAAGAATGATGTAAGTTAGCCTGTATTGGCGGTCATCATTCATGCAAAAAACTTACGAAACTGCTCTGAAATATCCTCAGATGAAGGTGCCAGCTGTGAAGACTCCATTTGTTTGGAAGTTGTTATGTTTCTCTAGTCTCTTTGTCATCATTGTTTGTACTTTTTGTCTATAGTGAAAGTCTCTTTCCTGGCTATCCGAAGCTTGTTGCATCCTTTCTTTGAGGATTCCAATATAGCCAGTGATATAAATAGTAGTTTTTCTTCTTTTGTAAGGGTGGTTGATAATACTTTGTAAAGAAAGTTTTGAATATAGGATCTTATTTCTTACAAGTCTCTGTTAAAGTGTACTGATATAGTTGATATATTAATACAAAATAATGGAACTTCTTTGATATTTCTAGTTGTCTTAGTTCTCTTATGTATTAAATTGTAAGGCTCTTTAATGCATTGTTTACAAGGTAAATATAGGGGTTGAGCTTAATTTCTTTCAAGGAAAGAATAAATCTTAAGGGATGTCTCTGCGAATTAACTATCCATGTATGAATTTGATAATAGGGTTAGCAATTGGGAGAATGGAGTGTCAGACATTTCATTTAAGTTTTCATACATTTGTTTTGATAGGATTATGTTGATGCAGGGTTTGACTCTGATGCCCAATGAATAAGGCACTGGTTATTACTTGATTTGCATGTATTCACCATCAAAAAACCAAATAATCTGTTCAATTTACATTTATTGTATGCTTATAAATTGTATCATCTATGTCAAGCACATAGATCACTATTGTAATGCTTTGTAGAAGCTCTTAAGAAAGGTAAACCCGCCTAAGTTTCATACTCGAAGTGAAGAAGGTTTTAAACCTTAATACCTTAGCATTTGAATTGTGCTAGATGCATCTGTTGGGAGTACATGAGTTTTGATTTCAAGAGTTTTTTGAATTCTTTTTTAAATCATCTACAAGTTTAAGTGCTAACACTCTATTTGTTATATTGATTCTATTAGATCAAATAGGGACATCAGTCATAAAATAATACACTTACTATTTTAAATTTGAGCCCATAAAGAGTAAGATATCCTACTGCATTGAATTTCTATGTGCTTTCAGCCAATGAAATTTTTGTAATTTTGAAAAAGAAAGTGTCATTTGTAATTTTTGTGAATTCGAAGAGCTATTGTGAAGATGGCACTACACTTTTGCGTGGCACAAAGAGGGAATTTGAGTTTGGCATGCACGAAGAGGCCAACACCATGTGGGAAGAGGGCACTGGCACTTGAGGTATGCATTGGAGCTTTGTCTTCTCATTAACTCAATTTTATTTTGATGGCATTTGTTGATTTAGTGGCACAATATGAATGTTAATAGTGGCATTGTTTACATCTTAGCATTTGGAATGCTCGATGACTCGCGAGCTAGGGCATCATTGCTATTACCTTCAAGGCATTGTGTGAAGTGTTTGATCTCTCTTTATGTGTTTTGTTGTTGATATTCACTATGTGGTACTCCCTGTTTATGATCATTTCATGAGGAAATGTCTTGATGGCTCGCGGGCTGCAAGCTAGGGCATCATACATTGTTTATGAGCTCACTATTGAATACTGGCATTGTTTACATCTTTTCATTTGGAATTCTTGATGACCCATGAGATTTGAGAGCTAGGGCATCATTGCTATTACCTTTAAGGCATTTTGTGAAGTGTTTGATCTCTCTTTATTTATTTTGCTATTGATATTCACTAGGTAGTATTCTTTGTTTATGATCATTTCATGAGGAAATGCCTTGATGGCTCATGGGCTGTAAGCTAGGGCATCATATAACATTGTTTATGAGCTCACTATTGAATACTGACATTGTTTACATCTTTTCATTTGGGATGCTTGATGACCCATGAGGTTTGAGAGCTAAGGCATCATTGCTATTACCTTCAAGGCATTGTGTGAAGTGTTTGATCTCTCTATATTTGTTTTTCTGTTGATATTCACTATGTGGTACTCCTTGTTTATGATCATTTCATGAGGAAATGTCACGATGGCTCATGGGCTACAAGCTAGGGCATCATAAATTGTTCACGAGCTCACTGTTTAATACTGGTATTGTTTACATCTTTTCATTTGGAATGCTTGATGACCTGCGAGCTTTGAGAGCTAGGGCATCCTTTCTATTACCTTCAAGGCATTGTGTGAAGTGTTTGATCTCTCTTTATTTGTTTTTTTGTTGATATTCACTATGTGGTACTTCCCGTTTATGATCATTTCATGAGGAAATGTCTTGATGGCTCGTGGGATGCAAGCTAGGGCATCATACATTGTTCATGAGCTCACTATTTAATACTGGCATTGTTCATGAGCTCACTGTGTGTGTGAAATTGTACCTAGCTGCAGACACAACACTTTAGTAAAAGATTAGAGGTTAGCGAAATCAAAATATGCAAATAATTGAATCTAAGCTAACCAGGTGATTTACTGCCTTCTAGTAGGTGTGAGTATGATGTTCTCAGATTGAAATCAAGATCAGTTACAATGCAACACCTAAATGAAGGATTTGAATGTAAAAGAATGAAAGACTGTATGAATGTAGATTAATCTATATTTTTTTATTTTCTATGAAATAATATGAAAACTGTATGATTCTAAGCTAGGTGAATGAAATTGAATGCAGATTTAATCTAAGAATGATATGAATGAATATGATGCTATGATATGAAAACTATGCAAAACTATGATCAACTATGAAAGATCTCACAAATCACCTATTGCAAGTGCTTAATCCTTCAATCACCAATTAGCCAGAGTAATTGTGCAAATTCGAGTGATAATTTGTGAAGAGCTGAGCCTTGATTTTATAGAAATCCAAGGCTTGAGGGTGCATGAGAAAAGCCATAAATCACTCTTGATAAACTCAGGTTGATTTTTGAGTTATCAAGAAATCAGAGATAATTAACTCACAAAAATCATGCAAAAGTAGTGTTTAACTCAAAATAGAGTTTAGATGAAATTTCAACTCATCATCAGATGTTGAGTTGAAATTTAAAAATTGATTTTTAATTTCTAGTTGTCTGCTTTTCTAATTGTGCATGATTTAATTATAAATTAATTTAAAAATAAAGTGATTTATTCTCAACTTAACTAATTTTTGAATTAAAAACAATGGATTTATGGGTTAATCAATTATTAAATCAAACATTATTCTAAAACTATATTATTAAAAATTAACAATTGACATTAATTAATTAAATAAGAATTTAATCAATTAGTCATGAGATTTTATATTTATTGTCAAAATAAAATAATACAATTTAGGAATAAATTTAATTAAATGTAATTAAATAATTAAGTGGTAGTATTAAATCTAATCAATTAAATATTCATAATATTCAATTAATCAAACTTTAAGATAAATAAGATTTATCGCCAAATAATATTTAAATCAAAGATAATTAGGATAAATAGGAATATTGCTTGGAATATTCCCCGATGCAAAATTTAAGATAATCAATTAAAATTTGATAATGTGTAGATGTGCCTTAGGTTAGGACTTTGATGTTGATTTCATTCGATTTGAATATCTAGGAGGTTAATGAACCTATAGCCCATTTTTGGGGTAGTACATTTTGCCCCTCTTTGAATCACTATGTGAAGTGTAGTGGTTCAAAGAATAATCTGTGTATGATAAAGATGTTTGGAACTGATTTGAAAGATTAACCGATTCTGAGATAGAAACTAATTGAAAGATTTTGAAGATGTGGGATTTAGGTCCCGATTGACCAAAGATAATGTTAACTATAGCAATGATGAATTGGTGATTATGAAAAAGAGCCAAAATGCTTGACTCTGAACCTTATAATTGTGAAGAAGTGAGTGACTGATTCCAGACCTAATTGTCCCAAAAGAATCATATTGGTATCACATCCTAAACTGATTAGTTATGAAGAACCAATGAAATAACACTAATGAATCGATGGTTACGAAAAACTAATACAGTTTACAAGATAGATTAGGATATCAGATTGATATGGATCTTGATGAATTTGATATGCCCCAAGAGATGATAGATTTGCCCCAAGTGACAAGGACTTTTGATGAATCAGTAACTAGACGTGGTTGTTGTCTTGATCACTAAGGAAAGAAATTTGATTTACAGATTTTGATTGTTGTGTAATACCATACCCCCTTCAGGATGAAAATCAAAATCTGAAAAGAAAAGTCAGCATTAAATGGTTTAGAAGCATGTTAATTGATTTGAGAAGTGGTTATACACGTCTGAGAATGCATTCTGCATGGTTTGGAGGTCTCAAAGACCAAGTTTGACTAGGTGTGACCATGAGTTGACCATGGGTGACCAAGTTGAAATGTCGATTAGTTTGATGTAAGATAATTAGTTAAGTTGAATTCTAGATTTCTATGATGATTGAAGGTTGATTATGCAAGTAGTCGGTCGTCCTAGGTCTAAAAATTTTAAATCATGATTTTGACATAGTAAATGATCTTAGATTTCAATTTTGATCCTGAAAATGGGTTCAGAACATCGAAATTAGCCAGGGGTGCATTTTTTGTGGAGAACAGAGCACTTTTGAAAATTAGGTCAAAAGCTATATAAAGGCCAAAAAGGTCATTTTCAATTCATTATTCACTTTTGAATTTTGAAACCTTGTGGAGCCCTCTGAGTGAGAAAATGGTCGAGATGAAGGTACCTATTTCTTCCCACCAATTTGAGCGTAGCCGGAGACATCAGTGGCCTCCACAGTATGGACATCCGATAAGTGGACCTCTATGCCTCTTTGTAAATTCCATTTTTGCATGTTTGTAGCATTTTTAGGTCATTTTTCTTACGTTTTTAATTTTCAATTCTTGCATGTATGGAAACTCATACAACTATCCTTCGTGACTCGTATGACTTTTCAATGTCCTATAGATTATCATATCATAACCCCTAGAAACTTGTATGAGAGGGACCCAAGAGTCGTACGACATTTCATCGAGTCCCTCATATGTCATACAATAAGACTTAGAAAGTCATATAACCATGGTTTGTCGTATGAGACCCTGCTGAAACTCATATGAGTTTTGATGCCAGACTACACTATCATATGGAAAATAAAGAGCTTAAAACTCCTTTTTAGGTCAAAAATTTTGATTTTTTGATTCCTTAGGCTGATTGCTGAGCATTTAATGTACCTTCTAAGATAGTGAACTTTTGAATTTCTGTACTATTAGCCTATTTTTCAACCCAATTACTGATAGGATTCCCCATTTATGTTTCCTATAGGTCATATATCTTGATGTACATGTGCGTATCTCTCATCTCATGACACAGAGATTATGTGTTTCTCTTCCAGACCCTATGAGGGTACATCTTGCTACCTATGGTTTTGAGTATCTGATTCATTTTCCTGAGATTAGGGTGAACCACAGACTGCTGACTGCCTTGATTGAGAGGTTTCATTCCGAGACCTAGACCTTTCATCTCCCTACAAGAGAGATTATTGTTACACTAGGGGATGTGTATAGGATTTTGCATATTCCATTCCATGGTCCTCATCCAGATTATGTGAGTTCGGGGAACTCTGGATTACATGCCTTTAGATAATTGTTTGGAGATGATACATAGCTCACTAGTTTGATTTCCTGGGAGACATTAGTGCAGCGCTAGGGCAGACCCATAGATTAGAGTGCATCATAGCTAGTATGATAGGAGGCATCATCATGTATGACCGTCAACAGAACGGTCTTCTGATGGGCTGGGCCCTGATGGTTGCACGATTGATGGCCACTCCTTCTGAGTTGGGTTGGGGTCAGTGTATGTTACTACACATGTTCTCTGAGATGCACAAGATCATGTATCAGGTCAGAAAGTCTTTTGATTCTGGTGCATTGGTTCTTCAGATATGGGCATGGGAGCATATCCCAGTTTGTAGACCAGTATGTTAGATACAACGCCAACCATAGGAGCCGGTGATATATGTTTACTCTGGATATGTTACACAGGTTCACATGGGTCATATAGAGTACTGGAGACACTACCTAGATGATAGAACATATGTTATCTGACATCCATACCTATAGATTGAGGCCTGGCCTACTACATGAGAGCAGTTCAGTTATTTCTACCAGAGTTGAGTATTGATTGGTCAGTCTACTGCAGTTATTGAGTGCTTTCTTATTACCAGAGTGTGGAGATAGTACTATTAGAAAGTAAAGTCCACCAAGATAACTAAGAGGGGGGGGTGAATCAGTTATTAGATAATTATAACTTTTATCAACTTCAACAACATTAAACCATGTAAACAATATAATTATCAACCATAGAAAGATATTCATACACAATAACATAATGACACAAGATATGTTGAATAGGGAACCTCTTGATCAAAGAGTAAACCCCAGTGGGAATGATGCAAACAAAAGATGCACTAATATGAATATTCCTTGTGAAAGGATGGACTCTGTTAGGAGTCTTATGAAATACATTCAGTACATATGAATCCCTATTAGGAGATTTTGAATCCCTGTTAAAAGATTCTAACCCTGTTAAGAGTTATGGAAGACAGAAGGACCCACTGCCCAAACAGCTTCAGGGTAAGATCACTGAACACACTGTCCAAATAATCTTTTTATTACTCAATAGAATAATATGTTACCTCTTCTCTGACTATGCCAAACTGCACTCACTGTTACACCAAATCTCAATTTCAAATCTCTGTACTTCGCATGTCTTCCTTCACAAATTCGCTTTCACATTTAGCTCTTTTCTTCACTTCATATTCATCCACTATATCCTCTTTCTTTTTACAAAAAGGAAACATATTCCTTCATTTATACCACACTCAAATAGTTACAAATGAGTCGGCACACAATTACAAAATAAAAGTTTCCACACACTACATCAAAATTACACAAAATTGTCGGCTTCCAAATACAATAATTCTTCACTCATGCAACCTCAAAGTTTGCACTTTCATCCACATCACTATCAATGTGTCTTCAATTCTCTTTAACTATGCAAAACTATATTCCATCCTGATTAGGAGATATCATCCGATTTCCACTAACCGCTACTCAGGAACAGTGCCTGAATACTGCTTCCACCAAAATACTCATAACTTCCATGAATAAATGAATTATTATCTACACTCTTAATCATAGACATATAATATATCAAATAATATATCCTCAACATCACATACCTCCAACTGCAATATCCCACGTGCACTAATTCAAACTCTGTATGCTTCTCTGCAAGTCTCTAGAAGATCACTGTGTTGACATCAATGACAATCATAGTCATGAATGCAACAACAACTGCTATAGAATGGCTGGAAAACATTTAGCATTCATTCCTAACAATCTCCCCCATTGGAATTGATGGCAACATAGATGAAAAAACATCCAATGTTCCAAAAATCCAATACTGCAATACTACTGCTTCAAGTCCTCTTCATCAATCAAATCTTGCTTCATTTTCCTATACAAATAGTTTTTTCATGTACACTTCTCCCCCATTGACATCAATGAAAGAAATTTCATCATTATGTCAACAAAAAATCCAATGTCAAAAGACACTATTCAGAAAATTCATTCACTAGAGTCCTCATGACTCAGCTTAGATACACATACTCCCCCATAGAGGAAGTACCCACATCCAGTCTAGAAAAAGGATAAGGCTCATATAACACTGGACGGATGCAACCAACTGCATCACTTTTCAAAATTAGGCTAGGGCATAACCCCAAGCATACCTCTTAGATACTCAAATGTATCCTTAGGCAAAGGCTTTGTAAATATATCTACTATCTACTCCTTTGTACTTATGTACTCAAGTCTGACTTCTTTCTCAGCAACTTTCTCTCTTACAACATGATACTTAATCTCTATATCTTTTGTCTTAGAATGTAATATAGGATTCTTAGACATACTAACTGTGCTGGTGTTGTCACAATGTATGACAACAGGTTCAACAAACTTTATTCCAATATCCTTCAGCATTTGCTTCATCCAAATTATCTAGTTACAATTGTTTGCTACTGCTACATATTCTACTTCTGCTGTGTTCTATGAGATACAATTCTTCTTTTTTCTTAGCCAAGAAACCAATCTTCCTCCTAGGAAAAATGCTTCACCACTGGTGCTTTTCTTATCATCAACACTCCCTCCCCAATCAACATCTGTATATGCACATAGGGTAAAATCATCATATTTTTTGTACCACAATCCATAGTCCATTGTGCCTCTTAAATATCTCAGTATCCTCTTTACTACTACATAATGTGATTCTCTAGGTTCATCTTGAAATCTTGCTACAATTCCAACTAAATGTGCTATATCAGGTCTTGTATGAGTCAAATACTACAATCCTCTAATCATAGATCTATATTTCTTTTGTTTAACTATCAATGTTTCATCTGTGCTAGATAATTTATGTCCAGTTACCATAGGTGTTCCAACTGGTTTACAATTCTCCATTCCAAATCTTTTCAACAAGTCATTCAGGTACTTTGTCTAACTTACAAAGATACCATGATTTTTCTATGTTATCTACAATCCCAAAAAGTATTTCATTTCACCAATCATACTCATTTCAAATTTAGTCTTCATTTCATCAGCAAATTTGTCACTAGCTTCATCTTCTCCTCCAAAAATAATGTCATCAAAAAAAATAACTATAACCAACAAACCATTTTCAATTTCTTTTTTGTATAGATTGCTATCAGTTGTTCCTTTTGTAAATCCCAACTTTAACAAATACTTGTCCAATCTTTCATACCAACTTCTAGGTGCTTGTTTTAGTCCATATAAGGCTTTCTTTAGTTTACATACCATGTCTCCTTCTTGAGTCAACGGAAAACCTTCAGGCTGCTCAATGTAGACTTCTTCCAACTCTCCATTCAGAAATGCTGACTTGACATCCATCTAATATACTTTGAATTTCTTGTAAGCTTCATAAGGCAAAAGCATTCTCACTACTTCAATTCTTGCAACAGGTGCAAAGGTTTCTTCATAATCAATTCCTTCTTGCTGTGAGTATCCCTTACATACCAATCTTGCTTTGTTTCTTACTACTCCTTGTTCATTCATCTTGTTTCTGAATACCCATTTAGTTCCAATAACATTCTTGTCTTTAGGTCTAGGGACCAATTCCCATGTCTTTTTCTTTTCAATCTAATCTAGTTCTTCTTTCATAGCATTAGTCCAACTTTCATCTTCACAAGCTTCACTAGTAGTTTTAGGTTCAATTTGAGAAATCAAACATAACTGTTCTTGTACCTTATTCTGAGTTAGAACTCCTATTTTGATGCTTCCAATAATTTGCCCAATAGGATGATTTGTTGACAAACTCTTGTTAGGTGTCACTATCTCAGATCTCACTTCAGGTATAGGTTCTTCAATGACTTCACTATGGCTTTCATTCAACAAATCATTGTCAGTTTCATAAAATAATTTAGTAGATCCAGTGTTAGGTTTAGGATGAGCTTCTTCATCTAATTTATAATCAAGCATTCTTTCCTGAATTTTGAACTTTTCATCAACTTTAACATTTGCGCTCTCAACAATAGTCTTAGTTCTTTTATTGTAACATCTATAGGCTTTTCTTTTCAAATAATATCCAAGAAATATACCTTCATCACTTCTAGGATCAAACTTTCCAATATCATCATCTCTCTTTATATAACATTTGCTTCCAAAAATTCTAAAATACTTAACTGAGGGTGCATGTCCAAACCATAATTCATAGGGTGTCTTGTCTATGTCTACTCTGATTTGTACTTTGTTCATTGTATACACTGATGTGTTCACTGCTTCTCTCCAGAATATCTTCACCAAATCATTCTCAAACAACATAGCTCTTGCTGCTTCAGTCATTGATATGTTTCTTCTTTCTACAATACCATTTTGTTCAGGTGTTCTAGGGGCTGAAAATTGTCTCTTAATGCCATTTTTTTGACAAAAGGTGTTAAACTCTCTAGAAGTAAATTCTCCATCTCTATTAGATCTCAAACATTTAATCTTCATTCCAAATTCATTCTCAATTGTATTCTTAACAATCTTAAACTTATCAAATGCTTCAGACTTTTCTTTAAGAAATGCAATCCACATCATTCTTGTAAAATCATCAACAAGAATCATAAAATACCTTTCTCCATAGAATCCTCTAGTCTTGGTAGGACCGCTCTAATCTGTATGAACAATCTCCATCTTTTCTGTAGACGCAAACTTCTTACTAGGAAAGGAACTTCTCTTCTGTTTAGCCATCACACATTCTTTTCAAATCATGTTAGTAGGCTTCATAATTTTAGGCAAATCTCTTACTACAAGTGTAGTACTTACTTTCACAATGTTGTCAAAGTTTATATGACAAAACCTTCTATGTCATAACCAACTGTCATCAATCTTAGTAATCAAACATGTCATCTCAGTAGGATTCAACTGAAATACATTACCTCTAGTTCTAGATCCAGTTCCAATTAGATTTCCATCTTTATCCTTTATCACACAAGTTTTCTCAGTAAACCAAACTTGATATCCCTTATGAACTAACTGTCCAACACTCAAAAGATTATGTTTCAATCTATCCACAAAGTAAACATCATTAGTATTAGTCTTTCGATCAAGAGTAGTAGATCCTATACCTTTAATCAAGCAAGGTGCATTGTTTCCAAATCTAACAACTCCTCCATCATATTCGTTAAACTTTATGAACTTTTTCATGTCTCCAGTCATATGATGTGAACAACCACTTTCTATAATCCAATCAGCTTTATTTTCAACTTGAGAAACTAAGGCTTTTTCTTCCTTAACATCAATTTTAGGATTCTCTTCTTTAATTTCTACAAATCCCATGTCATCATTATTCTCAGTATCACTTTCACTTAGAATTTTCTCTATACTAGCTTCAAGATCTTCATCATTAGCATAATAACATTCCTTAGATCTTCTAGGTTTGAAATTGTTTCTATACTTTTTAACTCTCTTAGGACATTTAGATGCAAAATGACCATATTCTTGATAAGTCCAACATTTAAAATTTTTCTTACCATCTAGTTCTCTCTTCACAAGCAAGGCAATACCTTCTTCAATCTTCTTGTCTTCTTCATTTCTAGATTTGTTGCTACTAGCATAATCTCCTCTCACACTGATGCCTCTTGACAATGTAGGGTAAACACTAAGAGCACTGAATGTTGTCTCCATTCTAGGTAAGTCTCCTGATAACCTCAAGTTCATTTCTATTGCTTCCAATCTTCCAAGAAGAGTCTCTCTTGTAAAGTTTGTAGTACAAGGTATAACTTGTTCAATCATCTATGTTGTCTACTTAAATACAGGAGTCAATGTTCTCAGAATTTTCCATATCACTTCATTCTCTATCTTTTTTCCTCCACAAGATTTTATACCTGTAACAATTTCTGACATTCTACCAATATAGCTTCTAACAGATTCATCTTCCAACATGCTTATATCTTCAAATGCACATATCCAATTATGTAATCTAACTCTTTTTGCATGTTCATCACCTTCAAAAGTAGAGTGTAAAGCTTTCCAAATTTCATGAGATTTTTTCAAACATTTTACCTGACTGTACTCATTCTCTGAAAGGGCTGTCAAAAGTGCTTCTCTTGCAAGTATGTTACACATGAATAGATCTCTCTCATTAGCAGTACATGTTTCAAGATTGTCCTCTTTGATGGAATATGGATGAAGTGACTGAGAGGGGGGGGTGAATCAGTCAACCATAAAAAACTTCACAATTATTTCTTTCCAGATCCCTTAGGATATCTTAATGAATATTATCTGTTAAACACTCGATAAATAGATTGCAGTAACTTTGTAGATGCAGAAAGTATTAGCAAAATTATCTTTTAGATATTCATCAGCACTTGTATATGATTAAGATAACTATTAAGAACATAAGAGACATAGAATTTAACGTGGAAACCCAATATGGAAAAAACCACCAATGTATCTAGATACTGATTTTCACTTTTCTGAAGTGATGCCTAGTTAGAAGCCAACCTGGTAAAAGGTTACAAAACACACTGTTAGGTGTGACCTTGTTAGAGGATTTAATCACCCTGCTAGGAGTGGCCTGGTAAGAGGTCTTGAAAACAATTCAATGGAATTGTCACCTTGTTAGAGGATTTACAATATGGTTGTTAAACCAACTTGGTTAAGAGATTTAGAATTCACTGTTACAATGATAAAAAGGTAACAATGAAAATGACCTGTATAATAATGCAACTGCCTTGCTGATTACAGATCTCTGTTCTGCATAAGTGTGATCCTTCCTGATCGAATATATCTCTACTGCTCCTCAAGGATATCTGATCATCCTTCACAATTTCGCACACACCTTTCCTGTCTTTCTTCTATATATCTTCTTCTGTAATTCTTCTTTATTTTTCACATTTGACCTTTTATTTATATGTTTTTAGATTTGTCAAATCGACATTACTTAGTATAATAGTCAGCTAAAATAAGCAAACTTTATATGCAAAAATCCTTCAAGGGCCGGGAGTGCTTGGTGACCATAACTTTCTACAATCTTTCGGAGACCGAGGGAACTCGATAAATACTGATAATCCTTTTTCTTCGATAACCGACTGAACTCGGTAGATGCTATCTTTTCTTCGACAATCGAGTGAACTCGGTAAATGCTAACTTTTCTTCGACAACTGACTGAACTCGGTAAACACTAAATTTTCTTTGATAACCGAGTGAACTTGGTAGACACTGATTTTACTTTGATAGCCGAGTGAACTCGGTAACCACTAATTTTACTACCAGGCAGACCGACTGAGCTCGGTAGGTACTGATTGTTGTGGATTATGACATTGTTTGACATCAAAGACAATACATAATTTGAGTAGCAATTTTCTTCAGACAATTGTTTCCAACAATCTCCCTCTTTGGCATTGATGGCAACACAATATGTCATAGCATAAGAAATTTGAAAGAATTAGCTCGGTTCAGATTCAAATCTCCCTCTGGCAGCAAACTTCCTTTTTCTTAAAAACTCTTCCTTCTGACTATTGAAAATTTCTTGAAGTAATAGAAAAGACATAGCAAACACTCCCTCTTTGACAACACATGCCAAAGACAATTCACATATTACCGGTGTAAATTAATGTACCTCAAGTACTGATTCATATGCAATGATTCCTTGAATATGCTGCATCAACAGGTTGATTTTCAATCATGTTCTGGTTGATGATTTTCAATCATGTTCTGGTTGATGTATCACTAAAACTGTATTTAGTGAGCCTCAGATAGGGGAATGACCCCTAACTTACCTCTTAGATACACAAATGCATCCTTGGGTAATGGTTTGGTGAAAATGTCTACAATCTACTCTTTTGTGTGAATATATTCTAATCTGATTTCCTTGTCCTACACCAATTCTCTGACAAAGTGATATTTAATAGCAATGTGCTTGGTTTTGGAATGCATCACTGGATTCTTTGAAATGTTTATTGCACTAGTATTGTCACAAAATATAACAACTGGTTCTTTGATTTCAACCTTCGTATCTTGTAATAACTGTTTAAACCAAACAATATTTGAACAATTTACTGCAGCAGCAACATATTCTGCTTCAGCTGTGGATTGAGATGTGCAATTTTGCTTTTTACTGGTCCAGGATACCAGTCTTTTTCCAAGAAAAAATGCTCCACCACTTGTACTTTTTCTGTCATCAATGTTCCCTGCCCAATCAACATCAGTAAACACTTTTAAGTCTAGATTGCCTCCAAATTTATACCACAAACCATATTCTTCAGTTCCTCTTAAGTATCTTAAGATTCTTTTGATTGCCATCATATGATTTTCTTTAGGTTTTGCTGAGAATCTTGCTACTATACTGACTGCTAAGGCAATATCAAGTCTTGTATGTACCACATACTACAATTTTCCAATCATAGATCGGTATAAGGTCTGATCTACTTCTTTTGAATCATCATTTTTGGTAAGTTTCAGTCCAGTACACATGGGTGTACCAACTGGTTTTGAATCTTCCATACCAAACTTCTTAAGTATTTCCTTAATGTATTTAGATTGAGTAATGTATATACCATTCTTGCTTTGCTGAATTTGAAGACCAACAAAGAATTTTATTAAACCAAACATAGACATTTCAAATTCTTTGTTCATTTGCTCTAAAAATTCTTTGCACTGATCATCATTCCCTGTAAATATAGTATCATCTACAAATATTTCTGCCAATACAATTTTGTCATCCGGTCCTTCTTTAATATATAGATTGCTGTTATCATTGGCTCTTTTGAAATTAATCTGAATCAGATAGTTATGGAGTCTTTCATACCATGCTCTAGGAGCTTTTTTCAAACCATACAATGCTTTGTGTAACTTGCAGACCATGTCCTTTTTATCTGGATCAACAAAACCTTCAGGTTATTCAATGTAGACTTCTTCATCAAGAATTCCATTGAGAAATGCAGATTTTATATCCATCTGATATACCTTAAATCCTTTATGTGTTGCATAAGCAAGTAGAGTTCTTACACCTTCTAATCTTGCAATAGGAGCAAAAGTTTCACCATAATCTATACCTTCTTCTTGAGAATAATCTTTACATACCAATCTAGCTTTGTTTCTAGATACTTGACCATCTTCATTCAGCTTATTCCTGAATACCCATTTTGTTCCAATTACATTCTTATCTTTAGGTCTAGGTACAAGAGTCCATGTTTTGTTCTTTTGTATTTGTTCTAATTCTTCATTCATAGCTTCAATCCAACTTTCATTTTCCAATGCATCTTTGATATTTCTAGGTTCAAAATCAGTAAGCAGACATGTAACTTTTAGCTTGCTTCTTGTCATAGTACCATTTGATTTGTTTCTAATAATTTGATCTGGTGTATGATGTCTTCTGACATATTTGGCTAGTATAGGTTCCTTGCTTTTTGAATGAGTCATGTTGTTGTCTTCTAGGATCTCTTCTTCAGGTTGCTCGGGCTCGGTAGATATTTGCTCGGTAACTTCAGGCTGAGACTCGGTCTGAATTTCTTCCTGTGACTCGGTTTGAATTTCTTCCTATGACTCTGTTACTGTGCTAGGCTCGGTAGATGTAGTTTCCTCATTGATAGTTGTGTCTGCCAATGTTTCAGGTTCAATGTAAACGAATCTTCGGTAGTTCTCAGGTTCCCTTTTTCTTTCTTCTTCAGTCTTTTCTGCAAACTCATCAAATTTTACATGTATACTTTCTATGACTTTGTGAGTAGATAAGTTCAGACATTTGTATGCCTTGCTTTTGCTAGAATATCTTAGGAATATTCCTTCATCACTTTTCACATCAAATGTATTTCTTCTGGATTCTTTTAAGATATAACACTTGCTACCAAATACTTTCATGTAACTTACATTGGGTTTATAGCCATACCATAATTCATAAGGAGTTTTGAATATGTCTTTCTTCAATTGTACTCGGTTCAAGGTATGAACTGCAGTGCTGATAGCTTCCTTCCAGTACTTTATGGTGATGTTCTTTTCTATCATTAGAGTCCTTGCACAATCCATAATAGATCTGTTTCTTCTTTCTGCTATTCCATTCTACTCAGGAGTTCTAGGAGCTGATACCTATCTTTTGATTCCTCTTTCAATGCAAAAGTTGTTAAATTCATGGGAGATGAATTCACCACCTTTGTCTGATCTTAAGCATTTCAATCTTTTCCTTGTTTCCTTTTCCACTCTTGCCAAGTACCATTTGAACTTTTCAAATGCTTCTGACTTTTCTCTTAAATACATAACAGTCATCATTCTAGAATAATCATCAACGAAAAGAATAAATAATTTATCTCTAGTATAGCTTTCTATTCCAATAGGTCCACATAAATCAGTATGCACAATTTCCAAAATCTCTTTAGACTGATAGTTCTTACTTTTAAAACTAGTTTTACTCATTTTGCCAATCTGACAATTCTTACATAGGCCAGTATCAGGTTTCTTCAAAGTAGGAATGCCTCTTACCTTCTTGAATTTGCTTATTTTCATCATGTTATCAAAATTCACATGACATAACCTTTTGTGCCATAGCCAACTTTCTTCAATTTGAGCAATAAAACATGAATATTCACTGAGATCAAGATAAAATAAGTTACCTTTTGTTTGTTTGCCTGATCCAATGAGTTTTCCTTTTCCATCCAGCAGTCTTGCTTGACCATTCATGAATTCAACCTTGAAACCAGTGTTGATTAGCTGTGCTACACTTAGAAGATTATGTTTTAGTCCTTCAACCCAATAAGCATTATCACATATGAGTTCTTTGGTTAATGAGATTCTTCCTTTTCCTTTTATACAACAAGGTTCATTGTTTCCAAATCTTACATTGCCACTATCATGGTCTTCTAGGTATTCAAATTTTGTCTTGTCACCAGTCATGTGGTGTGAACATCCACTGTCTATTAGCCATATATCATCTTTGCTTATATGAGAAATAAGTGCCATCTTATCTTCATCATCATCAGATTCATCTTTTATAGCAATAAAGACAATTTCTTCTTCACTATCATCAGAATCTTTAGCCATAAAACATGTTTTCTTACCTTTATCCTTGAATGATTTGAAATTATTTTTGCCATAGTACTTGTGACCTCTCTTCTCTTGGCCTGCTTGTTTGGGCACCTAGCTGCAATATGTCCAATTTCTTCACATGAAAAATAGATTAAAGGAGTTTTACCTTTATATTTACCTTTCCCTTTAGAATACTTCTTTGCAAGTAATGCTTCTACAATTTCAAGATCACTATCAGAACTTTCTTCTGATACTTCTTCACTTTCTGACTGAACTTCTTTAATTTTCTTGTTCTTCTTTAGTGAAACCTTGGCCTCAAATGCTGACTCAATATTTTTGGAAATTGGAACATAGTTGTCATAGTTGTCTAATTCAAAGGCTGTCAATCTTCCAACTAAAGCATCCAAAGTTATATTGTGGTTTGTTTCACATCTTCTTTCTTGAATAGCTGATACTCTTATTGCATAGATAGGGAGTAATGTTCTGAGTACCTTGCTTATAATAGTTTCATCAGAGATTGTTCCTCCAGAAGCTCTAATTGCACTGACACTTGCTTTGATCCTTTCAACATATTTTGCAATGTTTTCATCTTCTTTCATATTCATCTTGTCAAACTGTCCTCTTAGGCTTTCTGCTTTGGCTCTTTTCACATTTGCATCACCACCATATATTTTCTTTAGTGTCATCCACATTTCATATGCAGTAGTGTATTCTTTAATATCATCAAATTCTTCATAGCTGAGAGCTGATGCAATGTCTATCATCATGGTGTTATGATTCTTTTTCTCTGCAATGTCTTCAACAGTTAATGTGCCAGTAGGAACTGTGTATTCTTCATCAATGTATTTGCATCCTGAATCACCAATGGAAGCTAGATGAAGTCGCATGAGACCTTGCCATGCTAAAAAGTTATCTCTGTTGAGCTTTGGAATTTCCCTCTTGTAAGACATCCTGATCTTTAGCTTAGGTCCTTGAAACCCTTCCTGCAAGCACCAAAAGCTCTGATACCAATTGATGGAATATAGATGAAGTGACTGAGAGGGGGGGGTGAATCAGTCAACCATAAAACACTTCACAATTATTTCTTTCCAGATCCCTTAGGATATCTTAATGAATATTATCTGTTAAACACTCGGTAAATAGATTGCAGTAACTTTGTAGATGCAGAAAGTATTAGAAAAATTATCTTTTAGATATTCATCAGCACTTGTATATGATTAAGATAACTATTAAGAACACAAGAGACACAGAATTTAACGTGGAAACCCAATATGGGAAAAACCACCAATGTATCTAGATACTGATTTTCACTTTTCTGAAGTGATGCCCGGTTAGAAGCCAACCTGGTAAAAGGTTACAAAACACACTGTTAGGTGTGACCTTGTTAGAGGATTTAATCACCCTGCTAGGAGTGGCCTGGTAAGAGGTCTTGAAAACAATTCAATGGAATTGTCACCTTGTTAGAGGATTTACAATATGGTTGTTAAACCAACTTGGTTAAGAGATTTAGAATTCACTGTTACAATGATAAAAAGGTAACAATGAAAATGACCTGTATAATAATGCAACTGCCTTGCTGATTACAGATCTTTATTCTGCATAAGTGTGATCCTTCCTGATCGAATATATCTCTACTGCTCCTCAAGGATATCTGATCATCCTTCACAATTTCGCACACACCTTTCCTGTCTTTCTTCTATATATCTTCTTCTGTAATTCTTCTTTATTTTTCACATTTGACCTTTTATTTATATGTTTTTAGATTTGTCAAATCGACATTACTTAGTATAACAGTCAGCTGAAATAAGCAAACTTTATATGCAAAAATCCTTCAAGGGCCGAGAGTGCTTGGTGACCATAACTTTCTATAATCTTTCGGAGACCGAGGGAACTCGGTAAATACTGATAATCATTTTTCTTCGATAACTGACTAAACTCGGTAGATGCTATCTTTTCTTTGACAACCGACTGAACTCGGTAAATGCTAACTTTTCTTCGACAACCGACTGAACTTGGTAAACACTGAATTTTCTTTGATAACCGAGTGAACTCGGTAGACACTGATTTTACTTTGATAGCTGAGTGAACTCGGTAAGCACTAATTTTACTGCCAGGAAGACCGACTGAGCTTGGTAGGTACTGATTGTTGCGGATTATGACATTGTTTGACATCAAAGACAATACATAATTTGAGTAGCAATTTTCTTCAGACAATTGCTTTCAACACTCTTCAATGATAGTCTTATCATTCTTTGTAATCAACCAATAACCTGGTCCTAAACATAGTAGGTGTGTCTTCATCTTCTCTTTCCAGCTGTCAAAATTTACTCCATCAAACTTAGGGCTTTCTTTCTTGAAATTCACCATGGATCTCCTTAAGCTATTAAAATTCTTTTTCAAGGACCTTCCACTCTGATACCAATTGTTAGAAAGTAAATTCCACCAAGATAATTGAGAGGGAGGGGGGGTGAATCAGTTATTAGATAATTATAACTTTTTATCAACTTCAACAACATTAAACCATGTAAGCAATATAATTACCAACCATAGAAAGATATTCATACACAATAACACAATGACACAAGATATGTTGACTAGGGAACCTCTTGATCAAAGAGTAAACCCCGGTGGGAATGATGCCCACAAAAGATGCACTAATATGAATATTCCTTTTGAAAGGATGGAATCTGTTAGGAGTCTTATGAAATACATTCAATACATATGAATCCCTGTTAGGAGATTTTGAATCCCTGTTAAAAGATTCTAACCCTATTAGAGTTATGGAAGACAGAAGGACCCACTGCCCAAACAGCTTCAAGGTAAGATCACTGAACACACTGTCCAAATAATCTTTTTATTACTCAATAGAATAATATGTTACCTCTTCTCTGATTGTGCCAAATTGCACTCATTGTTACACCAGATCTCAATTTCAGATCTCTGTACTTCGCATGTCTTCCTTCACAAATTCGCTTTCACATTTAGCTCTTTTCTTCACTTCATATTCATCCACTATATCCTTTTTCTTTTTAAAACAAGGAAACACATTCCTTCCTTTATACCACACTCAAATAGTTACAAATGAGTCAACACATAATTACAAAATAAAAGTTTCCACACGCTACATCAAAATTACACAAAATTGTTGGCTTCCAAATACAAATTCTTCACTCATGCAACCTTGAATTTTGTGCTATCATCCACATCACTATCAATGTGTCTTCAACTTCCCTTTAACTGTGCAAAACCAGATTCCATCCCGATTAGGAGATATCATCTGATTTCCACAAACCACTACTTAGGAACACTGCCTAAATACTGCTTCCACCAAAATGCTCATAACTTCCATGAATAAATGAATTACTATCTGCACTCTTAATCATAGACATATAATATATCAAAGAATATATCCTCAACATCGCATACCTCCAACTGCAATATCCCATGTGTGCTAATTCAAACTCTGTCTACTTCTCTGCAAATCTCCAGAAGATCACTGTGTTGACATCAATGACAATCATAGTCATGAATGAAACAACAACTACTATAGAATGGCTGCCAAACATTTAGCATTCATTCCTAACAAGTACAACATCATTCAGGATGCACTACAGGAGCACATTATGTATGCACAGATACTGAGAGAGCTCGGATTAGGATAGGGCCCTTGATTGTCTTATGCTCTCTGTACATAGGAGTATAGTGGTATTGTTGGCAGAGATTGGGATTACCGAGCAGATGTTCCAGATGTTGGGGTGACAAATGGTTTCATTGGATGGCTTGTAGAGCATTCCATATATAGATTTTTAGATTCGATAGAGTTGATACCTTCCATGGAAGAGGCGATGGATGTCACAAAGGCTCTGATGGGTAGAGGGAAGAGATGTATAGGTTAATAGGTTCTGATGCCCCAGCCTACACCTTCAAGGCTAAGAGTAGTCATGACACCCTCATAGAGACCATCTGGAAAGATGAGACCACCTCATCCCTCTAGTTCTTCAGCAGGTAGACCTGTAATTTTATAGAGGAGATCAACTAGAGGAGAGAGTGGCATTCTAGGTAGTGTTGGTAGTGGAGAGGAGGTTCTTGGTGCAGAGCAGTATGTAGGTGTCGGTCCTAATCCTACACATGTTGATACTAGTTTTGATCTAGGAGCTAAGGTCAGATGTCATAAGGTGTAGAGAGTAGAGACTACTGAGCAGCTAGCTAAAGATACTGATATGCCTGTAGTAGATGTAGATCCTAGTGTACCACAGACTCCTCAGGAGATTATTAGATGACTCAGATTATAGGTTAGGGACCTAAAGGTATAGAGTGCTCATTGAGAGGAGTGATTCACTGAGGCAGATAGATAGCGATCTGAGCTTTGAGAGGAGAATAGGAGATTACAGACAGAGGTGACACATCAGACCTCTAGAGCTGCCTATTACGTTTCTGCTTACTATGTTGTTGTTCCTACTGCCTAGAGAGTACCCACTCTCAATATATGATAGCGTCAGAGGGAGCCAAGGCACCTAGAGCCGAGGCAGTGCCTAATGCACCACCACCGCCTCCACCAAATGTAGAGGATCAAGAAGATAGCTGATCTATCTAGATATTCTGATATTTTTTCTCTTTTGTTCATGTATATTGTTCTAAATTATGATAGCTCACATGAGCTCATTCTTTTGTACACTGTGCCAGTAGTGCACCCTTGACTAGTTCGAGTTATATGATATGAGATCAAGATTTTGGTTATGACTTCATTTGTACTTGTCCTATTTTGATTTATGATGATATCATGTGATGTAAATTCTATGAGTAGTGTAGAATGTATGTATGGATTTACGCAGTGCAATGATTTATTTTATATGTATGGATGTTATGCAAATGTACTTGATTATGGAAAAATGTATGTATGATTTTGATTATGCACATGTATGCAATGAAATATATGGAATGGTCATGAATATGTAATGGAAATGCAATGATACACATGATATGTTTTGCAGGTATTGATGAAGACAAGTACTCAGTCTTATGCCAAAAAGGATGTTTAACCCAGGATGGTGACTGCTTGTAGTTCTGTGAGGAAACCTTCGTGTGAGATTCAGCTCTTCATGTCAAGTTTAAGTTTAGTTTTGAAGGATTGTTTAAACATTCAAGTGTGTTCAACAATTTGTGAGATCATGCAATCATGCAAAGTGCAAAATGACATGCAGAATGAAATGCAAACCTAAGACCTAGGACCTAGTCACTGATCATGTGTTGATTTGTTATCATCATTGAATTTTTTAGGTAACTGGATAAATCAATACAATGCCCACTATTATGAAACTATAAACATATAAATATTGATTTGTATGCACGGGAATCAATACAATGCCCACTAGCTAGACAACCATGGACATATGAATATTGGTTTTGTTTTCAGAATGTCAGATTAGATATAAGCACCAAGGCACAAACACTAGGATGACCTGAATATCATGTCAATTTTGATATAGAAATTTGTATAAGCATCAAAACATAGACATCGTGATGACCAGAATATGCCTTGTGGAACAAACACATCAAGCAGTCGAGATCATTCTAAATCTAGTGTGAATTACCCATAGTGACCCTTTATCATTCACATCCTTAGTTAATATCGCATTTCATAGTAGGAGTAAGAAATTTCTCAAAAAGACAATAGTTAGATCAAACTTCCTTGAATTTTCTAGTTATCAATGGTCAAGGTACCCATGGCCATCTAAGACAAGATAGAGGCTCTTACAGACGGACACCATTTCAATCCAGAATTTCCAAAGTTGTTAGATTTTCACATACAAGCAAAAAAAAAGAAAAGATTATGCCCCCAGTCATCACTCTCTAAATCCTATAAAGCACATCATTGAAGAGCTCGAAGGGACACAATATGCAAAAATATCAATGTGAATCAATAAGCATACAAGGAGATGAAGAATGTAAAAGCATAGATTATTTTCAATTTGTGTTTTATTGCATTGTAGATGCAAAATCCTTTCTGGAGAGGAGATAGACTTGACTGACTCGGATGAAGCTTCAAAGGACTCTGACTAGATATGATACATCTAGAATATATCAGAGGCCATAGGATACGACTTTGATTGCCTCCAAGTTTGAAACATTGATAGGATACAGATGCTTTTGCAAATTGGTGTATAGACTGACTTATTGAAAATAGGAATGCAAAAACAAACCGGGAGATATGTATAAACTAAAACAAGACTAAAAGCTAGGAAAGACCAAGATTGCACTGATAGATGGAGCATTTTGAAACAAGTGACACCCGTTTCCTAGGTTTTCACCATCTTGGCAGAGATTCTATTTTTTCTACCAAGGCACCTGTTTCCAGGTTTTCACCAAGGCACTTTTTCTTTTTCTCATTTTTTTGTATTTTTCATTTTTTCAATTTTTTTGTACTTTTGATATTTTTTTTATTTTTTTGTGAATCATCAAGGCGCCCATTGCTATGTTTTCACCAAGATGTTCATTTTTTTCGGACTTTTTCTAATTTTAAAGATTTTTTCAAGACATTTTACGATAGACTTAATGCCTTAGGCGTAGAATTTCTTCAGATGGAGAACGTTGATTGGTTCTCAGAGCTGTTCTCCTTCATTCATTGAGAGTTGATAGGCTCTAGAGCCAAAATTAGTAGTGATAACAAAGGGACCCAGCCAGTTGGGTTCAAACTTTCCCTTGCGTTCTCTATGTGATTGATTTTTAGGATTCTCTCTCAAGACTAGATCGCCAACCTGAAATTCTCTATCTGACTTTCTTGTTGTAACCTCTAGACATTCTTTTCTGATAGACTCTGAGATGATCATACGTTGCTTGTCTGTGCTCATCTAGTAGTTCAAGTTCTTGCAACCTAGACACTCTATAGTCATCATCAGTTACTAGACCATGCATTTTGATTCTTACTGATGGGATTTCAACCTCAATAGGTAGTACCACTTCAGACCCATAAACTAAAGTGAATGTTGTAGCCCCAATGGGTGTTTTGATACTTTTTCTAGAGGCCCAGAGAGCTGGATCGATCATGAGATGCCAGTCTCTTCCTGTTTTATTAACTATTTGGTGCAAGATTTTCAATAGATTCTTGTTTGAAGCCTCTGCTTGTCCATTCCCTTGAGGATAGTAGATTGATGACCAATGTTGTGTAATCTTGAATTTGGCACATAGATCATCTAAGTCTCTATTCTTGAATTGTCCACCATTATTTGTGACTAAAGAATGTGGAATACCATACCGACATATGATGTAGTTTAATATGAACATTGAAATTTATTTGCTAGTCGCTTGAGTTAAAAGTACTACTTCTACCCATTTTGTAAAATAATCTATAGCTGTGATTATATGGGTATGTCCATTAGAAGAATGAGGATGTATGGATCCTATAAGATCAAATGCCCATTGGTGAAAAGGCCTTTGTGTAGTAAAGGGAATTAGATCTCTCCCTAGTGCATGAATTAAGTTACCAAGTACTTGGCACTTTTGATAGTTCTTAGCAAACTTGATAGCCTCTTTTTCCATTTAAGGCCAATAGTACCCACCCCTAATAAGTTTTCAAGCTAGTGTTAAACCGTTTGAATGTGATCAACAAATACCATCATGGAATTCCTCCAATTCACATTGAGACTCTTCCCATTCTAAACATCTAAGGAGTGTACCATCTAGACCTCATTTGTACAGATCGTGACTAATGATGACATACCAGGATACATTGTGGATAAGGTATCATTTCTCATGGTGGTTGAAGATATCGGGAATGATTTGGTCTTGGAGATAGGAGAAAAGGGTTTTGTATCTAGATGAATCATGACCAACAACAGTATAGATCATGCGGGTTTCGGGGGAATCATATACAGGATAAGATAGTGTTTCCCCTAGGAACTCATAATGTAGCTCCTATTCGAGCTGCTGTGATAAAGTAGAGAGCATCACCATGGCATCAACAACCTTGTTCTCTATTCTAGGAATCTTCTCAAATGTGATAGATATGAAATATTTCTTTAGATCATCTACCATTATTTTGTATGGGATCAACTTTCCATCTTTCATTTGGTACACATCATTGACATGGTGTATTACAAGTTGTGAGTCTCCATGAATGTGTAGTTTTGTTACTCTCCACTCAATTTCTATCTTCATGCCATTAAGAAGGGCTTCATATTTAGCAATATTGTTTGTGCAAGGAAACTTGATTCCGAATGCTTTAGGGATTGAGTATCCTTGAGGAGTGATGAACAATATGTGCACTCCAGATCCATTCCGTGTATAGGAGCCATCAAAGAATAACTTCCATGATCTAGAGCACAAGTTCATGATAGAGGAATCTGAGAATTCCATTTTCATTGGTGTATCATCAAAAAAAGGTGCCTCAACCAGTTGATCTGCAATTACTTGACCTTTGATAGCTTTTCTTTCAACATATTCAATGTCAAATTCACTTAAGAGCATGACCCATTTAGCTAATCTACCTGTGAGGGCAGCTTTGCTTAGTAGGTACTTTAGTGGATCAATCTTAGCTACCAAATGTGTGGTATGAGCTAACATGTAGTGTCTCAATTTCTGTGATGCAGATATCACAGCTAGACAAGCTTTCTCAATCATTGAATAGTTCTTCTCATATGCTACCAATGTTTTACTGATATAATATATAACTCTTTCCTTCTTGTTCTCATCATGTTGTGCTAGTAATGCCCCCAGTGATGTATCTATTGGTAGTATTTTTGGTTTTAGTGTTTTGTTGATCAAAATTTTGAGTTCTTGTCTAGTCTTTCTTGATAAATTTTCAAGCCCTAGGTGAGTCACCTTAGGTTTTAGACCCTTTGCCCTAAAAAATCAAAAAGCCCTAGTTTAAGTTGTCAACTTTCTATTTCTTCATTACTTTATCGGGTCACTTAAGTGTCAAAATAAGCATGTGCACTTTTAATTTCCTCTCTTAGTCACTTAGTCTCCCAGAGAAGTAGGAATATTCCTTCATATTTAGCGATTGCCCGAAAGCCTATGTCACCCGATCTCATAAGCACTTTGGAATATTCCTTATTATCAAACAACTTAGCATTTTCCCTTTTAGTCTCCAAGTCTCAGAATGTTTTCTCAAGGTCTAGCAACTACTGTGACAAGTTTTATAAGAAATAGACTATGGTCGCGTGGTCTCTAGATGGAAATTGCTTTTGGTTGGGAGATCTCAGGATAATTTATTAAAGTGATGTTTCATTCAATGATTATGATTTTCAATGGTCACGTTATCTCCCAAAGGTGGCGGTTATCTCCTACACAATTAGCGATCCAGCGACACGGTTGTCTCTAGGTCTCCAGATGTAGTGGTTAAGTGATAAAGGATTATGAGACTTAATGTGAACCATGAGATGAAGTTTTGATCAACGACCAGTATTTAATCTCCAAATACAACTCAAAGTTAAGAAATGTTTCCACAACTTAGAGATTGCCTCAGTCTCGTGTTATCAGGACTCAACCCCAGTTAAGAAAAAGATTGTGAGACTCAGCGAACCTCTTTGTCACGTAGTCTCCAAATTTTCCTGAGGTTGAGTTAAGATTAATGTTGTGGTTAAGCCTAGAAATTATGTGTTTATTCAGTGATACAATGACTATGTAGTCATGTGATCTCAAGTTCCTGATGGTTAAGTGAAAAGCCTCCAGTGATTTAGTGACACGGTTATCTCCTGGTCACTGAATCAAATAGTTAAGTGAGAAAAGCTCTCACAACTTAATGTGGACTGTAGGATGAAATGAAGAAAAAGATCAACGGTGGTTGTGAGATCTTAGAAAGGAAGTTGAAAAGCCAGAAAGCTTTAGCGATTAAGAGACTCTAGGTTTGTCACTAGATCTCCAGGTCAGGTGATCACTGAATGTTTTAAAAGGGTTAATAAAGTTGTCATGACCATGAGAAAAACTATAGTAGCCAAATCTCCTGATGACCGGGTTGGGATATCTCACAAAGAAGTTTGAAAAGTCAACCATGTTTCGCGACTTAGAGTTTTCCTGTTGTCGCTAGATCTCGTAATCAAGATTGAAAGTGATTCTAGTCACATGATCTCAAAAAGAGAAATATTGTACTCGTGACTAAGAAATAAACTATAGTCGGGTGATCTCTGAATGTGAAAAATTAAAGATGGAATAAAGAGGTCGACTATGGTCGCTGAATCTCTAGATCAAAATTTTGTGATCGCCAAATCTCGCAATGAATTCAAAAGGTGGGAAATCTTTCTGTGACTATGAGAAGCCCTCTTAGTCACTAGGTCTCAGAAACATTTCTAAGGTGCCAATATTATAAAATGATTGCGAGACTTTTTCTCTAGTTGCTAGGTCTTCAAATATTTGAATTTAAAGTTTTTGAGCTACGGCTAGTAATTTGAAGCCCTGTTCATACCGAAGTAATGGTGGAAGTGACCTTTTGATAGCTATAAATGTCAAAAATGGTGGTGCATTCAATTCTATAGAATAAAATAGTTAGAGGCTACTCATTTTAAGGTTACAGAGAATATCGAAGAGTACAGAGTGCTAGGATTTCAGAGCTTTCTAGAATTACAGTGTGTCTAGTAATTTTTGTAGAGAATTTTTAGAGTTTTAGTCAGAATGAGTCAGGCAATAGCAAGCGGAGCTTCTACCAGTCAGGGGTCCAAAAAGAAAGTAAAGGATAGCTTCTTAGACGAGTTTCTCACCCTTCTACCTAGTTCATCACAGAACAAGAAGGTTGGTGATGATATCTTTGTGGATGATTTAGCCTACTGTAGAGATGCCAGGATGCCTAAAATCACAAGAATGTGTCTTTTCAGTTATTTCTATAAAAATCGTGATAGTGTTATACCAGTTTCAAACCCTTGGACTTCAGGGTTGGCCAAATTGATTGTCCCAGAGGTCTTTCTAGATGTAGATGCATTTCTTATGCTATCCCAAAGATATGATCCCTTGTATAAGACAATTAGAAAGGAGGATGGTTCACCCTTGGTAACCCTAGACCAGAACTCTTTCATGAGGGCATTCGGAATTTAGTTTCCAATGGCCATGGAGATTAACTTACAGGCTCAGGCCAATAGATATGTTAAAGAGGCTGCTTTAGTCTCTAAGGAGATAAAGAGCTACATGCCTAAAGAAAATAGAAATTATATTACACCTATGGTTGGGTCAATTCCATATGCTTACAAGGACCTTAAGTTTTACATGAAATACATTGCATATGGGATGTGCTAGGTCTTGGGAATTGATGTAGGCCCTAAGAGGATTACCTTTGATATTTTGATGTTAGTGATGGATTCATAGAGCCATCTGGTTAACAGAGGGTATGACTTTATTGGTTATGTGATAAACAAGATGCATGAGGGTTTGCTATCTTTGAAGAACTTCACATCTAGTTCTACACCCAGATTCATGCATTACTCCTTGTTGATGCACCTCATTGTGTATCATAATTATGATCTTATAAATTTGAATGATCTCAAGCCACAAATGGTGTGGAATGGACAGCCTAACCCAGTATAGTTCTGGTTAGCAATTTGGAGCCCTTCTTGTCCTAGGTGAGATTTTGGTGCCTTTGAGAACTGGATTGTGTACCCCATTCTTCAGAGTTTGGGAGTTAATTGTACAAGATTATCCACCAAGGTCCTACAATTGGTGAGACCCCAACAATTTATTGATAAGTGGACCAAGGGTCACAATTGGGGGGATATTTACTATGAGAAGGGCTATATAATGATTAGGGTTTATGGGTGCCCTCAGCCTCCTCATCTACTTCCATTTTATGTTCCACCAAGAATTGCATTTCTAGAGTTTATCTGGCAACTCATGTTGACAGATAAAGAACACTTGGCTCCCCATAGGAAAGGGACTCTCACTCCTCAACACTTTAGAGTGCACTATATTACAATTGGAAAGGGAGCTTTCAGTAAGGTAAATGATTGGTTAGAGAAATACAAGATGTTTGCAGCTCCATATAGGTATGTAGATACATAAGGTTTCATGGTTGCTGCAAGGAGATATTACTTTCCTACCATTCCTTTTAATAAGCAACATGAAGAGTATCATGAGGAAGATGTGATAAGAAACATCATTGAAGATGATGAGGTAGAGAAAAGGGTGCAGCAATTAGATCGATTATTTCAAATTGAGAAACAGTTAAAAGGAAAAGGATTGGTATTTGGGGGTTTCTTTCCCACTTTGCCTTACCTCTAGAGACTTGAGTAGATGATGGCTTAATTTGATACATTGGTTGAATCCATGAAGGATCAAATTGATGATACTTATAAGGGTAAAAAGGCCCATTCTGATTTTGAATGTGAAGAAGATAGTGATGGTGGTTACCCAATATATAGCCCACCCCTTATGGAACAACCATTAATTGAAGAACCTAAAGTAGGAGGTGAGACTGTCAACCTTAGTGAGCTGCCTAGCTCAGAGGACACCATTGAGCCCTTACAAAAGAAGAGGAAGTTAATGGCTAGAGAGCCATCAAAAAAGAAGAAGAAAGGTATAGTAAGTGCCCTCTACACAGGGACTAGCTTTCATCACCATGAAATAAGGAAAGCAGTCAGAGAGGCCAAAAGACAACAAAGGTATGAAACTTAGGATGTAGAGTTGCCTCTGGCTTTAGGCCAGGATGAAAGAATAATTGAGCAAGATGCATTCCTGAATGATGACAATTTTGTCAATTTTGATGAATTCAAAATCTTTTTGATCTGGCACAAGCAACAATAGGTTGCATCTAATATGCAAATAACTGAGGAGGGTCAACTGCCTGATGAGGTAGTGCAACAATTAAGAGAGTATGACCTAGAGGCTGAAAGCTTTACTCCAGATGAGGCCAGGAAATTAGTTAGACAAAGCAATATGCTGCTTGTGCCTAGATGGATTTTGTATTCAGATTTTATTATAGACCAAATAAAGAGATAGGAAGATGTCACTCTGTCATCAGAGACCCAAGTAGGGGATATAATAAGAGGATTTGGGTATAGCCCAAAGAATCAAGCATTGGCCATGTGGAGTCTTTACCCTAAAGATAAGAAGCCACAAATTTTGAATGTAAAAGAGCAGATGGAAGGTGACAAGATTGTGTGGTCTATCCATAATACTGGGGACCTTGAGATATCTTAGGTCTTGACCCAATTTGCCAAATTGAATGAAGACAAAACAAAATAGATATCTGAGAGGTATGACTCTCTTTTAAGTGATTACAGTGCCCTTGTAAAGGATAGGGATTTACAGATAATAAAAGTTACAGCATTGGAAAAACAAGTAGAGGAACTTCAATTACAAATAATTAATACTCCTATAGTAGTTCCTGCACCTCCTGAGCATCCTACATTAATAGAAGCACAAGAAATGAAAGAGGAAGAGGTGGCAGCAAAGCTGAAGAAGATTAATGAGGGGAAGAATGAGGCTATATTACAGGCCCTTTTGAGTATCTTGTAGCACAGAATGAATATAATCAAGGATAAATTTGACCTAGTTTTTAATGCTTATGGAAAATTGCCTGAATTGCAAAAGGAGGTCAATAATTATGTGCAAATTTTGAGTGGATTTCATACAGTGTGGTCTGTCAGAGCACCACTTTTTGAAATATTGATTTTGGCTCATTCTTTGGGGAGTGACATACTGGAGATAGTTGTAAGAGTTGGTGAGGAGATTGATAGAATTAAAGCCATATTACCACTTTTCAAGGGTAAGGAAAACTTGATTGAGGCTAAGATAGCCATGCTCAGCTCCTATTCCAAAAAATTCATCCCCTCAATTTTGAGTACAGATAGAGTCATAAAGAATCTTGATCAATGGAGATCGAATGTTGATCTTCTATTGCCTAGGAAAGAGGCATTTTTAGGTGAAGATAATAATGTTGATTTAGAAAGCTTCAACAAAACCCTAGATGAAGCTATTAAGGCAGAGACAAATCTCACCAAATTTGTAGCAGATGTCAAGGCAATTATGGATGCCAGGTGGGAGAGACAAAAAGCACAATTGCAACTTGTCCAAGACTTTAATTGGCTGTCAGATGAATAGGTAACTGCATGGGATGAACTAACAAAGCCCAAAAAAGTTAGATCTATCGCAGTTGACTTGGACATTTTGGATGAAGAATGAGAAGGACATCTGATACACCTAACACCTGATCTGAGAATATAGGGATGATAAGCTATCATTTAAGAATGGTGTAGGTTAGCTTGAAATGGTGGTCACCATATCTCATTAAACTCAAGGAGCTATCATAAATACTTGCAGTTGAAGGTGTCAGTTTTCAAGCAGCCAAGGATGTACAATAGTCCAAGGAAGTCTTGTCTTTCCACCACCTAAGGGCTTGTTGTATTTTATTTTTAATTTTTGTCTCTTATGCTTTTAGGGTTAGGTTTTTCAACCATCTGAAGCTTGTTGCATTCCCATTAATAAGGGAATTCCAAGGTGGTTGAAAGGATGTATATATAGAGTTGAAGACTCATTTTTTGAGGTTGGTCAGAGAGATAATAGAAAATTGGAATAGAATTGCTTTGAAGCAGATTTCCAAGTGTTGTGTCTGATCTTCTGAGTAGTGGAATTGTGAATGTAATTGGCAAGTTGATTATAAATACAAATACACTGCAACTTCTGCCATATATTGTTATTGTCTCTTTGCTTTTATATTGTACTCTTGTATGTTTTACATGTTAGGTATTTAAAATATACCAGTTGTGAGGCAACTTGCTTGATCGATTTATGAGTTTCTTTCAAGGAAAGAATTAAAAGTTCTCATATTTCATCTTGAAGAGTAAATATATTTGTATGGATTTTTTGATGATAACAGTGTTTGGTAAATAGAATAGTTTGTAAGGCAATCTATTTGAATTTGCAATTGGTATGTAAGTCATATTGTTGTATTTCTTTTACAATTTACTTGTTGATCTTCATTTTGATTATGTTGCCCATTAGATAAGGCACTAGTTTGGTGTTTGTTTCTTATGGTTTTATCTTTCATAGATCTTAGAAGAGAACTTGAAACTTTTACATCATTTACCAGTACATTTTCATTTCATGTTTATTGCACATAATAGATTTGATTGTTCCTAGGGCTTACAGTCCATATTTCGAGATTCCTTGAAGAGAGAATCATATAGGTTGTCCCTCCTTAAAAGGAAGAAGGATGAGAATCCTTAAATCACTGATCTTTTCTTTATTTACAATCATGTTCTATCTGGTTAAACTCTGCATTAAATTGATCATGGTCATATGCAGAATATTCTATAGACTGATGCATTAGAAGGGTTAATAGAAAATTAGTGTCCACTCACATAGGAACTGTATAATCAATTATCATTAAAAGGTAATACCTGCTTGAGTATGTGGAGCTCAAAAATGAAGGAGGATCTTATCCAATCCTCAGTAATTAGATCTTTCTCTTGTTAGAATCAGTCTCGAGGAACATAAATTCAACTATCAGTTTGATCCTACAAGAAAAATCCCTAACAGTATCTATGGTGGAGACATATAAGATCAAAGGCTTCCCTTGAATAGGAGGCATCAAAATAGGAGGATTTGATAGATACTTCTTGATATGGTTAAAGTTCTTTTCACATTCCTCATTCCATGTAAAGGTCACACCTTTATGTAATGTCTTTGTGAAAGGTTGTGATATGTCTGCTAGCTGAGATATGAAGCATCTAATAGATTGTACTCTCCCTTGTAATGTTCTCATTTGACTGATGTTATTGGGAGGTTTCATCTCCATGATAGCTTTGACCTTAGCTGGATCTACTTTAATTCCTTTCTTTGAAACAATGTAACCTAAGAGCTTTCCAAAAGTGACACCAAAAGTACACTTCTTAGGGTTCAGTCTGAGACTAAACTTCTCCATTCGATCTAGTATTTTGCTCAAATCATTTAGATGTTCAAATCTTATCATAGATTTTTCTAAAGTATCATCAACATAATCCTCCATAGTTTGATGCATCATGTCATGAAAGATAGATGTCATAGCTCTCTGATATGTAGCACCAGTGTTCTTAAGCCCAAATGGTATGACATTCCAACAAAAGGTACCCTAGGAACATGTGAAAGTAGTTTTCTCTTGATCTTCTGGAGCAATTTTGATTTGGTTGTATCCATAAAAACCATCAATCAAAGAATACATCTCAAAGCCCGTGGTCATGTCCACTATCATATCAATATTAGGTAATGGAAAATCATCCTTAGGGCATGATTTGTTTACATCTTTGAAATTTGTGCACACTCTGATTGATTTATCTGGTTTAGAAACAAGTACAATATTACAGATCCATTTAGCATAGTCAATAACATGGATGAATCCAGCTTTTAGTAGTTTCTCTAATTCAGCTTTGACCAAGAGTGCAACATGTGGATGCATCTTTCTTAATTTTTGCTTAGCAGGTTTGACCCCTGGAGCTATGGATAAATGGTGCATTATAAGATCAGGATCCAACCCTGGCATATCTAAATATTTCCATGCAAAGTTGATCTTATTTTCTATTAAGAATGTGGTAAATTTTTTCTTTTCTTCTTTTGATAAGGATTGTGCTACATGGATCAACTGTGGTTCTTCTGTTGTTCCCAAGTTGATAGATTGAGTGGGCTCAATTAGTACTGGAGATCTGTCCTATAAATGACTTAGAAGGACATCAAATATCTCATCCTTAGGCACCTCAGAGAGGTTTTCACCTTCGGATACATATTTTATTTTTACTTTTGTAGGTTCTGTGATTGCCACAAAGTGGTTTTCACCCTCAAAACTTCTTTTCTTTTTAATTTTACTTTTATTCTTTTGACTAAGATACTTGATGTCCAACTCCATCATGCTAACACTTGGTTCACTGATGGAAGTCATCATAGGTTCAACTGCATTGAGGTAGCAAGCAAGGGCATAGTCATTTGGAAAGGTATAGATACCTTGGCTTAGATTCGTGAAGGTTTGGTCAAGAAGTTCAGGATGTTGGATAGTCAAAGCAGTGAAAGATTGGGAAATAGTGTTTATAGATATGGATCTGTCATCATTGGTCCTAACCTGACTCTCAAGTTTGAAGGTGATATTACAACTAAAAATGTTCAATTTGTGAATAGGCTTAATGTCATCATAGGAGTCCACTTCAGCCATTGGTGGATCAGACTCGTTAAGTTAATTATTTCTCCCTAGAATTACGTTGGGTTTAGGTGCATATTGGTGAACAACATCAATATGTTTTTCTGTGATAAGCTCATCTTCCTCTGGAATGACTCCCCATTCATAGTCATTTGATTCCTCATCTATGCCTCTAGGAAATTTGAGAATGTGTGTAAAGTTAGGATGAATACCCCAAGAAGGGTTACCCTCAAATTTTGATTTGAATTCATACTCATGAGAATCTATTTCAAAATAACTACCACCTTCTTCTTTGTCTATTTGATTACCTTCAAGATCAGCTGGTCCTTGTGGTACAACTATCTCTTGTTCTATAGTAGGTTCTTGTGTTTCTACTACATTGATTCTTTTTACTGGATCATCTTCAGCTTCAAGGAGGTCTTTTATTTCTTTATGCAAACATTCATAAGGAATGAGCTCCTCAGTGGTGGTGTCAAAATCATCACTGTCATATTGTCTAGTTGTTTCTTCCTTTGTTGGTTCAATCTGTTCTAAGACATGTGGAGAGTTCTTGCTAAGATAGAAAGGCTTCTTCTTATATCCTAGACCCATTGTATCCTTTTTGGTGCAGTCATGGTGATCAAGAGGTGATAGAAGACCCTTACCTTGTAGTCCTAGAGGTCCTTTTCTAGTATATTCCATTTTTATGATCAATTTGTCCCCTGGTCCATATGACTTTGAGGAATTTTTCTTGAAGTGGAGTCACATTTCTAGACTGATTGGGATTGAGGCTCATCCTTGTATAACCATGCAAGCATGGCTTCATCTTCCTCAAACTCTTGTTTAGATACTTGTTCTGTGACAAAGCTTCCATTGAATATGACCCGGGATTCTTTAGTTGTAGGTTTCACTTTGTCAAAAGGTTTTCCATAAGATTTAGGGGACAATGGGAGAGATGTGAGAGATAAAACAGGCTCCATTGTGTATTCTCCCATACTATTGTCTTTGATTTTGACCTCTTTAGCAATGTCTTCCATTTTGGATGTTGAAGCAATGTCTATCTACTTAGTGGAAGATTCTCTATTGTTAAGAACAAGTTTATCAACACTTTCTTTCAATGCATTGCAAGTTGTGTATAGGTCCGCTGGAATTGTCACCTCTACTCCTTCATAAGGAAATTTCACACATTGATGGTATATAGAAGGAATAGCTCTCATTTCATGTATCCAAGGCCTTCCTAGAAGGATGTTGTAAGCCAAAGGTAGATCAAGAACTTGACATATGGTGTCTCTGATAATAGGTCATGTTCTGATAGGTAAGACAATAGTTCCCTTGGAAGATCTTTCTTGCTCATCATATGCTTTGATAGTTATCTTCTTCTTAGGATCAATAGTAGCTTCAAAGAATCCCAATTGTGTGATCAAGTTGTAAGAACAAACGTTGAGACCAGATCCTCCATCTATCAGCACATGTTTGACACGATGGTTTTGGATCAAGACTTCAATGTGCAAGGGCTGGTTATGTGGATGACTCGAGGAATTATCATCTTCCTCTGAAAAGGAGATATACTATGGAGACGTCAGAGGACCAGCCATAGTCTAGAATCTATCCAAATCAAGGTTGTCAGGAACATTGGATCTAAGAAGAGCTTTGTCTAGAATGGCTCTATGAGCTAGAGATATCTGAAGCAACTCAAACATGGAGATTTTTTGCATTTGTATGCTGGAGTTGTTGGACAATACTATATGATGTTGGCCTCATGTCTTTAGGATTTGAAGATTTAGAGGCAGCCTTCTATTTAGAAGCAGATGAAAGATTGAAAGGCATCTTGGGGACATTTGATGAATCTAGGACTTGTCCTTGTAGATGTTCTTGAGCTTGTGATCGAGTAACTGCGTTAGCTGATTGATTTTCTCTATCCTTTCTTACAATTGTGATGACATTGCAATGCTCAGATAGACATGGTTCAACCATATTGATGACACCATTATTTCTAGAGTAGGCATAATTGACTTTAGCACCCATATTAGGCTGAGAAGAAGAATCTTCTTTACCATGTTTCAGAAATGGCTCTGTGAATGTTGTATGATCGTTATTGCTTTTATGATTGTCAATCGTGATTTCTCCGTTATCAATTTTGTCTTGTATGAGGTGTTTCAAGCATACAGAGTTATTAGTTTTATGACCCCTATTATGATGGAATTCACATAAATCAGTCTCTTTCCACCATTTTGGTTTAGGTTCAGGGTCAAATGGTCGAATCTCAGGCAAGTAAATGATGTTGTTAGCCAATAGAGTTTTCATGGAAGATTCCAAGGATTCTCCAAGAGGAGTGAATTTGCCAATAGTGAGATTGAAAGCGGTTGCCTTAGATGGGGCATGGATAGTATCAACAACCCCATATGTGACAATGCCTTTATTCTTGTTCCAATTTTTTCCTTTGTCTTTAGAATTAGATCCAGATTCATACTTGTCCTTTTGAAGTGATATGTCTCCTTTTTGTACAAGTACTTTCTCAATTTTGATTGTATTTTCTACCATTTTATCAAAGGATGTGTGATTTTGCATTTTCAAATGGTAGTTAAGTTCTGGAATGATATTTTTGATGAAGATTTCCAGCTTCTCAGTTTCTGGAATGGGCCTAGCATATAGAGAAAAATTTTTCCTCCATCATTTGAGAAAAGTCAGGAATGGTTCTCCTGAGTTCTATTTCAGATTGCAGATGTCAATCATGGTGACTGGATGCTAGATATTATAGGAGTATTATTGATAGAATAGTTTGATTAACTCCTCAAAAGCTATGATAGTTGAGGGCATTTTTGAGAACCAATGAATGGTTGACCCTCCCAGAGATTGAGGGAAAAGACGCATTAAGTAGGTTGGTTCATGCATGAACTCCATAGATTGAGTACAAAATTATCTGACATGATCTTGAAGATTAGAGTTTCCATCATACTTGTCATATTTAGGTATCTCCACTTTCTTAGGGAATGGTGGCATGTACAAGTCTTTATCAGATGGAAAAGGACATAGAGCTTCCATGGAGAACTCCTTAGGTTCCTTTTCTTTTTCAAGTTTGTTAAGTTTGACTTGCATGGCATGCATCTATTTCATCATAGTCATGAGTGGAGTTTCTTCCTCATGTGTAATGATATCTTCAACATTAAAGTTGGGAGGAAGTTTAGCCCCTTGACGAGTTAACTCTAAGAAGTATGTTTCTCTATCTTCCCTCAAGAAATGCCTCATCATTTTCTTGAAGTCGTCATCCTATTGATATCAAGAAATTTAAGAAGGTGTGGGTTCTTGATCCACACCATGTTGAGAGTGATGTCCTTGAGACCCATGATGTGTCCCTCTATGAGACATGTTAGGAGTTTTAGGACTCCCTGGGATAGATTGATGTAGAGATTGTTAATTAACTCCTTGGATTGATGGAGGAGGGGGGATATAACCAGTTTTTAATCAAAGATTTCCAAGACCTTCATCTTTGTAAAGACCTGAATTGTAGAGTTCGTCAAAGGTTGGACCCATGTGAGTAGACAAAGGTAAGGTATGAGATGCTTCTCCAGATTTCTTATGTGATGAAGCTCAAGTTTCCACCATTAACCTTGGGTGAAGCAAGAGAGAAAGATGAAGAGAACTGAAGAATGACTTGATTCAAGAAGATCGAGTGACACAACCTTGTCAAGATTGAATTGATTGAAGATTAGATTGGACATAAATTAAGGATATTGTGCCACAGTAGTATGGGTAGACCCCCAAAAGATGGCGAACACGAGCTCACAACACTTAGCCATTTTGTAAGAAGACTGAATTTGAAGATAATTTTGACACAAAATGAAAAAGACTCAAATCGATAAAATAGAAGGCTAAATCAGACTCAAGAGACCACTTTAGGTAAATGGTCAAATTCATTCTAGTTTCTGCTATGTTCTTGACATAGTGAATGTTTTGACAGAATTTGGAAATAGGCTATAAAAACTAGATTTTTGATAAATCTAACAAGTCTCTAACAACCTTTTGAAAATTCTCAAACAAGTTTCTATGGGCTTGTACGACACTGGGTATGCTCTCAAATGACATTTGACAAGACTCATATGAAAATTGCTACTAGGGATAATGTTCTTTTGATTTCTGGTGACAACACTCATACAACACAATACTGACTCCTGTACGACAATACAGGGGTTATGAAATGAATTTTTCTTAGGACTCGTATGACAATCTGAGATTGTGGGATGAATTTTGACTCTAGAGAGGAATTTTCCTTCAGATTTGAAATTTTTAGGTTTTCAATTTCAAATTGTTGGAAAAGTTTTATGTCCAGTTTTGAAGATCTGTGTGTAATAGTCCATCTCAAATAACCAAGTAGATATCAAGCACACAAAATAGAAAGCAAAGGAAGCAAGCAATCATCTGAAAAAAATGAACAAGGGAAAAAGAAACCTTGCCCATGAACAAGCAATAGTGACTTAATATGCTAATCCCTAGGAGTGCTATTTGTGTATGTTCCAAAAAGATTTTCAATAACGCACATATTCCTAGAAAATGAAAAATTGGCCTCGCTAAGGTTTTTAGTAATGGTCTGACTCTGCAACTTTTGTGATCTCAAGAGGGTGAAATTCAATCCAGGTGCACCATGGTTTTGACACAGTCCAAGAATTTAATTAATCAAGATCTTCTAGGGAGATCTGAAAGCCCACCAAGAAACCACACTTGTGAAGAATTCCTCCACAAGGACATTTATATAGCGGTTGCTACTACCATGACAAAAATGGCTATTATCGCTTGAGGTTCCATCCACGTGATTGACCCAATTAAGGGAATGTCCACTACGATTAACCCTCTCTAAAGGTGACTCACAAAAGATACCATAGGGGGACTAGATCAGATTCAAGGATCTAGGTTTCTAGTACTATCCAAAAAGGAAGTAGAGCATAATCCCCTAGCCTCTTCACTTCACCAAAACAAAGTAAACAAATTAATCTGACACACTAAGACTGAAATTATCTCATAAAGATCTATGATGTCAACTGCTTATGGTCTATTAATCTTTTCGAAGAGAGAATGTATCGATCAAAAATTAAAGACTCAAAAATCTAGTAGAACGCAAGACAACCTCAGTATCCTCCCTACCTACAAGGGGATCCTTCGTCAAGAAGAGCTTCACATGTGTGAACAAGAGAAAGAAGCCCACTCTCTTAAGATCATCCACAAATAGTGTTCATAGGCCTATTTACTATGTGTAACAGATATCCAAAAAGCAAATCTATGCTCATTTTATAGCCAAAAATGAAGTCTGTGATATGAAAGAAAGAAAATTCACACAAGCTTGAGAGTTCATTTTAATCCAAATCAAAGTGTTATTAGATCATAGTAGAATACCTGAATTCCTCACAATGCGCTTAGTAGATTTTACCTATTTTAACAATTTAGTTGGGCTTTTCCCAATCAAAATTAGCAAAGATCAATCAAAAACAATAGAGTTCAATTGTTAGGGTTAGTTGTTAGTCCAAATCTAAAAATCAAATCTGAAAAATTACCTAAAATTCTGAAACGAAAATTGAATCCTGGTACCAAAACTCGTACGACAGTGGGTTACCTCCTAGACGACAGTCTGAAAACTTGTATGATAGTGGGTGTCTTGCCAAACGATAATGTAGATCTCAAATGATAATCTGCAATTTTTGAAATGAGCCTCGAAATCCTCAACTATCGTACGACAACCAGTAGCTTCTGGTACGAGTTTCTGACAAAAATCATATGAAAAATATATGCACAGAGAATAAAATCACAAGATTGACCAAAAAATGACATAAAATAGATAAAAATTGAAATAGAAGAGACGAAAACCCATTTTAGGGCCCCACTGTGGGCGCCAGAAATGTGTGTGTGAAAATTGTACCTAGCTGCGGACACAACACTTCAGTAAAATATTAGAGGTTAGCGAAATCAAAATATGCAAATAATTGAATCTAAGCTAACCAGGCAATTTACTACCTTCTAGTAGGTGTGAGTATGATGTTCTTAGATTGAAATCGAGATCAGTGACAATGCAACACCTAAACAAAGGATTTGAATGCAAAAGAATGAAAGACTATATGAATGTAGATTAATCTATATTTTTGCATTTTCTGTGCAATAATATGAAAACTGTATGAATCTAAGCTAGATGAATGAAATTGAATGCAGATTTAATCTAAGAATGATATGAATGAATATGATGCTATGATATGAAAACTATGCAAAACTATGATCAACTATGAAAGATCTCACAAATCGCCTGTCACAAGTGCTTAATCCTTCAATCGCCAATTCGCCAGAGTAATTGTGCAAATTTGAGTGATAATTTGGGAAGAGCTAAGCCTTGATTTTAGAGAAATCCAAGGCTTGAGGGTGCATGAGAAAAGCCATAAATCACTCTTAATAAACTCAGGTTGATTTTTGAGTTATCAGGAAATCAGAGATAATTAACTAACAAAAATCATGCAAAAGCAATGTTTAACTCAAAATAGAGTTTAGATCAAATTTCAACTCATCATCAGATGTTGAGTTTCAATTTAAAAATTGATTGTTAATTTCTAGTTGCCTACTTTTCTGATTGTGCATGATTTAATTATAAATTAATTTTAAAATAAAGTGATTTATTCTCAACTTAACTGATCTTTGAATTAAAAACAATTGATTTATGGGTTAATCAATTATTAAATCAAACTTTATTCTAAAACTATATTATTAAAAATTGACAATTGACATTAATTAATTAAATAAGAATTTAATCAATTAGTCATAAGATTTTACATTTATTGTCAAAATGAAATAATACAATTTAGGAATAAATTTAATTAAATGTAATTAAATAATTAAGTGGCAGTATTAAATCTAATCAATTAAATATTCAGAATATTCAATTAATCAAACTTTAGGATAAATAAGATTTATCACCAAATACTATTTAAATCAAAGATAATTAGGATAAATAGGAATATTGCTAGGAATACTCCCTGATGCAAAATTTAAGATAATCAATTAAAATTTGATAATGTGTAGATGTGCCTTAAGTTAGGACTTTGATGTCGATTTCATTCGATTTGAATATGTAGGAGGTTAATGAACCTATAGCCCATTTTTGGGGTATGACACTCCTTATTTAATATCTAGCCAGGCCATGTAAATGGTACCAGGCCAACCCAATCAGCCCAACAAAATGTGTCATGTTTATCTTTGTCAAATACACTTGTTCACCATTTTGTTCTTGTTCTTCACACAAATATTTCATCAAAATGAATTGTAAACAATGATTCAAAGAAAAAAGAAACAACTACAATAGATCAGACCCCAAAAGAATATAGTCAACTATAATAGCTCATAGTCTCAATGAAATAAATAGTGTATAAAACAATATATGGTGCACAACAGTAGAAAGCATGTAATGAAAGCAATAGCATTGCATGATGACCGAGCTCAAATTCAAAATAGTAAATGTATTAATGTATGATCTAATTGCAGAAACCTCATTGATCATTACCTTTCACTCCTCCATCATTATAGAAGAGATAACTACCTACAACTAGGGCATTATGCATTGTTTATGAGCTCACTATTTGAGCACCTCATGTCCCTATTTGATTGGCCGGTGCTCAAACAGTGAGCTCATAAATAATGCATGATGCCCTAGCTTGAAGCCCACAAGCTGTCAAGACATTTCCTCAAGAAATGATCATAAACAGGGAGTACCACATAGTGAATATCAACAACAAAACAAATAAAGAGAGATCAAACACTTCACACAATATATGTTGTTTTATAAGATTTTATTAAGACTAAATATATTGTTTTATGAGCTCACTGTTTGATGAATGGTATAGATGTAAATGTGGTAGATTTGGTGTTTGACGAATGGTATACATGTATTTTGAGTCCACTTTCCTCCTATCATCCCCATGAATCACTACAACTAACAGAAATGGAATCATTCATTGACTTTAATTGCTTATTTGATCTAGTACAATCAAGGAAATTTTCCACATACAAATAATCTCAAATTTAGTACTTTATCGTAAATATTCAGTAAACTAATATCCTCATTATGTTTATATCATTATAGGCTATGTTTTTGTTGTTATTGCACCTAAAGACAATGAAGAAGGGACAAATTATTATTTGTGTCATTGTGTTGAGGCAAAAAAGAAATTGGAACACTCAGTTATCGATGGTGAAGAATTAGAATACCCTATAGGAGCAGTGGTTATAACTGGTACATGGTTTAGATGGTATACATAATGCCCAACTTTTTACACACTAGAGTGGATGTCACACAACTATTTTAACCCACTCAAACATAAGAAATAGCATCACAATTTTTTCTTCTTTTATACAAAGACATGCTACATATATCAAGAAATATAGTAAGGTTTCTCCTGTTAAATCATTTAGCTATAACCCAACATGATAACAAATCTAGCTAGAACAATAACCATTATATCAATCTTTAAAGAATGATCAATACTTGCAAATGCATACCTAAGACTCTCTTTGATTTCCATATGTTTTGCCTCTCACCCCATTTACTTGTTCCTGCATACAAGACTACCATACTAGGTGCATAATATAAGAGCTGTTAAAAGTTAGATACATGAAATAGATAATTAAAGAAGTATTTACATCATATTAATGACAGATGAAAGGAATGTATGCGCTATGAAGAAAGAGTAAGCCATAATCATCTCAAATTATGCAATGACAAGTTATCCGAGTCTTTTCAAGGAATTCATTAAATAGTTCCCTAATAGTTACATTCCCCTTTAAAGTAAGTTTATTATTTAGTCACTCAATAAGCTTCTTACCAAATACCCTAAAGTTTCACTCAAATAAAATCTCCTAAATTGATGTATGTTTATCATTAGATGAGTACCAAATGGAAATATAATAACAATGTACATGCTCTCCTCCCATCCAAATGGCATCATGGGATCTCTAAGGTCCTAGCCAACCCCCAAGCAAGTAGAATCCCTTTTTTTTTGCACCATTATGATCAATGGTGAACTTTCTTTCCATGTCACTAATAGAAGGCCGATAGACAGATTATTATTAAGGGATCCTAGACACTCTAACAAAGTTAATCCAAGTCATCCTTATGTTAATACTTTCTATAATGTTTATACAACTCTTCAGATTAATCGACTTAGTCTAGCCATGTTGCATCCTGATACTACACAATCTAAATAACCATTAAGATAGTATAAAAGTCAAGATATAGAGATCCTTCATTTAATTGCGTATAGTAGAGTTAAAAATGAGGACTTATGAAACATTATTGTAACTTTCTTACCAATAGACCCAGTATATTCGATATGTACATCAAACATTAGTTTATATAAAAAAAATTCCATACAATATTTGTTTTAGAAACAAATTTGTATTAGCTATCTACAACCGACCAAATAATGCTTACAACTAATTTTATTTTATTTTATTCTTTTCCTTTAGATTATGTTTACATATTCATCTCTTATAAATAATTTCTTCCCTAACAATTAGTATTATTTTCTTCAAAATTCAAAGAAAAACTTATCTACTAGTATGATTCATAAAGTAAAATGATAATCACAAACTCTGATGATAGGGAACTTCCACTAATTTCACCTTAAATATCAAACACTCTAATTAGTCCCTATGAAATGCCCCAAGTCTATGAAACATGCATTACATTCTTAAATAAGGAAATAGCCATCTTTCATTTTGTTCTTTATCAATTACTCCACAAACTTTTCCCATAACTACCTTAACTTACCCTTTTTTTAAATTTATAACCTTAGCACCTAAATCATATACTCGTACATATACTTTCAGATCTTACTAATCACCAGACAATATAAGATATAATTTTCTATTATAAACAACTCAAAAAGAAATAAACAAACAGTAAACTGATGGCTGCTAGGCAGTGTCATTAGATTTAACTTTTCACATTTATTGAAGTTGACAAATATAGTGAGCATATGAAATATGGTAAGGCTTTGTGATGGATGGGGCAAAACATTACCCTGTTTTAACTTCTAGAATAATATAACTTGAATCTGGGAACGGTTTGATGGTAAAAGAGAAAAATGTGTTGAGATCTATAGAAGTTGGGTACACAAGTCCTCATGCATCAGAAAAATTATACAGAATTATTGTCCATGTTCAAACAATAGCAAGCAACTTAACTGAACCAAATATCTCTTAGCAAACTTCTACAAAAAGAAAAACTAATATGATCCTCTATTAGAATGGTGTTAGGAAATTCTCTCTGTAAATGTCAAGATGCTGTTATAGAATTTTTATGATAAGCTGTTGTTTTTAGCAAGGATACATAGATGCTTTTTTTATGAAACTTTGAATCTTAATTCATCCAGTAGGATTTTCCCATAAGAAAGTCAGCTGGAGTAGAGGCTCACTATATAGTTTCTGGAGTAAAATCTTGGATGGGGAAAATCCATCTAAAACTTATGCCCTGTAATTGTTTGTAAGATCTTGTATGGAATCTTCCCAAATTTCCAACTTCTCACTCTGAGTTATTTTGTCAAATAGTTGGTTTGTTTGTTTCAGTTTACACGAATAGATCCCCAATTTGGGATTGCCCTTCTCAACAAGGAATACTTAATTTTAAAAATGATGTTAATGTGCTTCAAGAGTAATGCATATCCAACATTGCTTAAATGATCAAATATTCAAGAATAGAATTGCATATTCAGCTTATCACTCAGTTTATTAGCTTGTTCTTATACTAAAGGCAGTGTTGAATTTTGAACCACTTCCCTAACAAGAAAATACTTTCTTTTGAATTAAAGAGTATGTCTACTATTGCTAAGATTTCCAAGCCAAATATACTTGAACATAGATTTAGCAGTAATATCATAATAAATTTCAACATAAACAAATACTGAGAAAAAGATGAATCTGACCTCTTTAGCAGCAGTAACATTGAACTGTGTTTTTTTGAATGACAACTTTTAGTGTACATACAAGACCAATTCACTGGCAGTATTATATAACCATGGAGATAGGATGAGTAGCAGAATCCAACAGATGCTATCAAGGAAATTTTTCAATCAACTCGATCTAGGACTATGATAAACTCCCCGGCAGGAAAGGGAAACTGGAAAATGGTTTGTATCTCTGAACCTCTAGCTGATAGAGTATTTCCTAGTGATTCTAATGGAAGCCATGGGTTGCACAGCTGCCCTATTAACTCTATGTGTTCACCAGATCTAGAATGCTTAGTCATAATATATCCTGGCTGGAACATGTTAAAAAATGGTCGCTTCTTCCCCTTTTTTCTTTCATTGCAAGTGGAGATGAATCATCAAAAATGCGATGAGTTCTCAAATGCATTTGAATTGGTAATCCTTTTTTTTCCATTTCCCATCAACTCATCAAAACTTTGACACAGCATAGCCCAATTGGTGTGGTGCTCTCTGACAGATTCAGTGATGAAGTCTGACATTTTGGGAATGAATCGTGACCGATCTTCTAAGCAGTGAGAAAGAAGGATCTGGCACGTCTTTCCTCCACATGAATTTAAAGCATCTTTCATGATTTCACATATATATATCCTCCACTATTTTAAACTCACGCCCTTTTGTATAGTCAATACGGCTCATCATTTTCCTCACAGAAAATATTGAATCCTTCCAAGACGTCTCCCTCCATCTGACCAAAAATTGCATGATATGATCTCAATCCCGAGTGTTGGAAATAGGAGAGATAAATACTGAGAGGGGAGGGGTGAATTAGTATCCACTAAAACTTTTACTTAGATCTCTTCAATACTGAATATGTAAACTGTACTTACCGATCAAAAAACTTGCATGAAACAATTACATAAATAACTTATGAAAGTAAATAAGCATAAACTCATCAATGTAATCACATAACACAAGTATTTTGGTAACGCAGAAACCCTTGTAAGAAGGTAAAAACTGCGGTGGGGATGACACCCACAAATTCTTCACTACTGCAGATAGAAAAGTGTTTGACTGTTAAGGCTACAATTGTGATCACTTCTGGTGATCTTTACCTATTAGGAGTAACATGTTAGATCAGCTAGATCTACCTAGTTATAGGATTTAGTAACACAACTAAGTGTGCACTCGGTTAAGAGATTTACAATAGGACTGTTAAATCCACTCGGTTAGGAGAATTTGATAACTCTGTTACAGTTTTTAGAAAGCAATAGAAAAGTGTATCTTCTCTAATTGACAACTATATTTGTCTGATACAGATCATTTAAATATTTTTTATATATCACCTTGCAGGTGTAGATTTTCTGCTTTGTCATGCTTGGTTGCCTAGTCAGTTCTGAATACTTTCTTTGAATACAATTCTGCTCGGTTCTGTCTGTTCTTCTCGGCTCTATCTGATAACCTTTAGACTTGAAGTAGGCAATAGCTTCAAGTGCATACAACAATATTCAACCACCTAAAATGATACAAACACACGGAATTTATAGTGTTCTAGTTTTGCCACTTAAGCAAAAATTAGGTTAAGAAAAATTGATAACCCTAACATCTACGATGTACAAAAATAGTTAAGATCAAATCTTTACATTGAGATTCTCATCACATTTAATGAGTATCTATACATTATATGCTTCCTTGATCTTGCTTACACGTGTGTCAATCTGTTGTAACCATCTGTCTTGAAAATTGTGCCTTCACTAATTCCTAGACCATTTCTGTTTCTCTCAGTAAATGCTTGTCTAGATTGCTCGGTGTTGTCTAGAAGACTCGGTGTATACTGACCATCGGTGTCGGTGTGTATCATGCTCAGTAGACTATTTGATGCTTCGGTGATTACTGTTAACCAATTGTTTTGTGAAGCATTACCGACTTCCCTGTCTCCTTGTATTTACCGACTAGTGCAGTATAGATAACCGACTAATGATTTTGATACTAAGTGACAATAAATACTCAATAGAGATGACAATCTCCCCCTTTGGCATTAGTATCAAAACACAAAAAAAATGTATATACACAAATCCTTATATCTCCTGATATATACATATACAAAATTGCTTAAGTACAGTAAGTACTCCCCCTTAAAATAATCTCAGTAGTGTGTAAAGTATACAAAGCTATATATCAAAATGAATATCTATTGGTATATACATTTGCTTTCCCCCTTTTTGAGATGAATGCCAAAAATAGAATGTATACTTACAGCTTATCAAAAATGTTCTGATGGGTTTTCTTCAGTGAATCTAAGAGGTTCTCCCATTCCTCCTTCAATTTAGTAAGAGCAAGTTGCTCATAACTAACTTGTGCACACATATCCATAACATTATCCAACACAGAGAGTTCTGGTGTGGATACAAGTTTTTGTGCCTTGTCGATATGCTGATAAAAAATCTTTAGGTGTAAAATGAGTTCTTTCTGCAACTCTGTAACCTGGTCTATTATTTGCTCTCCTTTGTGTCTGAGATCGGTAATCAACCGCTTGATTTCATGTATCCTTAAGATATGCTTTGATAAGGTTTGGGGATCAGTTGATGCTACCTATGTGCATGCTAAAATTTCTTTCTCTAAGTTTCCTATTTGTTCATTGATCTCAGAAGTGAACGAGTTAGCATGACACAATTTCAACAAGGTCTGATAAATATAACTTGTAATTATCTGAGAGTCAGATATTACCTTTGATAACTGTACCTTATTTATTGCCACCTCTTGGCATAGCTTCTCAGCAAGTTTATCCTATACTTTTCTCTCAATTCTTTCTTCCATCCTTTTCTCCAAATCAATATCTGGCTTTTGGATTTATTCTATAAGTGTAGCCAGTTGGTCCATAATAGGTTTGTTCTCATCAACATCTGCATCAAGAATAACTTGTTGTAGAATGTCTCAAATGTTAGTGAGTATTTCATTGTTCTTTTTGGTTTGTTTCAGCTTCTCTTGAGCTACCTTCCTTTGACATAACTCCCCATATTTCCTCAATTCTTCAGGGCTAAGGGTTCTTGGATCACAGTGAGGGATTTCTATGATCTCATCAATAGTAACTATCCCTTTTCCTTTTTTCTTCTTCTTGTTTCCAAGAGGTGAGCTCCTTAATAATATTGTAGTATCTTCATCCTTTAGAGTCTCCTTCCCTATAGACATAGTTTCATCTATCTTTTGCTCTTCAGTGCTCATAGGTTGAGCATCGGTAGTTGTGTCTAGAGGGTTCACCTATGTGTTATCATCAATATCCTTGTTTTCATTTGTATCCTTAGGTTTTGTGGACTGTGCCTCTGTAGTAGGCTGATTTGTATTTGCAGTTTGTTGAGTGTCTTGTGTATCTTGTGTAACTTCAGCATCCTTATTTTCTTCTTGTTTCTTCTCCTCGGATGCAATCTTAGAAATAAGTTCTATAGCCTTAGCTAGAGTCGGTAGATTGCCCGGCAGTGATGTTGTCTCATTATCCTTCAATGGTACTATAGTTACATCCGTGTCATCTTGATCATTAGGATCACCATCTATAATGTCTTGAATAAAAATATCATCTGTTCTGTTAGCACGTGAAAAAAATTTCATGGCTCTAGCCCTTTTCCCCTGGTCTCTATAGTTATTTTTAGGTCTCTGCCTTTAGCCTTGGTTCAAATATTCAAAAATCTAGCCGTTGGGTCCTTAATTTTAAAATTGCCTTGGCCCTGTTTTATTTCCGTGTTACCTTTTCTCGGGTCACTTAAAACCTTATATTTTGCATGTGTCATTTAAAATGACCACCTTTACCAGGTTCGCAGTTAGGTTTTTCACATGTCGGTGGGGTCCCCTTTAATACTTCCTAAGTCATCAAGTTTAATCTTTCCTAAGTTCCCAGCGCCCGGTGATTTATTTTCTCCTAAGTTAGACTGCTTAATATTTCCTATGTTTCGGTCTTAATTTTTCATGGGCCCAAGCTCTCTGACACCATCTCCATCTGACGGTGGGTGTATCTTCTCATGATATGTGTCAGAGGCTTGCGAACTTAAGATGTCCATTGATTCATTTCCATGACGTAACCCTTTCAATGCAGGTGAGTCCACTGCTAGGTAGGCTCACATGGTGGTCTATCATTCGTCGAAATATCCTATAAAGCACAGTGGGCCTGGTATCTCAATCAGAAGATCCAAGATCAATGGTGGGCATAAGAGCGTGTAGAATCTTCAAAGTCCTTCAGATCTTGCACCAGCCGTCCGATCTTCCAGGCGGCTTAATGTTCCAAGTGGGTCCACATGCTAGATAAGCTGATTCGATGCTTTCTGATTGGTCGACAAGTAAATGATTGGATATGATGCCAGAGGGTCCTCACATTATCAGAAGATCAATGATGGGCATAAGTTCTCATAGAATGCATCAGAGCTATGAGATCTTACGCTAGCTATCGATGTTACTTTATTCTTAGGTGGCAGTATTAGGGTGGGTCCAATTTCCAGATGGTTTCTATGTGCCATGGTGTGCTGAGTTATTTGCTTTTCATTCGTCTGCATGGTGGTGAGTTGGATTATGTCAGTGGGGCCAGATTTTTTGGAGGTTCAGTGGGTTCTGACAATGTTAGAGCATCGATGGTCAGCATATGTTCTGAAAGGTTTTCTCTGACACATGCGAAGATGCACCAACCATTGATTTTATTTCCTGTCAGAGGTTTGTCAAAGTAGGGTAAGATTCTTCATCTGATGGTTGTCTTAAGTTCTAAAAGAATCTCAGAAGTCTTTGCGAACTTAAGATGGCCGTCGATCTTCTTGGTGCGGGCCCAGTCAATTTCTCAATCTTTTTTGCGATGCGGATAAAGTTTTTAGCAGTGCCGATAAAGTCAAGGGGTTCACTCATTTGCATGATAAAATGGTGGTTCTCTAAATTGTCTAGCGATTCAATGAAGGAAGCCCGCGAAGACATAAGATCGAACGGTTAGGTTATAAAGTTGATCTCAAATTGAATTGTGATTGCCAATTTGTTGCAGGCACCATAAAGTGACCGTTTGATTTCAAATTCAAATTTGCAGAGTGTTTCCAGCGAAAGAAAGGACCAAAATTGATTGTTGGTGTGGTTTGAGTTGGTGAATTTGATTTTGTTTTCCATTGCAGTGTGGTCTAGGAATGTGATGAGTATTTGCAGAGATCTATACCGTGCAAGGAATGAAATGAATGGCTCGAGGTGTGTGGCAGGTTGTTGAATAGACTGGTTAGTATGGAGAATTGATGATCTTTAGTACCCTTTTCTCAGAGAATTATCATGATTGAAGATTTTTTTGAGATCTCTTTCTCTGGGTGGCTTCTTGTTCTTCCCCTGCAATTAATTTTTGTTGTAATTTTGGTGGGTTTGGTTGTTGTAACCCTAACCCTAGCTGTCCAAAGCTTGTTGCAATCTCTTTGAGATTCCCAAGACAGCTAGCGGTATAATAGTTATTTTTTTTTATAGAGTGGAGGTTCAAATTTTAAATCAGTCCAGAGGTTCTGATTTGGATGAGTTCCAAGGAGTTGTAGCAGGGTTGATCACATTATATGAGGTTGAATAGAAAATCCTTTTAATCTTTTGTAGGTTATTGAAGTGGTTTGATTCTATGTCCTACTTTGAATATGTACATGCTTCATCATACTTAATATAAATGTTTCAAGCTTTCAGGTCTCTTCTTGGTGCCAATATTGTGAGTTTTGGATTTTTTGATCCATTGCATAGGATTACCTTTTCATATGTTCTTTTCTTTAGTTCTTGATTTAGGATCAGGTGAAATATACTTTAGAAGGGACATAGATTCATTTGTTTTGTCTATAGAAGGATCTTATAAGTAGTGGATGGGCTGGAATGTTTATATTTATGGCTATGAGTCTTTGACAATAGTTGGTTCATATTCAATGTGTGTATCTGAGATCTACCCAATGGATAATGGTACCGATCAGGGATTAGTATATTAAGTTGAGTTCAATGCTTGATTGGCTCTTGTTTACTTCTTTCCATCTCCATATATCAACACCTTTTCAAGTTTTAAACTATTTGGTTGATAGTAGTAACACCCTATAGTAATGGAGAGTCAATGAATATGAGGTTAGCATTTAGCACTTTCTTACTATTTAATCTATTGTTTGGACCCAGTCTTTGGTGTGTGAAGTATAGTTTTCACTGGGCTAGGTGCACCCACCTTGGTTTTGCAAAGCCAGAAGTCAAGAGGGAAGTCTTGTCCCTATAGTTGGTCCAGTTACCCTGAGATCCTTATACATTTTGGAACTAACCAATCCTAAAATCAACTTGAGGGTATATTGGTAGCTTGAGAACATAAGTGTCCATTTTGAACACCAACAAGATGGTGACTCTACTAGGGAAGTGTTACACAAGTCTATAGTAACCAGTAGGTCATCATTGAAAAATAGGGTTATTCTTGTCCCTTGTCTTATAGTCTCATTTGGATATTTGTTAAGTGGTATTGTAAGATTCCCAATATACTTGGGTGGTGACTCAAACATCTCTACAACAGTGCTAGTATGTAGATTTTTATCAAATGATTTATAGAGGTACTAGGTCCCGGAGGAATGAACATCCTGAAAACATAATGGAAGAAGGTATTCCAAGCACTTCCAAGCCTAGTCAGACAAGGGGAGGAAAGAAGAAAGGAAATATTTCTCATACTTGGAGAAATAAAAAGGATACAAGACAAGAAACTCAAACCAAGCCTAGTCAAGAAGAAAATATTTCAGAATATGAAGAGGCTGTTGATTTGGGACTGAACCAGTATGAGGATAAATTTCAAGTGGGAGATGATGAGTCTAAGACTACTCTTCCTGAATCAGAAGAAATCTTTGAGGAGGTCTATGAATTGGAAAGAAGATTCCAAGAACAAGTTGCTATCAGGAAACAAAGAGAAAAGAACAAAGAGGACAGAGTAAGACAAGCAATGATAAGGGCTGATCAGCTAAAGAGGTAGTTGTTAGATTTGGAGGCAATTAATTTTGTCCCAGATCCTAAAAGAGTAGAGGAATAGCCTATTATGTATAAAACACATGAGATAACTAGGCCTAGAGATAAGGGAAAACAAAAAACTATTGGAGTGCATATTAGTGAATAGATTCATGTGGAAAACCCATTAGATCAAGGGTTGAGATTAGATATAGACCTTGAGATGGCTAGAAAAGAGAAAGAAATGTGGGCTAAAGAACTAGAGAAGGTAGAGTTGGAGGCTACTATTGTAGAAATGAGGAAGAAGATTGATTTTCTCAAGCATGCCTCAGGACCTTCAAATGTTGCTGCTTCTTTCTTGGGGCAAGGTGGAAATCATGGTAACCTTGCAGCTCAAACAAATGGTATTCCGGGTGCTGCTAAAATTCTAGATGGTTCAAACACAAGGACATCTACATCTCAAGGAATGGGTCTGCCACATGGAGTTCCTGTTCATGAAAGGTACAAACAACTTATCTTTTTTGGTATTCCTGGTTATCCTAATGTTATTCCTGATGAAATTAGAAAGAAACTCCCTAAGTTTACTGGAAACAATGTCATTACATGTGAAGAACATCTAAAAAAATTTATGGATGTAATAGATGATTATAATGTTGAGCCTGATGATGTTGTAATGAAGTTATTTGTACAATCTCTAACCGAGGATGCTAGGGATTGGTTTAGAGGATTGACCCATGCTAGTATAGGATCTTGGAATGAATTCAAGAATTGTTTCAAAGAGCATTATGGAGATAAAAAAAATGAGGGTTTTATTTTGAATGAATTCAATAACATAAAAAAAAATTAGAATAGAGAGGTCCTTGAGTTTAATATAAGGTTTCAAAAGGCTATGCATAGGCTACTGCAAGTTATCAGATTAGATGATAGGGTGTGTCTTGTGACATACTTAAATGCTTTTGATGCAAAGATGGGTTACCTCTTAAGGGATAAGAACCCTAGAAATCTTGGGGAGGCTTACAAGTTGGCTATCAACATAGAAAGTAATAGAAGAATATCAGGAAAATTAGGGAGAAGAGATGATTATAGGCCTCAAGTGCAAAACAAGAAAGAAATGGAAAGGTCTGCTAATTTTAAGCCTAAGGAGGAGGACAATCTAAAGCAGATTCGAAGTGCTTTAGAGAATCTAAAGCCTGATGAAAAAAGAAACAATAAGGTTGCAACAAATGATAGACAAGCTTCAAGTAATTTTAGCAGGCAACCAAGAATGCAGAATTACCCATACAATACTTAGTGGAAGGATGGCAAGCCCATTTTTCCAGTTAAAAGGGATAGGCCTGATGATAGGATTCCTAATCCTTTGCAAAGAAATTCAGTTAACATGAATGATGATATCCCATGGTGTACTATTTGTCAATCTCCTCATAGTCCAGAGCATTCTGTTATTGCTTTGAATTTACCTGATAACCAAGAACAAGATGAGTAGTATGATAGGAGTGGTTGTGGAATGACTTCTTCACATGCATGGGATGAGGTTGAATCTACTAATGATGAGGAGGAAGAATTTGATGATGTTGGATGTGGTGCAGTGAAGTGTGAGGAACATGTTTCCTTAAGGAGACCCTCTGATGAGGAAATTGCACAAATCACTGTAGACATGGTCACTCAAGCTAGGAGTAATTACAATTTGAGAAGTGGGATAGTTGGAGGCACAAGTGGTAAACCAGGTAGCATGTTTATCAAGAATTCTGAAAGGAACACACAACAACATGAGGAAAAGGAAAAGGGTGCTAGTGTTGTCAGTCAGGTTAAAATAAAAAAGAAGAGTGGGCCTACTGTAATACCTAAGGGTAAAGTAAGGACATCAGAAGTAGCTATCCCCATACCTCAAAAGGAAGATGAATTTGTACAAAGGAGTAACTTTGACTTGATTGTCCAAAAGGAGGATAAGGGTATCTCTGAGACTAAGGAAGATATGGGCAACCATTCTTATGTTCCCATTGATATGACTAAATTGCTTTCACAAATAACTATTAAGGTTCCATTGTTAGAAATGATGAGAATAGAAGAGCACAAGGTCAAGGCCTTGGATTGGGTAAATGGTGCCTCTTCCATAAAGGTCCAAGAAATGAACAGAGGTGACAAGCATGTGGCTACTTTGGATGACACACCTAATAGTAAAAATGAAGAAATTGTCTCTGAGATTCCTCAGAGGTATTTGGATGCAAACATTGTAAATACTGCATCAGGGACAGTTGATTCTTTTTTCTTGTCCCTTATGATAAATAGAAAATTATTGAAGAATTGGATGATTGATTCTAGAGCATCAAACATTGTCATGCCTACAAAGATCATGAAGTCACTGGGACTAAAGGTTGATACACCTCATGGAAGATGCCAAGCTATGGACTCAAGAGAGGTGCCAGTTATTGGTACCATTAAGGCTTTGCCTTAAAAATTAGCCACATTTCTTGACAAACAATTAACTATGAGTGTTCTTGTAGTCGACATCCCCCCTCAATATGGAATGTTGTTATCTAGAAAGTGGAGTGCCTCCATGGGAGGAAGTATTCAATGTGACTTGTCCTTTTCCACTTTTAGCATTGAAGGTGAAAGTGTGAAAGTTTCAAGGGAAGCTAGAACTCCACATATGATTGAGGATGAAGAGGACAATATGAATTGTTTTGTGGACACTGACATTGGTTCTTTCCAAGTTCAGGAGAGAGAGATGCAAGAGAAGGTCAAGCCTGTCTTTCTGGCTGATGATAAGAGTAACATGGCAGAAGGTAATGTATTATGGACCCTATATTTTGATGGAGCAAGTTCAAAGGAAGGTGTTGGAGCAGGAGTGCTATTGATATCCCCAAGTGGTAAGACTTTTAAGTTTTCTTTCACTCTCTTGTTCCCTTGCACAAATAATGTTGCTGAATACGAGGCCCTACTGATTGGTTTGAGACAAGCATCAAAACATGGAATCAAACATCTTAGGGTGATTGGTGACTCTGAGTTAATAGTTTCTCATATTAGATCAAAGTATGCATCAAAGAATCAAAGGCTGAAACAATATAGAAATGTTGTTTGGGATGAAATTGAAGATTTCAGTGCCTTTGGTATTGATTGGGTGGATAGAAGCCAAAACAGGATGGCAGACTTACTAGAAAACATAGCATTAAGGCCAGAGGATATTACTTTTGTAGGGATATGCTAGATTGAGTGTAAGTTTTGGTCCTCTATCCCAGACAATGTTGAGAATTGGCAGGTATTTTCTGATGATCAGGATATACTAAGGTTTTTGCAATGTGAATCTCATTTTGATGGTCAGGAGATGGATTTCAGCACTTTTGTTGACATCAAAAATGGAAAAGAGAATGTTCTTGGGAAGGAAGTTTTGCAATTAAAATCAAATAGGATCCCAAGGGGACTGGTTGCTCTTGCGAGGGCATTTGATGATAAAGAAAGGACTTGTTTTCCTAAATTTGTTGATAAGATAAATGATTTGGAGGAAATAAATTTAGGAACAAGTCAAATTCCCAAAAATGTTTACATAGGTAAATGTCTATCCCAAAGAACTAGAAATAATCTGATTGATCTTCTCAAAAGATTTAGACATGTCTTTGCATGGTCTTATGATGATTTGAAAGCCTATAGAGAAGATTTATTCTAGCATGAAATACCATTGAAGGAAGGAACCAAACCTTTTAGGAAAAAGTTAAGGCCTATGAACCCTACTTTGGCACCAAAAATGCAAGATGAACTCAAAAGGATGATGGATGTTGGCATTATCAAGCCTGTCAGACATTCTACTTTGGTGTCAAACTTGGTTCCGGTCAGGAAGAAGAATGGTGACATTAGGTTATGTGTTGATTTTAAGAATTTGAATGTCAATTCTTTGAAGAAAAATTATGGTTTGGCTAATATGAAGAATATGTTGCAGAGGGTTATTGGTTCAGAGTTAATGTCCATGATGGATGGTTTCTTTGGATATAATCAGGTCATGGTCAAGGAATCAGAACAATTTAAGACTACATTCACTACCCCTTAGGGAACATATGTTTATGTTAGAATGCCTTTTGGTTTGACAAATGCAAGAGCTACTTTTTAGAGAGCTATGGATGTAGCCTTTGCAAACTTTATAAACAAATTTCTAGTGGTGTATTAGGATGATCTCATACCATATTTAGATAAGGAAAATCAACATTGTGAACATCTTGAGAAAAATTTTATTAGGGCCTTGGAGTATGGGATCTCTTTGAATCCAAAGAAGTGTTCTTTTGGTGTTGTGGAAGGCAAGCTATTAGGACATATTGTGTCCAAGGATGGAGTGAGGATTGACCCTGAAAGGGTTATGGCTATAGATAAACTTTCACCACCTAGAAATGTTAAAGGAATATAGTCTTTCTTTGGGTAGGTAAATTTCCTAAGGAGATTTGTTACAAATTTTGCATAAATCAATATCCCTATCTCTAGGATGTTGAAAAGGGAGGAAAAGATTGAGTGGAATGAAGAAGCAGATGAATCTTTCAAAAGTATCAAAGGGGCCATCAAGGATGCCCCAGTTTTAAAGACACCTGATTATGGTAAGCCCATGCAGATATTTTCTTTTGCTTCTTATCATACAATTGCAGTAATTTTATTACAAAAGAATTCAGATGGATATGAACAACCCATATCATTTTTTAGTAAATCCTTACAAGTAGTAGAATTGAAATATGATATTACTGAGAAACAGGCTTATGCCTTAGTCAAAGCAGTCAAGGCTTTTAGATGTTATCTTGTAGGAGCTAAGGTGGTTGCTTATGTTCCTAGTGCTGCAGTTAAGGATATATTGGTGCAACAAGAAGTTTTAGGAAAAATATGTAGATGGATCAATAGGATCCAAGAATTTAATATTGATATCCAAATTAAAAAATTTGTAAGGGGCTTAGGTCTTGCAAAGTTGATGGCACAGAGAAATTTAGTTGCAAATCATGTGAATGTGTTAGAAGAGGAACAAAGGCCATACATTTGTGATGTGGATTATTGTGATTGGTACAAAGATGTTATTGGTTACTTGTAGAAATTGGTCCTTCCCCCCAAGATGGATGAAAATAGAAGGAGAACTATCAAGTTGCAATCTGCAAGGTATGCCATTCTCCATGGTAAGTTGTGGTGGAGAAGCAATGAAGGAGTATTGCTAAAATGCATAGACCGTGAGAGGTCTAAGGCTCTGTTAAAGGAAATGCACCAGGGTGTGTGTGGAGGACATTATATGGAAAAGACCACAGCCCACAAGATCCTTAGGTCTGAATTTTGGTGGCCTACAATTTTTAAGGATACCCATCAGTTTGTAAGAAAATGTGATGCATGTTAGAGATTTGCTAGAAAGTTGAAGTTTAATGGGAATTTACCACTTAGACCTATTGTAGTTTAGGCTCCATTCCAGAAGTGGGGTATTGACTTCATTGGGGAAATTCCAAATAGGTCTAGTGGTGGACATTCTTACATACTAGTGGCAACAGACTATTTTACTAAGTGGGTTGAAGCTATCCCCACGAGAAAGGCTACTAGCAGAGTGGTGATAGATTTTATGATGCAAAACATCCTTACCAGGTTTGGTTGCCCAGAGGTAATTGTGGTTGATAATGCAATGTGTTTTAGATCATAGGAATTTAGTGATTTTTGTCAGCAATATGGGATACACATTTCATTTTCTTCCCCATATCATCCACAAGGAAATGGCCAGGTTGAGTCCAGTAATAAAAGTCTGATTAAGATTCTCCAGAGAGTGTTGGATAAGAATAAGAAAGCTTGGGACTCAAAGTTATGGTGGGCACTATGGGCTGACAAGGTAACTATAAAGAGGGCCATAGGTTGTGCTCCATTTGATTTGGTATATGGAATAGGTGCTAGATTGCCTCAAAATAATCTATTGTAGATGTACAAATTTATCCAAGCATATGATGAAGACTTGAATGATGAAATGAGAGTAAGAATGGATGAACTAATCCAATTGGAAGAGGTAAGGAGGGATGCACATGAAAGAAATGAGGCATTGCAGAGAAAATGTAAGAATTTGTTTGATAGGAGGGCCACCCAAAGAAGTTTTGAAATTGATGACCTCGTCTTGATGTGGAATGCAAGGTTGGAAGATAAGGGGAAGCATGGAAAGTTTGATCCAATTTGGTTGGGCCCTTATCCTATTGAAAGTAGATGGGGGACAGATTCTTATGTTCTAAAAGATTTAACTGGTGGTACTTTGGAATTACTTGTTTATGGACAATTCCTAAAGTTTTACTTCTCCTGAAGTATCTTTTCCATGAGTAGTAGTTTAGGTTTTCCCTTGTACAATCTTTTATTTTTTTATTTTTGTGTGTCAAATTTTTGAGTTGCTCTTCTCTTCTAGGAGATTCTAGCTTGCTCATTGTATCTGCAGGAGATACACGTCCCTGAGTAAGAGCCACTGTTAGCACGTGCAGAAAATTTTATGGCTCAAGCCCTTTTCCACTGGTCTCTATAGTTATTTTTAGGTCTCTGACTTTAGCCTTGGTTCAAATATTCAAAAATCTAGCCATTGGGTCCTTAATTTTAAAATTGCCTTGGCCCTATTTTATTTGCGCATTACCTTTTCGCAGGTCACTTAAAACCTTATATTTTGCATGTCATTTAAAATGACCAACTTTACTAGGTTCGTGGTTAGGTTTTTCATATGTCGGTAGGATCCCCTTTAATACTTCCTAAGTCATCGAGTTTAATCTTTCCTAAGTTCCCAGTGCCCAGTGATTTATTTTCTCCTAAGTCAGATTGCTTAATATTTCCTATGTTTTAGCCTTAATTTTTCATGGGCACAGGCTCTCTGACACCATCTCTATCCGACGGTGGGTGTATCTTCTCATGAGATGTGTCAGAGGCTTGTGAACTTAAGACATCCATTGATCCATTTCCATGATGTAACCCTTTCAATGTAGGCAGGTCCACTGCTAGGTAGGCTCACGTGGCGGTCTATCATTCATCGAAATATCCTATAAAGCATGGTGGGCTCAGTATCTCAATCAAAAGATCCAAGATCAATGGTAGGTGTAAGAGCATGTAGAATCTTCAAAGCCCTTCAAATCTTGCACTAGCCATCCGATCTTCCAGGTGGCTTAATGTTCCAAGTGGGTCCACATGCCAGATAAGCTGATTCGGCACTTTTTGATTGGTCCATGGGTAAATGACTGGATATGATGCTAGAGGGTCCTGACATTGTCAGAAGATCAATGATGGGTGTAAGTTCTCATAGAATGCGTCAGAGCTATGAGATCTTACGCTAGCCGTCAATGTTACTTTATTCTTAGGCGGTAGTATTAGGGTGGGTTCGATTGCTAGATGATTTCTATGAACCACGGTGTGCTAAGTTGTTTTCTTTTCATTCATCTGCATGGTGGTGAGTTGGATTATGTCAGTGGGGCCAGGTTTTTTGGAGGTTCAGTGGGTTCTGACAATGTCAAAGCATCGACAGTCAACGTATGTTCTGAAAGGTTTTCTTTGACACATGTGAAGATGTGCCAACCATTGATTTCATTTCCTGTCAGAGGTTTGTCAAAGCAGGGTAAGATTCTTCATCTGATAGTTGTCTTAAGTTCTGAAAGAATCTCAGAAGTCTTTGTGAACTTAAGATGGCTGTCGATCTTCTTGGTGCAGACCCAGTAAATTTCTTAGTCTTTTTGGTGGTGCAGATAAAGTTTTTAGTAGTGCCAATAAAGTCAAGGGGTTCGCTCATTCACATGATAAAATGGTGGTTCTCTAAATTGTCTAGCGATTCAACGAAGGAAGCCCGCAAAGACATAAGATCAAACGGTTAGGTTATAAAGTTGATCTCAAATTGAATTGTGATCGCCGATTTATTGCAGGCACCATAAAGTGACCGTTTGATTTCAAATTCAAATTTTCAGAGTGTTTCCAGTGAAAGAAAGGACCAAAATTGATTGTTGGTGTGGCTTGAGTTGGTGAATTTGATTTTGTTTGTCATTGTAGTGTGGTCAAGGAATGTGATGATTATTTTTAGAGATCTATACTATGCAAGGAATGAAATGAATGGCTCAAGGTGTGTGGTAGGTTGTTGAATAGACTGGTTAGTATGGAGAATTGATGATCTTAAGTATGCTTTTCTCAGAGAATTATCATGATTGAAGATCTATTTGAGATCTCTTTCTCCGGGTGGCTTCTTGTTCTTCCCCTGTAATTAATTTTTGTTGTAATTTTTGTGGGTTTGGTTGTTGTAACCCTAACCCTAGCTGTCCAAAGCTTGTTGTAATATCTTTGAGATTCCCAAGATAGCTAGCGGTATAATAGTTATTTTTTTTTATAGAGTAGAGGTTGGAATTTTAAATCAGTTTAGAGGTTTTGATTTGGATGAGTTCCAAGGAGTTGTAGCAAGGTTGATCACTTTGTATGAGGTTGAATAGAAAATCCTTGTAATCTTTTGCAGGTTATTGAAGTGGTTTGATTCTTTGTCCTACTTTGAATATGTACATGCTTCATCATACTTAATATAAATGTTTCAAGCTTTCAGGTCTCTCCTTGGTGCCAATATTGTGAGTTTTGGATTTTCTGATCCATTACATAGGATTACCTTTTCATATGTTCTTTTCTTTAGTTCTTGATTTAGGATCAGGTGAAATATACTTTAGAAGGGACATAGATTCATTTGTTTTATCTATAGAAGGATCTTATAAGTAGTGGATGGGCTGGAATGTTTATATTTATGGCTATGAGTCTTTGAAAATAGTTGGTTCATATTAAAAGTGTGTATCTGAGATCTACCCAATGGATAATGGCACTGATCAGGGATTAGTATATTTAGTTGAGTTCAATGCTTGATTGTCTCTTGTTTACTTCTTTCCATCTCCATAGATCAACACCTTTTCAAGTTTTAAACTATTTGGTTGATAGTAGTAACACCCTATAGTAATGGAGAGTCAATGAATGTGAGGTTAGCATTTAGCACTTTCTTACTATTCAATCTATTGTTTGGACCCAATCTTTGGTGTGTGAAGTATACTTTTCACTGGGTTAGGTGCACCCACCTTGGTTTTGTAGAGCCAGAAGTGAAGAGGGCAGTCTTGTCCCTATAGTTGGTCCAGTTACCTTGAGATCCTTATACATTTTGGAACTAACCAATCCTAAAATCAACCTAAGGGTATATTGGCAGCCTGAGAGCATAAGCGTCCATTGTGAACACCAACACATTCTATTCATCAGTTGTATGCCAACTTGTTCTGGTGCTTCCTGAGATATATTCACCTTTGTGGTGTCCTCAGTGATATCAATTACCTTGGTAACTGATATACTAGAGTCTAGTACCTGCTTTCCCTTACCAGTATCCATGTAAATGCCTTTATCTTTTGAATTTTGTCTCTTCCTAGATAGGTTTAGAAACACTTCCTGTTTAGCTTGCTCTTCTGCTTTCAAAATAGATGTCCACAATGAATCACATTCAACATCCATGTCACCTATATTTTCATCCAATATTTGCAATGCCTATTTCTTGACTAAAAATCTTTGTTGGTACTTTGTGAAATATTCATTTGCTTCACCAAAACTCATAGTTGTAGCAATACGAACTAATGACCTTTGTCATTTCCTTCTCTTGGTTTCTAGTGCAGTAGCCCATTGCACATTGATTCTGTCATCTAGTTCTTTTGGTAATTGACAGGAAATTTCCATCGGTACCTATTTGAATTTGATCATCATCTAAATGATAGCACATTCTATCTTCATTTTATCTTTTGTTGACATTTTGTTATATTTACATAATGCTGGATCATTAAGATTCCCATTCTCTATTATTTCTTCTATCAATTCATCAAGAGTACTATCCTTATGCTTTACAATCTTGAATTGATTCTAATCATCTTCAATCTCTTTAGTGCCATCAGTAGCAGGGGCTTCTTTTGCCTTCTTCTTTGGTGCATTAGCTGCTACCCTTGTCTTTCTTTTCTCATACTTCCTTGTTGGTGTAGCTGCCCTTCATTTTTCCTATCTTTCCTTTGGTGGTGATGTAGCAGCTGTAGAAGACCTTGTCTTTATTCCCTTTCTTACAGATACCTCTTCTATTTGTTTATCATCGGTAGAAGGAACTGATGCGTCATCAGATTTAGTTTCTTCACTTTCATATGGTTTATCTGCTAACTCTAGAAAACCTTTGGTTGCAGTGTCAACCAGTGTTTCATTAGAATCGGGTGCTTTACCATACTTGGCTTCTAAATCTTTTCTCATTTTCTTCCCTCGCTTTGACATCTTATCAATAACTATGTCGGTATCAATTCTTGATTTAGCCTCTTCGTAGGTGCCGAACCTACTGGCAGTGATGTCAACCGGTAACGCTAGTAATGCATTTATAGATTTCACTATGAAATCATGACTTATTTCATATTCCATTGGTGCTAGCCACTTTGTTCTAGTCTCTACAGCCTTTGTCATGCAATGATCTGTGCTCACAACAAAACAAATATCATCTTCAAATTTCTTTATCAACTCTCTCGGTATTCTACTCCATTGATGCATTTGCTGCTAAAATTATTTGAAGTAGGTGTCAAATTTTGAGTCCATCTTATCTCTGAGCTTCCCCATAAACTCATTTATTTGTTGAGTGATTGGTTTGTCTTGCTCCCATACTACTTTACCAATACCAGGGAAGAATTTATGTATGTAAAAGAATAAGAAAACAAGTAATGACCCAAACTTACAAGTGTTTGATTTCTTGGACCTTATTACCTTCATGTTATCTATAAGTTGATGAAGCAAGATATCAGCTAGATCAACTTGTTGATCTTTCTTCACAATTTTGTACGCCATGTCCATAGCATTCGCCGGTACACTGTTCAACCAACTAGATTGAAATATCTTGTAACCTATCACATGTGCGGTGAACTTGACCATGGGATCCTTAATATTTCCAATATTCAGTGCTCTATCATCCCATTGAGCTTCGGTGTTCTTTTCAACATCTATTCTTGATGAGCTGCAAAATTCTTTTGCCTTGTTAGAAGTAGGATAACTAGTAACCCTACTTATCATTTTCTTCATGACCTCAGTCAGTCTATCTAGCTAAAACTTCCCATTGTGAAATATGGTCAATACTATCCTTATCCATTCATTCATAAATGAATGTAGAAAATGTCGAATGCCCAACAGTCCAACATCTTCAAGTTTCTGATATTCTGGTTTCACTTTTCCTTTAGGATCACAAACATTCTGAAATGTGCCAACTGTCTCAAAGTTCCCAATTTCATTGATTTTTCAATGAATGTAGGCCCTAACATCCTCTGTCAACAAAAACCTATTTGGTATGCTTGAAAATGTGCCCATTGAATCCATTTTAGATGCAACCCTAGGATGTGGCTTAAATTTACCCTCAACAAAGTGTGTCTTGACAATCAATTCTACTTCCTCCTCAACTTGTGATTTTTCAATAGTAGATGTAGATGCCATCAAAATAAACTAGGGTTTCAGTGAACAATAAGTGTACAGGTGTATAGATAGCCAAAAAACCTACTTGATTCATTGAAGAATGTCATTGGTTCGATGCGATACTGATTTGAATCTCTCTAAAAATCTTTAGCTCAAACTCTGGTCACTCTGAAAATCTATTCTCCAATGCTCGCAATGTAAAAAATGAACTTGATTTCTCAAGTATTTATAGAATTTTGCAAATTCCCACTCAAACATTTGTAATAAATGCATGACCTTACTTTGAAGTGAAAAACAATTGTCAACTTGGTTAACATACAATATTGTCATTTTGCATTGTTTCCTCGGTTAACCTTGCATAATGATTACCAACTAGTAACCCATTCTCGATCTTGCTTTTACCAACTTTATAACATTGTTAGCTCATGGAATATAAACCATAATGCATCTTCATTCATGCTGATTTGGTATTAATACATCATATATGAGGAACTGTATAAAAAATATGATCTTTTAAAATATCAGTCCCATACATACCTTTGTCACCTTAAGTGGAGTTACCGATGTCACCCAGTCCAATGGATGAGGTTTCACCGACAATGTACTTGATTCAACAGTCTCCATTGTTGACTTCTTCCACATAGTATTTCTCACCTTCATGATATCTACAATGGTGTATCCACTCTTGAATACATGATCTTCATCTGGTGCATGTTCTTTACAATCTTTGCTTACATGACCGACTTTGTGACAGTGCATACAGGCCATTGGGGTACTTGCCCAATATCTAGAATTTCTTATCTGATGTGCCCTATAACAATTAGTAGCTATATGTCCATACCAACCACATGTAATACAACTAGTCCATGTATTATAATCCCATACATAAGAGTTACCTTGTCTTTTCAGTTGATATGGCTTCCTTTGAGTTTGCTGCTTGGGAGTCCAAACTTGTTTCATCTTTGCTTTGCATTCACTTGCAGTATGTCCAAGTTTGTTACAAGTGTAACATATATTACCAGTAGTGGTCTTTTCAGTGTTGTCCTTTTGTCTAGATCTGCATTCATGTGCTTGATGCCCATACTTTCCACAGTAATAACTGTAACAATTAAATCTTGTAGTAATAGCAGGTGGTTTACCTTGAGCTTTGCTTCTACATACATTTGAAGTGTGTCCAGGTTTTCCACAATGATAACAAGTAAGTATTTTGGATTTTTGACCTTGATTGGTGTTGGCCTCTTGTTTTGATGATTCACCTTCACTAGTGTAACCTATACCAGCTCTACTTGCTAATCTTCTCTGATTATCCAGGAAATCATCAATCTTCTTGGAACTTTCTTCAGCCAATCTTTTCATCTCATTGTGTTGTTGTTGATTTTTCAGGTCATTTCTCAATTTTTCATTTTCTTCTCTCAATCTTGCAACATCTTCTAGATTCCTTGATAATTCACTATTGATTCGGTTTACTTCTTGATTTGCAATCAATACCTGACTTGACACTTGAAAGTGATGATCGGTAAGCCTTTGTATTTCACTTTCTTTAGTTTGTAGTTGTTTAGTCATCAATCTTCTATCTTCAATGGCTAAGTTTCGGTCTTGTTCAGCTTGTCTTACATTGTTCATTATCTCCACCATTCTTACCATTTGTGATTCTTGTCCAATCTAAAGTGCATTTACCTGATCAGATAGATGCTGATTTCTTTCAGATAAATCATTGATTGTACTTTCAGATCCATCAAAGATGCTTCTTGAGCTAGATCCAGTATGATCAAATGCATCTTCAAAAGGTTCTTCATGATAACCAATTTCATTCTGAGCAATTGCAATATTCTTTCTTTGTACCAGTAATTTCTTCAATTCAACCTTGGCATTCTTGTACTATTCTACAAACATCCGCAGTTGTAGTTTTTGATTCTCAATAGATTTGTCAAGTTTGTACCTCTCCATGATTCAGATCTTTACCCTTCACTAGTTAAACTGTTCAACAAGAGAACTGTGCTTTGATACCAATTGTTGGAAATAGGAGAGATAAATACTGAGAAGGGAGGGGTGAATCAATATCCACTAAAACTTTTACATAGATCCCTTCAATACTGAATATGTAAACTGTACTTACCGATCAAAAAAATTGCATGAAACAATTACATAGATAACTTATGAAAGTAAATAAACATAAACTCATCAATGTAATCACATAACACAAGTATTTTGGTAATGTAGAAACCCTTGCAAGAAGGTAAAAACTGCGGTGGGGATGACACCCACAAATTCTTCACTACTGCAGATAGAAAAGTGTTTTCCTGTTAAGGCTATAATTGTGATCACTTCTGGTGATCTTACCCTGTTAGGAGTAACATATTAGATCAACTAGATCTACCTAGTTATAGGATTTAGCAACACAATTAAGTGTGCACTCGGTTAAGAGATTTACAATAGGACTGTTAAATCCACTCAGTTAGGAGAATTTGATAACTCTATTATAGTTGTTAGAAAGCAATAGAAAAGTGTATTTTATCTAATTGAAAACTATATTTTTCTGATATAGATCATCTAAATATTGTTTATATATCACTTTGCATGTGTATATTTTCTGCTCTGTGATGCTTGGTTGCCTAGTCAATTCTGAATACTTTCTCTAAATACAATTCTACTCGATTCTATCTGTTCTTCTCAGCTTTGTCTGATAACCTTTAGACTTGAAGTAGACAATAGCTTCAAGTGCATACAACAATATTCAACCACCTAAAATGATACAAACACACTAAATTTATAGTGTTCTGGTTTTGCCGCTTAAGCAAAAATTAGGTTAAGAAAAATTGATAACCCTAACATCTACGATGTACAAAAATAGTTAAGATCAAATCTTTACATTGAGATTATCATCACATTTAATGAGTATTTGTACATTATATGCTTCCTTGATCTTGCTTACATGTGTGTCAATCTATTGTAACTGTCTATCTTGAAAATTGTGCCTTCACTGATTCCTAGACCATTTTTGTTTCTCTCGGTAAATGCTTGTCTAGATTGCTTGGTGTTGTCTAGAAGACTTGGTGTATACTGACCATCGATGTTGGTGTGTATGATGCTCGATAGAATATTTGATGCTTTGGTGATTACTATTAACCAACTATTCTATGAAGCATTACCAACTTCCCTGTCTCCTTGTATTTACCGACTAGTGCAGTATAGATAACCAACTAATGATTTTGATACTAAGTGACAATAAATGCTCATTATTTTCCTCACAAAAAATATTGAATCCTTCCAAGACGTCTCCCTCCATCTGACCAACAATTGCATGATATGATCTCAATCCCGAGTACCCCCCCCCTTCGAGTAGCATAGGGCTCGTACATATACTACCACCGACAAGCTTTCTCAGAACTTCGAAGCATGTCATCCCCTCTATTCTACAAGACTACCTTCCAGCTGCCTCCAGATTTTGGTCAAAACCATTTGCACGGGTCCTACAGACATCTATCATCTGGGGATCACCATTTCTTGCAACAAGGAAGGTTTCTTTTTTTTTTTTACATCTTCACGTCTATTCACCATTAAGTTCCCATATTGTCCTATTCTTTGTTGATTGATAAAAAGTGATGTGGAAGAACACTTTGTCAGAAGACATTAAAAAACATACAACGTACTCCAGAAGGCCATACTGCATGAATGCAGTGAAAAAGGAGGGACTCGAGAGTGGGACAAATCATAATACTGGTGTACTGAAAGTTTTATTTTTAAATGAAGTGACAAGGTGTCACTTGTGTATGAAGTCACGTGAAACATGAAATATGTTTCAAAGTCACGTGATAGTTGGACCCACTTTTGATAGAACATCTAAACAACAAAGGAAACTATGTGAATGGTGCTCATCCATACCCTAGTCTATTGCATAAGAATAATAGACTAACGTTACCTTAGGTACAATGTACAGGTAAGAGGGGGCTCATCTCAACATAAATCAAATGTATCATTACAACTCTTACCTAAACATTTAATTTTCTCTATACTATATATGGTCTTTTGTTCCCTTATTTTCTATATTTGATATCTAATGTCCAAAATTCAAATACACTAAAGAATTATTCATATATGTATTCTAAATTTGCAGCCCTACTATCCATTATTTTAGTTGGCAATAAGAATGTACCAGTGTGTCATCCGATATCAAACCTACTTAAGAATGTTATAGGAGTTCTCCTGAATCTATTCCCACACTCAATAGACAAGTAATTATACTAAATCATAAATAGTAAAAAGATTTAATACTTTATTGAAACTAGTCACATAATAACAATGCTCTTTTGTCTTGGTCTAAAAAATTATCACATCAATGATTTCATGCTTAATTTCTTAGTGCTTCATGATGTCTTCATATTCTAATAAATGTACATTTATGATTTCACTCTTTTAAAATTTATACTAAAATGTTCTTTAATGATCAATTCCAATTATCTTCCTAACATATTGTATATATCATGGGGTTTTATTTTCTCATTCAATAGTTAACATAGCATCGAAAATTCCATAATAATCACCTTGAAGTATTTCTACAACTATCCACAATTCTACATGCATCAATTCATTAAATCAATAATATCTAATCACCATGCAACATTATGATAACTATTGTATTATTGAAATTAATATGTTCATATTCAAATGACTAAATATATTACTGAGATATTATAATTAACACTATGTGGGTCATTGCTACCATAATTAAAAGTACTTACCTCTTCATCTTGAGGTTAGTTTTGTACCACACGCTTCTTTCACATCTAAGATCATTTCATAGTCAATAGAACTTATTAGTACAATATAGCATTATATACAAGGTAACATGAATTTATGATCATCATATTATTAAAAGCATTTCATTTCATGTAATCTCAAACCATATGCCTGAGATCCTTTTAAATATTTATTCATTCTATGTTAATGATTCATTTCAATTTATCTATATTATATTCTTCAATTTTCACCATAATGTATAGAAAATATAAGATCGTGGTTATACTATTCCATGTGAGAAACATAATGATAAATAAGATCTAATCATAACAAAATTTCCACATTATCAAACCCAAGTAATACACCCAGAGGTAGCCTCAAAATATAGGGTACGTGTATTGATCTATGGGCGGGGCATCACAGTATGCTATGAAGAACCCTAGGTTGTGGTTGTTCAAGGATTGGGAGACACACAGAAAGATTATTCATTATTCAAACCTTGTCATTACATCAAATGTCCACTTGATCAGATATGGGGGAAGACCACATAATAAAACTCTTTGGAAGTTTCGTGAGTCAGACCACAAGGCAATACTTGAGACAATCAAGTGTAGGGTAGATCCAATTGGTTCATTGGACTAAATGGAGACACAAAATATTGTAATGTCAAATTATTATAGCACTATAAATTGGGTGGATTGTAAATTTATCATGCATTACCCCATATGTATAATGAGAAGTTTGTAAGATCTAATGACAACCTTTCTCTTCTATTTTTTGGGGCAATACCGGAGGTTTTCTCTGCTCAGCTCTTTCTTCCAGTGCTCCTAATGAGCATAGAGAGAGGGTAGGGAATCTTACAAGCCTAAAATGTCAGTATATCTCTATATGGCCTCATAATTACTAAGCCAACGGGGTTTTCTGATTTAAAATACTTAGCAGCCTCCAGGACCATTTTCTTTTTTGTTGCATTAGCAGAATGTCTGCTAGAAAAATTATGACTGTGCATCCCTTTGCTCATCTCTTTAGTTTTTGTTTTCATAGATTTCACCATCTGATGTTCCTTTTTGGTAAGAGATGGATGGAAATGTTCATGACTCTCAGAAGAATGACTGTGAAAAATATATTTATGTTTTTCATTCTGAGAAGATCTAGAGTGATTTTGAGTCACAGAGGAAATGCCCTGATCCTTCCACAAGTCCTATTCTAACAAGTTCTGATCACTTGATGAACATAAAATTATCTGTTGAGTTGAAAAGAAAATCAACATAAGACATTGAAAATGAAGTGAAAAAAACTAAGGTTTCTTCTCAACGTAAGTAAAATCCTTTCCCTCAATGAAAGATTGAAGTCTTTCCAAACTTGGTTCTCCCAAATTATGGGAAACTTTGAACTTACCATTTGAATAACCACAATTTTTTATTTGTATGTAGGCCATTCTTCTGAGAGTCATGAACATTTCCATCCATCTCTTACCGAAAAGGAACGTCAGATGGTGAAATCTACGAAAATAAAAACTGAAGAGATGAGTAGAGGGATGCACAACCATAATTTTTCTAACAGACGTCCTATTAACACAATAGAAAAGAAAATGGGCCTAGAGGCTACTAAGTATTTCAAATTAGAAAACCCCTTTGGCTTAGTAATTATGAGGTCATATAGTGTATACCAACATTTTAGGCTTGTAAGATTCCCTGGCCTCTCTCTATGCTCATTAGGAGCACTCGAGGAAAGAGATGAGAAGAGAAAACCTCCGGTATTGCCCCAAAAAATAGAAGAGAAAGGTTGTCATTAAATCTTAAAAACTTCTTGTTATACATACGGGATAATTCATGAGAAATTTATAGTCCACCCAATTTATAGTGCTATATAATTTGACATTACAATATTTTGTATCTCCATTTAGTCCAATGAACCAATTGGATCTGTCCTACCCTTGATTGTCTCAAGTATTGCCTTGTGGTCTGACTCACTTCACTTACAAAGAGTTTTATTATGTAGTCTTCTCCCATATCTAATCAAGTGGACATTTGATGTAATGACAAGGTTTGAATAATGAAGAATCTTTCTGTGTGTCTCCCAATCCTTGAACAACCATAACCTAGGGTTCTTCATATCATACCATCTAAGCCATGTACTAGTTACAACCACTGCTCCTATAGGGTATTCTAATTCTTCACCATCGATAACTGAGTGATCCAATTTCTTTTTTTCCTCAACACAATGAAACACATAAAGAACATGCACATAAACACGATAAATGAGAAACATAAATGTAGATATGACAACAACTGAGAAACATAAATGTAGGCATCATGGTCACAATTTTTTGGAGACACAACATAATTGAATGGTATACCCAGACAATACAACCCAACTATATATCACTCTTCTGGTTCCTAGTTTACACTGTGGTAAACAAACCCATAGATAAAGAATAAATTTAGAGAGAAGAGGAGAGCGATAACGACCAAAATAATATAGGGTCCCTATATTATTTTTGTCATTATCACTCTCCTCTTGCACTCTCTAAATTTATTTTTTATCTATGGTTTTTGGTTTACTACAGTGTCAACTTGGAACTAGAGGAGTAGTGGTTGCGTTGCATCATCTGGGTATACCACTCAATTATGTGTTTCCAAAAAATTGTGACCATGATGCCTACATTTATGTTTCTCAGTTGTTGTGTCCAAGGACCCCTTATGACCCTTTACGACCCTTTACAATCCCTAAAAATACATCTTAGAGGTCTTAAAATGTTGTAAAGGATCATAAGAGGCTCCTAGGAGGGGTCAGATGAGCTTCCACCTTCACATGGTTGGCCCTGTTAAGTAGAAAATGTTAAACTATTCTTGAAACAAAGAGAAGCTCAATAATTTAAGATCTCAATCCATGTATGACAAATATATCGATCCATCTCAATGGCTACCAAATCAACAGATCTCTTCCAAGAACCCAGTCATAAAGAAACACCATAGACCGCACTGTGAACCCGCTGTGAAGAGGCATCCAATGTCTCATAAATTGCATCAAACGACCCACTTTTTGTAATCTAAGTCTCTCAGCTCAGCTCACCAAGACAAAGACTTCTCCCAAGTCATCACAGACACCATAGTGATCTACGAATCTCCAATGTGCAATTTTTGGATTTCACTCTCTTGACATCACATCTAACTCAATAATCCATGAGCTGCTATCGAATCTACTACAAATTCATCTCTGAATGATCCATAACCAAATCACAAGCAAGAACCAAATCTGCAAGAACACCCTTCTGAATCGATACCAACTTGATCGACAAATATATATATATATATTTTAAAAAAACTAATTTGCATCACAATTGCAACGACCATAAAACAATGATGGTTATCTATCAAAATAATCTGACATCCAGTTGTCGCATGTACAACATCATTGTCGGTAAAAAACTATAAATGATAGATAGCCATCATAAAATTCCAATGGGTCTCTGTCGCATGTACAGCATCATTGTCATCAAAAAATACCAATGACGTATAGTCATCGCACACTTTTGACGGATATCCATCGTACTACTGGCATCTCCGTCAGCAAACAAATTAAAAATGACGGCAACTCATCGGAAGGTTCTGACAGGTCGTCATCATTTTTATTTTTTGTGATGGGTAGGCATTGCAATTGGGATGGCCACAAATAGGTCCAACGCTAGGTTCACCTTGTTGGCACCCCCTTCTTGCGACGTCCATTATCATCATAATTATGATGCTAATCAAAACCGTCAATTTTTTTGACTACAGAACTGCGACATCAGGTGGTGTCGTTATATCGATGGTAAACCGTCCCAATTCAGACGACCCACCCTTGGAAAAAGGTCTCAAATGTACTAGTGTGATGATGAATGTTTATGCTTTTTACATTATTGTTCTTCTTATGATGATCAGAATATGTATTTGAAATGTTAGAAGATCTAGATGTTGAATTACATATATTTTATATTTTTAATGTATATGAGTACCTATGTCCTCTATATACATGTTTTTGGTACTCCCCGGTGTGGAGGTTTATTTTTTCCTTTTTTTTTTGTTTAGAGAATGTTGCATCTAGTTAGTCATTTCCTAGACAATGAGCATTTCCACATGTGTGTTAAGTTAGATCTTTCTATCTTTGAGTATCATTTTTGGGAGATATATCTTCTCAAGTCAAAATAGATCGACTAATGATCACTTTGGTGGAAAAAAAGTAAAATAGATTCATGTGGTCTATGGGAATAAATCGGTAAATGAACTTGTATGACTAATCATGGTAGGAATTATACTTTGGGTTTAAAAGGAATATTGTTATGAAATAAATAACATAGTAAGTTGGATGAACCTTGCTTGTTAATCACTTAAATAACAACAAACTAGTGGATGCATGTAGCCATCTCATGAACCTTAATAGTGTTCTTGTGAATCTTTGAGGTTTTGTAAGACTTTTTCTTGCATATGAAGATATGTAACTGTGTCATGTTTCTTGCACCTCTTATATTTCTTAATGTTTATTATTGGAGTTGGTTGTATTGTTGTAATGTTATTAGTGTATCTTATAAAATAAATATTCATGCTTGATTTAATCCTAGATCAATTCCTATTTAATTAGGAAATTAATAAAAGGAGAATTTAATTAGTATTTTTTATTGAAATCAAATAATATGTTTATAACTAGATGGTTAATTTTAGTCAACTGTAGTCAAAATATAGTAACACTTAGTCAAGCTTTCTATCTTGGTGTTCCTATGATAAATCAATTAGAAAATTAAATTTGTGACTTTAATCTTAGAGGGAGGTTGAACAAGTCAATGCTGGTTATGATACTCCTTAGACCCATTCAAGGTCTTCACCCTTAAACTATTAACTGCTACTAATTAGTTAAACTACACAACTTTAGTGTTAGTTGGAAAAAATTTTATTGGCTTGTTTTTCTCAACTTTTTGGGCATGACATCTCAAATTCATTCTCCATTTCTTTAGAAAACATCTTACACGTGTCATCATTGCCTCCAAAAATAATATCATCAACAAAAACTTCTATTATCAAAACTCCATCTTGACTAGTTCTCAAATACAAGTTATTGTCAACATTACCTTTTTTGAATCCAAGGTGAAGTAAGTACTTTTCTAACCTTGCATACCAAGCCCATGGTTCTTGCTTCAGTCCATACAGTGCTTTCTTCAATTGTCATACCATGTCTTCATCTTCTGATAGAGGAAATCTATCAAGTTGTTCTATATATACTTCTTCTTCAAGATCCCCATTCAAAAATGCAGATTTCACATCCATCTGATATACTTTGAAGTCTTTATGTGCAGCATAATCGAAGAATAATATCACAGCTTCTACCCTAGCAATAGGAACAAATGTCTCCTCAAAATCTATGCCTTCTTGTTGTGAATAACCTTTGGATACCAATCTTGTCCTATTCCTTACAATAATTCCTTCTTCATTTATTTTGATTATGAAAACCCACTTAGTTCCTATCACATTTTTGTCTTTAGGTCTAGCAACCAATTCCAAAGTGTTATTCTTCTTTATCTGATCTGATTCTTTCTACGTAGCTTTGATCCAAGATTCATGTTTACAAGCTTCATCAGTAGTCTTTGGTACAACTTGAGAAATCAAACAAATTTCTTCCCTTGTCCTTGATCTAGTCATTATTCCCTGACTTGCATTACCAATAATTTGATTTTTTAGGATGATCTTTCTTCACATAGCTCAGAGTCTTAGGAATCTCAGTGGCCTCATTTGTGTCATCATCAAAAATATCATTTTCACATTCAGTTTCAATATGTTCTTCTTCTGCAGTAGCAACCTCCTTGATCTCTGTATTCTGATTACACTCATACATTCTCTCTTGTATCTGAAACTTTTCATCTTTCTTAATCTCAGGTTAAAGAATTTTTAAGCCTTTCTCTTAGTAGAATTTCCAAGAAATATTCCTTCATCACTTCTAGCATCAAATTTCCCTATTTAATCATCTCTTTTGATAAAGCATTTCTACCAAATATTCTGAAATATTTTACAGTAGGAGTATGATTAAACCATAATTCAGAAGGAGTCTTACTTGTACCTTCTCTTATTTGAATTTTGTTCAAATTTTATACTAATGTCCCAATAGCTTCTCTCCAATGTACATGAGATACACTTCCTTCAAGTAACATTATCCTAGTAGCATCCAATATTGTTCTGTTATTTCACTCTGTTATTCCATTTTGATGTGGAGTCCTAGGAGAATATGTCTACATTTGTATTCCATGCTCTTCATAGTATGAATTGAATAGATCTGAAGTAAACTCTCCACCTCTATTTGATCTCAAGCATTTTATCTCTAAGCATGTTTCATTCTCTACTTTTTCTTTGAATATCTTGAATTTTTCAAATGCTTTTGATTTCTCTTTCAAGTAAGTGATCCACATCGTTCTATAAAATTCATCAACAAAAAGTATAAAATACCTTTCACCATAGTATGATCTTGTCCTTGTAGGTCTACATAGGTATGTATGTACCAGATCCAACTTTCCTTTTGTTTTATATGATTTACTTTTATAAATACTTCTAGTCTTCTTTCCCATAACACATTCGCTACACATAGTGTTAGATGGTTTTACAATTTTTGGTAGGTCTCTTACTGCATTAGTCAAGCTTTCTTTCACAATATTATCAAAATTGACATGAAAAAACCTTTTGTGCCACAACCAGCTCTCATGTACCTTTGCAACAAAATAAGAAGCTCCAGATGTTTTTAACTCAAATACATTACCTCTAGATTTAGTACCGTTTGCAATCATTTTTCCTATCTTACTTCTAATGAAACACTTCCCATCAATGAATTTCAATTAATACTCTTTGTCCATTAGCTGTCCAACACTCAACAAGTTATGCTTAAGTCCATTAACAAGCAATAATTGTCAGTATTAGTCCTTCCATGAAAAGAAATAGATCCTACACCTATGATAGGTTTAGGAACATTATCTCCGAATCTTACAATACCACAATCATATTTCATTAGTTTAACAAACTTGTTTTTGTCTCCAGTCATATGATGTGAGAAACCACTTTCTATAACCCATTCAAATTTCTTATCAACATGTGATACTAAATATTTTTCCTCATGTACTAGTTTTTCATCTTTAATAGCAACAAATCCAATCTCCTCATAATCACAATCATCATCATCAAAGATACCTTCACTAGAATTATAACATTCCTTTTCTTTTGAATACTTAAGCTTGAAAAACTTATGTTTTTTCTTAGGAATTCTTGTAGGACATCTAGATGCAAAGTGACCTATCTTATTGCATGAAAAATATTTTAAAGGTAACTTTCCTTCAAATTTAGCCTTACCTCTCTTTTCTCTTCTAGCAATCAATGCAACAAGTTCATCTAGATTTCTTTCTTCTTGTTGTATTTGTTCCCATTCATCAACATATTCACCAAGCTCTTCTTTTATGTTCTCACTGCTGGTGCTAGGAATTATAGATATTATCTTTCTGTGTGTTGATGCCTTAAATGTTGTTTCAACTTTAGGTACAAAATCTTCCATTTTTGTAGCTTCAAAGGTAGTTATCTTTGTAATCAACATTTCTCTACTAAATTTTGGAGTCAACGGTATAATTTATTCTATAGCCTGAACTTTGGTCTTGTAGACTAGTGTCAATGATCTAAGGAGCTTTCCAATGACTTCTTCCTCTTCATAAGTGCCTTTGAATTTTTTGATTCCAATCACAACCTTAGTGACTCTTTGTACATAAGCCATAATTTTTTCATAATCCTTCATTTTTAACTTCTCCATCCTTGTTTTCCAATTCTATAACTTTTCTTTCTTGGTAAACTTGTCTCCTTCATACAATGCTTCTAATCTTGTCCAAATCTTATGTGTCGAATCTAGATCTTTAACTTCAGTAAATTCTCCTTCAAAGAGTGTGTTGATCAGTGCTTCCTTTGCGACCATGTTATATGAAAATTTCTTCATTTCATCATCAGTAGCCTTATCCAATTCATCTTTAGCCTTCATGGTAACCTCATTCTTTGTAATCATCCAGTAGTCAATGCCCAAACATAGAAAATGAGTTCACATCTTGTTCTTCCAACTACCAAAGTTTCTAGGATCAAATTTTGGACTATCCTTCCTATAGAATTCCATCTCCAAGATCACCTCAAGCTATTAATCTTTCTCTCTAAGGACCAGTAGATCTGATATTAATTGTTAGTAATAACAATCCACCAATACAACTAAGAGTGGGGGTGAATCAATTTTATGACAGATTACTAAACTTTAAATTTTGAATAGCATCATTATCAAATCAAGTGAACACAATGAATTCCAACACAATAACACAATATTTGTTGTCGAGGTAACCCTGTTAAAGGTAAAACCCTGGTGGGAATTAATACCCACTAATGATGTACTGAGGGTATAGTATTCTTAGAAAATCTAGCCCTATTAGGAGATCATTAAACCATTACCATACATAGTCCTTGTTAGAGGACAAACCCTATTAGGAGTTAAAGAAAAGAGGTAGGCTCACTGCCCAAAGAAGGTTATGACCACCTTCAGAAATCACTGTTCACAAGACAAGTGTATATAAGGAAATACACAATATTTGAACTGTCTGATAACAACTATCTTTGCTTGATCAGTTCCAATGAATTATATAAGTTATCCTCTACTCTGCATCCAACAGACACAAGCTCATAGCTTCCACAATCTTCTTTTACATCACATACATTCTGCCATATCTTTTCAAAAGAAAAAATCTTACATATATATTCTATTATAAAATAAATGATCAGGTTGGCCAACTAGGCTTTCCTAATATACAAATGATTACATAACTCCTTTCTAACATACATACAATATCTAAAACAAGTATATACTAATTATATTTCAATAATTAAGGACTAACATCTATAATCCATGCTCACCATTCATGATACATGCTACAACTCTGAAGTCAGCTTCCAAATAGGTCTTATCTGGAACACACACCACAACTGACATCATCCTACTTTTTGTACCTTGCTAAGATTAGGGAACATTCTTCAGTATACTATCCATCATCCCTTATGCTTGCATATGCTAAATCCACATCGCATGTAAGATATACCCAAAAATCAGAGACTTACTTTGTCAACTTCCATTGTTACAGTCTAGTAACCATTTTTCACCAAATCTTCTATAACTCAACCAATATGCAATATTACATCATGTGATCTTAGATATAAGATCACAACACCTTCTTGTATACACATCTATGTTCACACATTTTGAATCATTCGTATGAAATCTATACAATGTAATAACCAATTTGTTTTCTTCATAGGAACATATGTTGACATCAGTGACAAAACATGAATGACAACAACATTGATAATGTAGTGATTAAACATATTAAATGCATTAGCAATATCCTACAAATCAAAATACCTGGAGGCGTTGTGGCTATACACCAACATGTTGGCTGGAAAACTTGGTAGGTTTAAAGATTGCTTCACATATTCATTAGTAATTGTTGGTAGAGTCACCATCTCTATTAAGAGGAAAAATATTTTTAACTTTTTAAACTCCTCTACACCTTCTTTCTAGTAAGCAAAAAAAATCTTCACTAACACATCAAAACTATTTATCAAGACTACATACTCATCATATTTTTTATTCTTAGCATGCACTGATCAAATAGAGAACTTTAGAGTCAACACTCACACTTGGTGAGATGATGTAAATCTTCAAAACATGACTCTATGACCTTCCCTAATAGCGTCGCCATTTTTTTGGTGAGTCGGATAGGCTTAATCAATATGGATAGTATAATGTTAAGAATATATAACAACAAAAGATTTTCAAAAGATTTTAAGACTTTGTTATGTTTCTCCCCAATAGAGTCACCATTTTTGTTGTCACTTTTTCTTGCAGATCACTATATGGAAATCAATGCCTTTGACTCTCTATACCCAATTCCAGATCTACTAGGAAAAGAAAAACATTGTTGAGGATGGGAATCCTCCTTTGAATTTGAGCTCCATAGACTCGGGTGGGTGTATCTTATTAGCTTACTAAACTTAAGTAAACCATCTAGTGGATAAGTGTCTTAAAACATTGATTTGAATATTTTCCATACAAAACACATAAATTAAAGATTTTTGAAATGATTTTTAAAATGACTTTCTGCCTTGACTAGTGCTACAATCTAAGGGCACATAGTCTAGATGAACATACATCCACTAAAATAAGTCAATGAAAGGATTTCTGAACCATGAAAGTGATCTATGCCTTACATAGAACTTTCAACAATCTAATACAAGGTCATCAAATTCATAAACCCTCCCCAAACCCTCAGAAATAATCCCTGGGACTTATATTTTCCTTGAAAGAAGCCTATGACTATTTCATAATTTTCTTTATAGATCAATGAACTAGTAGTACCTTAAAATCCTAGTTCATATGGAATTTAAAGAATTTCACAAAGACAATCAGATATCGAAAGGGGTACAGAACAAGACTTTCATTAACATACCAAGCTTCTATGCATTCAAGAAGAACATAGTTTCTTTACATCAATAGCCACAGATCATAGAACAAAAGCCTTATAAATGATCTTAGAAATACCTTTATAGGAAAAGGATTGAAAAAATCTTCAGATCATTTAGGGTAAAAAATAGGGTTTCCAACAACTACAACAACCAGATACAACAAGAAGTAAAAGAAGACAAGAAATCCTAAAAATCTGGTAAGGATCAGATCAAATCTAATTTACAATATTTAGGTTTCATCATCATAGGCCAATTGTAATTACAAATTCAAAAGGCTTCTTGTTGTAGAAAACAATAATTTCATAACCATCTTAGAAATCTTGCGCATATCAAGGCATGGGAATTACTGACAACCATCATACCCTAACCACCCTTCTCAAAATATCAGTCCTTTGCATTAAATTGGAATGGCACTTCAGGAAAAAAAATTAGATCATGAAAGCTACCTGACACCTCATTCATCAATTTTCACCTATAACCATCCTTGGAAAAAATTAGATTTGATTTGGATCATTGTTTCTGGCTCATCGACTTTAAATCTTGTAGAAAAACCCTAAGACAATTCAAATATTCTAGCTGCAACGGTTAGTTAACAAATTTAAAAATACGACTATCGATCCCTAGTTTTCCTAGCACATCAGACGACATACATAAATTGGAAAAAAAGTCAATAAAATGTTTGAATTTTTTTTTCCATATTATCACCCTTAGCAACCAATCAGAAGCAGTCACATTGGATCTATCTGGCAATGAGGACCCACTGCTTCATTTGACCTTTCCTAGTGGAAGATCAGATAATCATCACAATCTTGTGATCATTATCATCTGAGCACCTTCCATAACGGAATCATGACCACCGTCAAATTATCTTTGACTTGCATTTCCTTTTACCGTTCTTCGTAACCGCAATAAGACCATGACTAACATTTTTACTATTTTCACCAAGTCACTAGAACTTCTTACTAATTGTTATAGACCTCCATGACCTAGCGACTAACACATATCTCATAAGCTCTAAATGTGGGCTCTAACCATATTTCCATCAGGAGATTTAAAGATAAAGGATTTCTCAAGGTCGCTGGATGTTTTTCTTGACCATGGTTTCATCATGAGATTGAGCGACTAAGGCATATCTCATAATCACTGAACATTTTACTTAAATCAGACAAGTTCTTGAGATTCAATGATAGCCTTTGATCTTCACCATCATCAATGGTTATCACTTAATCTCCAAATATTTTATGACTTAGCCATGACTTTGCAAGATTGAGAGATAACATCACTTGTTTATTTGTTTACTTTGTCGCCTAATCTCTAGATGCTAGAAACTTAACAACAAACATTGTGAGATTCAGAGATAGCCGCAACTGTTAACTCGTTCACCTTATCACTTGATCTCCATATTTATCAAGACTTAGCCATGCCATTGCAAGACTTAGAGATAACCTTCTTCGCTAGGTCACTAGATGTTAAGAGCTAACCACCAAACTTCACAAGATCTAGAGAAATCCTTTTTGCCTAGTCATTGAATAAAAAGACTTAACCGTTTCTCTTCATGAGACTAAGAGCTAGAAAATCACCTGTCAAGTCTTTACTTTATTTCCCAATCTCCATATGTTAAAAGACTTAACAAACAATTTTATGAGACTTCGAGATACAAAGGAAAATAACAACCACATGCAGAAAAAGGGGAACTTAAGTGACATGAGAAGGTAATGAAAAAATAGACAAGGGTGAGGTTTTGGACATAAACAAAGTTTTTGAAACCCTTTTTTAAATATATAAACCCTATTCTCTCACACCTGAAGCAAAAATTGGCTATTTTAAAAGATTTTTTCTATTATAGGAAAATGGGCCAACAAGAGGCATAATCCTATTCCTATGACCATCACAAGGAAAGCTATAAAATAACCTTATCCAATCATAGTATAGCTTCCTAGAATTCCCACTTTCAGCTCTCAAGGGAAACATAATATTTTATTCTTGATCTCTATAATTTTTGAGTTGTTTCTCCATGCCTATTTTATTTTCAATCCATGATATTAATGCCATCATATGTATTTCTTCAATATAAAAGAGAAGGTTCCATTTTGTGTCAAGGGGTACTACACAGTTATGAAGATAAAGTTCACAGACAAAGTTCCTAATTTTTTAAGGAGATTATTGTTATATTTGGTAAAATTCCTAAGAATTATCCAAGTTTGGACACTTGTCTTTAATAATCCTCATTAACTGGAAGAAAAGGTGTTTCTATTTTAAATACAAGGCATAAACCTTAGGTGGAGCTCTACATTATATTAATTGAGGGATCATACATGATATGGTATCTACCTTATACTTGAGATAATCAAGTTCTTGTTTCTAATATCCAATTTATACATTTTAATTATCAACTACTCTTTGCATCCTAGCCTTTTCAATCTACCATTCAAATTTATTATACTGCATCCTTTTGCAAAAATCCAAAGATACTGAATGATAAGTGTATGCACCCTAAAATGGTCGCCTAGACTTTGGGCCCCCATTCTTCAATTTATCAATTTTCTGAATCAATGCCTTGCAATATTTTTAATTTAAATCAATTTCCTTGATCAAATCATAATTAATCTAATTATTTTAATATTTCCTAAGGTTTGATCATTTTTTCCTAAGCCTCATTTAATTAAAAGAAAACTTTCCTTTTAATTAAATAAATCATCTTATTAAAATAAAATTCCTCTTTTAATAAAACCCCCACTTAAATCTCTCTTTGTGTTGAAAAAGGAAATAAAATAAATAAAAATCCCTTTTTCTCTCCACTTTGAATGCACATACTTTTAAGTGGTGGGCCTTTTTCATCTTTTTGCCTCTTAAAAAATCTTGAGCACATGGATCAACCAAGATTTAATCTCCACCATTGCTCATTTCTTTTTGCCTCTTAATCTTGACCATCCACTTTCCTTTATAAGGAGTCCTCTCCTTCTCATTTAGATATGATAGAAGATTTTTGTATTGTTATGCTGCAGGTTTGGAGAGAAATGTTGGAGAAGATTCTTGAGCACTTGAGCTTGGATATTGCAACTTCTCTTTTCTTGTCTTCTTCTCTCATGCCCCATGGAAATCCATTTAGATTAATCTTGCACTAGCATATTAGATTAGATTCATATTTCCTTTCATAGAATAATCTTGCATAAGCATTTCCTTTCATAGATTAGTTTTCTTTTATGCATTGTTATCATTTAGAATAGCTTCTATTTTCATTTGCATGCATACTTGATGATCATGGAGACTAGCATTCTTGTTTTTCCTCTTTGAATCTCTCATTTTATGGTTTACTTGTATGGGCACAAACTAGGTCTAATATGAGAGCCTCCATTACAAACCTTTGCACTCTATGAATAGAGAGCTATGAGTCATCCTTTGAGACCTCATTCTTGAGTAATATTGGATTTAATAACTCATAGAAGTGTGACAACATTTTAGCACACATTTTTGGCACCCACCATGGGGCAAAAAAATTACATTTCTTGCCTCATATTATTTTATTTCTTTTTTTTGACAATTTTCATGCACTGTCTGTACTTCTGTGAGTCTCTAGTACAGATCCTCGCACAAATTTTTACTAGTATTAGCATTTCTGCATGCGACAAAGGAATTTTCTTGCATGGGCCTATGTACTTTCTCACGTGGACCTATGTAATTTCTCGCACAACACTGTGTAATTTCTCGCACGACACTATGTACAATCTTGCATGACATTCTGACAGGGACCTAAATTTCCAGATTTGTTAGTTTTTGCTTCCTATTTTCTAACATTTAATGCTTGCTGTGATTGTTTCCCTGATTCTGATTGTTGAGGTAGCATAGCATTGGATTCCATATCTTTGGACCTAAGGTGAGTTGCTATAATCTCTATAACATTTGGATTTTGGGCATAAAATGAATCTCTCATGTGTCTAGCTTGAGTGTTTATTGCTTTCATAGACCACACTTCAATTTTGGGCTCTAAAAAGGAACATAGATTCACTTTCTTGCATACATGTTTCACATAGTAATTAGGACCTATGAACACTATTTGTGGCATTCTTGAGAGAGTGGGTTTCTTGTGAAACTCTTCTTGATGATAGAACCCCTTGTAGGTAGGGAGGATATTGTTACTATCTCATGGTCTTACTTGGTTTAGTCCTCAACATTGATTGGTATGTTCTCTCTCAGTCCCTCTTAGAGAGCTTGGTAGACATTTTTGTTGACATCATGAACCTTGGTGAGGTGGTTTCAATCTTAGCGTGTCAATAAACTTGCTTGCTATGTTTGGGGGAAGTGAAAAGGCTAGAGGATTATGCTCTACTCCCTTTTTGGGTAGTACTAGAAACTTAGATCCTTGAATCTAAACCAAGTCCCCATGTGGTCCTTTTTGTGAGTCACCTTGTTAGATAGGGTTAACCATAGTGGACATTCCCTTTATTGGGTCAACCACATGGATGAAACCTCAAGCGATAATAGCCATTTTTTCCATGGTAGCAACAACTGCTATACAAATGTCCTTGTGGAAGAAATCTCCATGGGTGTAGTTTCTTGTTGGGCTGTCAGATCTCCTCATCATCTTTGATTAATTAAATTCTCAAAATGTGTCAAAACCCCAGTGCGCCTAGATTTGAGTTCACCCTCTTGAAATTGCAAAAGTTGCAAAGTCAAACCATTACTAAAAACCATAGTGCAACCAAATGTTTACTTGCTTGGACTATGCGAGTGATTGGAAAAGCATTTTGAGAACATACACAAATAGAATCTTTAAGGAGTAGCATACTAAGTCGCTATTCTTGTTCATGTGAATGGTTGCTTTGTCCCTTGCTCATCATTTGAAGACATTGTTTTCTTAAACTCATTGATTGTTGTCTTGCATGCTTGATCAATGATAAAAATTTGTTGATGTATTTACCTGATCTTTTAAAATGAACAAAAATTGAGTTCCTGAGTTCACAAACTTGTTGTCAAGCAGCCTGATCCTATTTTGTTGCCTGGATCTATGCACATTCTCACACGAGCCTAGCATTTTCTCACATGAGATTTCATTTTCTCATGTGATCCCTAGCATTTCTTCATGCGGGACTACATTCCCTCATGCGAAATTGTTCCCTAGTCTATCAAAACAATGAGCTAATTCTTGTCCTTTTTAGTCTTCCTTGGTTGATCTAGATTATAGTAGGTCACTTACCTCATAGTTGGAAGTATGTTTGCACCTTGGGTTCCTATGTCTGGACCTCTTGGATTAGTATTCTTTGATTTCACAAGTGACCTTGCTTGGAATCGGTTAGTTGGAGATTGTCCTTGTTGAGAAAGTAAACCTTTAGATTCTTTGATAACATGCTTGGAGAGTTTCAGTAATATCTTGTCCAATTCACTTCCATCCAAAATCAAATTCAATCAAATATAACTTTGGTAAATCATCCTCCTGATCCATATGTGTTAGGATACTTATCCATTCATTGGGCACCTCTGTGGTAGTGTTGGTTTATACCTTTTGCAAAATTTATATCTTACCATCTCTCTTTTGGACAATTGAATGCTTTTACTATCCTAGTTTGGTACCAACATTTCTTAGGGTCATCTTATCACCTAGGATCTTTTATTTCATGTCGGTTACAACAAGATATCAAGTAAATCAAGGAAAACAACCTCAAGTAGTCTTTGACCAACTACCCTTAGTTCAAAATCACCAAAAATTTAAGGGAAAAGAGCCTACCTTTGATCAATCCCCTAGGAATACCTCAAAATCTTGGTTTGATCTCAAGAGTAATCTTAGCAAGTTAAGCACATTCTTAGCACCTTCTCAATCAGATATGGATATGAGTTACACAATGACTTGAAGGGAGAGGGAAGAAAGGGATAAAAGTCTTGACAACATATTGGAAAGACATAGAGATAACATTCTGTTTGGTAGTTCATCTCATGAAAATCAACCAGTCTCATCTCTTATTTCAACCAGATATTTGGATGCTCACTAAAGGACTAAAAGGGAAATGAAGAAGTCCTATCAAGAAGAGCAATCACAACATGATAGTCAAGACGATGAATCTTATGATACTCATGTGAATGCAACATATACCAATGACTTGTTTAAACATTCAAGACCAAGTTCACCACTCCAAACAACTTAAAGATACATAAGTGAAAGACTCAAGAGGATTGAGCTTGAAAAGAAAGCCTTCCTAGATGAACAAGCTACAAAGAAAGAGAAGTTTAGACTCCTAGAGTCAGAAAGACAAGCCTCATTGGAAATAGAAAGGAGAGCCACACAAGAAGAGAAAGATAGACTCTTGGCTTAACAACTCAATGATCAATACAAAAACATGTGTGTTGGTGGTGGAAACAACTCTTCTCCATCCAATCCTCCTAATACTCCATGAAGTAGAAGGTATTCAAGATCACCTTCATGATCTCCTAGCCCTAGAGGAATAAGGGCTTCACAAAAAGAGCATTATAGGAGACAAACACCTCCTAGGAACTTAAAACAACCTTCTCAACATGCTCAACATGGTTCACAATATGGGGGTAGTAGCTAAAGTCTTGACCTCGACTCCCAAGATTTCATGAAGATACAACAAGAACCACTCTTTGAATAGTATGTGGAGAGATACTTGGAGCAAAACAAAGACAAATTCCTAGAGAGTCTGATCAACAAAGGTGCTAGGGTCCCCTATAATTTTGATGTGGACAGAAAGATCAAGAAGCAAGGTCCATCCCAAGAAGAAGAGATCAAGAAACTTAAGCATATGATGGAAAAGATGTTCACACCCAAGAGATCATTCAATCTTGATTCAATTTGTCCCAACCCTTTTGACAAGAGTGTGAGTATGAAATATTTTCCTAGAAAAGTTGAGATCCCCCAATATGACAAGTATGACGGTAATGGAGATCCACATGATCATGTGCGTTAGTTTTATATTATGAGTTTTGAGTTCCATCAAGATGACTCATACCTCATGAGATTGTTCCCAAGAAGTCTTAAGGGTCGAGTGATGGAATGGCTCACCACCATAACTCCCCCTATCAAGACTTTCAAAGAGCTTGTCCATAGATTTGTCCAACATTTTGCATACTATCTTTCAAGATCTATCACCATGTTGGACTTATGCAACTTAAAGAAACATCAAGGGGAATCCTTTGTCACTTTCTTGCAAAGGTGGAGATGACAATGCTCTCTCTACTCTAGGACCATTCATGAAGATGAGAAGATTGACATCCTTATTAGCAACTTGGTTCCTGAGATGTGGTATGAAGTTAGGAAGATGGTCTTTGATTCCTTTGACACCATGGTTGAAACCGCATGTAGGATTGAGGATGTCTTGAAAGAACAAGGAATTTTGGCCAACAACAAAAATAACAACAATGGTCAAAATAATAACAACTCTAATAAGGATAAAGGGAAAAACTCACATTGGAATAGAAACAAACAAATGGTCAATGATGGAGTTGTGGACTCTTCTCAACCCAAGGATCAATTTGTTCTTCACTTATCTAGCATTTTTCAAGCTATGAAGCTCAACTCATCTAACCAACAACAGTACAAGCCAAGATATCAAGAGAAACCCAAGAAAGAGAGGAAAAAATTTTCAAAGCTTGGTGATTCATATGAGGATGTCTTCAAAAAACTCATTGCCAACAACCTTGTGCATCCTCAAGATCCAGCAAAGCATCATATACTTGATGTTAAGCCACATTGGTGGGATGAGAAAGCCTTTTGAAAATTTCATAATGGCATTGGACATAATATTGAAAACTAGTGGAAGCTTAAGCATATCATCCAAGATCTCATTGAGAATGGAAAACTTTAGATAGATGGGTTGAACACCAATGCTGATCATAAGGCATTCAAGGCACCTTTGCCCAAGTCTGAGAAGGTGGAAACCTCTAAACCTAATAATGGCAAGGTTGAGATCAATTACACTCACACAACTACAGAGAATGTTGTCAACATGCTTGAATTTGTGGAAGAAACTGTCAACATGATGAGAAATAAAGATCCCTATGGGTATGATCTAGACATGGACTCTCCTCCTATCTTTGATGAAGAACCTGTTATGGTGCTAAGGGGTCCTAACTCTAGAATGTCATCCCAAGCTCTTAATGCTATCATGCGAAGTCAAGGTCTTGTTGTCATTAGAGGACCCAGTTCAAATCAACCCAGTAAACCAAAGCAAGCGGCATCCAAGAATGTCTCCTCAAAACTAGCAGTTAATCCTAAAATGAGTTATAATATTGTTGATCAGTTGCAGAGAACCCCAGCTCAGATTTTGATCTTTAAGCTCTTAGAGTTGTCCCTGAGACACAAGAAATTCCTTGAGGATGCCTTGTGCATAGCGAATGTCCCTAACAACTTAGATGTCGATCAATTCCAAAACATGGTTAATTATATTGCTAGCCCTCATTACCTTACCTTTTCAGAGGATGATGATAAAGCTTTGAGCCACCCACACAATCTTGCCCTTCATATTGAAGTCATGATCCACAAAACTCGTGTCAGGCATGTGTTGATAGATGGGGGTGCTGGGCTTAATATTTGTTCTTTGAGTCTTTCGAAGATATTAGGTTATTCTGAACAAGTCATTGATACCAAAAAGAAGATCACAATCAAAGCCTATGATGAGGCATAAAGAAGTTCCAAAGGGTTGGTCATCCTTCCTGTTAGGATTGGCCATGTTGAAAAAGATATTTTGTTTCAAATTGATGTTGGTCCTCTGGCATACAATATCTTACTTGGTAGACCTTGGATTCATGATATGCAAGTAGTGTCATCTACCTACCATCAGTGTGTTAAGTTCCCCTACAATGGAGTATAAATTTGTATACCTGGGGATAGCACATTATCTGCCAACTCAATTTCAGTAAGTACTCATGTTCCTCTCAATAGAGAAGAAAAAGAATTTAATGCGATCTTAACAGAATGCAAAGACAAGTTCAAGTTGGCAGACCTTGGTGTAGGGGGGTATCAACTTAAATCTTTTACAAAGCTTCCATTTTCACCTAGGTCTTATGGCAAGCCTTCATAGGAAATGAGACCTTCCTCTTCAGCTATGACTTTATTTGGAACATTAGTAGAGTCCTCAGTGCCTATTCAAGATGAGAAAGAAGAGGTGGTTGTTAAAGACTGGATTTATAGAGAAGAGAAATACATGCACAATGAGAACTTCTCTCCCTCTCCTGAGGCTTATGGAAGAGGGTATACTTTTGTCAAGTAGATGGGTTATCCTAGACATTGTCCTCTTAGTCATAGATTAGATGCTAGAGCTGAACCTCTTAATCATGCTCTTTTTGGATGTAGGTCTAAGAAGACGGTTGGCCTAGGATTTGTGAATCATAACAAGAAAAATGCTCCTATCCTTGATGAGTCAGATAGTGGAGATGCACCAAAATACATGCCTAATTTGACAAATCAACAAGATATGTGTGAAGATTGGGTCCCTTCCACTAATATCCCTTGGGGAGATTCAGATAATCCAGTTGCTCATACGACAGTTGCGACCTTAGAACACGAGAATTCAAATGTAAAAGATCCCATAAGAGAATGTCAATGAAAGAATATTGTTCATTTGATGGAGAGAAATGTTACCCTTGATGATATTAGAGATTCCACATCAAGATGTCCCAAACCTTCATGGTGTAAACATCCTAGTCTGGATTCAGAAATAGATTCACATGAGTATGAATGGGACTCTCTCTCAGAGCCTTCTATAGTTGACATGAATGTTGATCTCATCCATACTTATAGTTCTCAACCCGAGGTAGCTGACGAGTCATGTGTAGTATTAGAGGATTTGAACCCACATGTTGCCTTAGTGGATGATTCTTCACTTGTTAGGATGAATCCTTATTTGGGTAGCTTAGAAGGATACTTGACAGACTCTAACTCTTCGGTCACCAGAGATGATACCATTCATATCCATAACCTTGAACCAACCATTGACTTACATCTTTCTCATCCTAGCCTCATTGATTGGTCCCAATGCTATCAATAACCTAAGCTCTTAACCTTCCAAAATGACTTTGAGATAACCTATTACTTGAATGCCATTGAACCCATAGTCTCTTCCACCAGTGAACCAGCTACAAGCATGATAGAGCTAGACATCAAGTACCTTAGTCACAAAATAAAAAGAAAAGTTCTAATGGCAAAAACCACCATGTAGCGGTGTTAGAACCAAAAAAAGTAAAAATAAATGATGTATCCAAGGGTGAAAACCTCTCTAAGGTGCCTAAGGATGAGGTACTTGATCATCTCCCTAGCTACTTTCAAGATAGATCTTCAGTTCTTGTTGAGCCAACACAAGCAGTCAACTTGGGAATAGATGAGGCTCCACAGATAGTACATTTGGCTTAGTCCTTGTCACCACAAGAAAAAGAATCTTACACTAAGTTCTTACAGAAAAAGAACAATTTTTCTTGGACTTATTTAGATATGCCAGGGTTGGACACTAATCTTATCATGCATCACTTGTCCACAACTCTGAGTGTAAAACTAGTCAAATAGAAATTGAGAAAGATGCATCCTCACATAGCTCTTCTAGTCAAAGTAGAATTAGAGAAACTCATTGGTGCAGGATTCATAAGAGCTATTGACTATGCTGAATGGATATCAAACATTGTACCAGTTTCCAAACATGAAAAATCCATTTGAATTTGCATAGATTTTACAGATGTCAATTGAACATGCCCAAAGAATGATTTTCCACTCCCCAATATAAATATGATAGTAGACATGACTACGGGTTATGAAATTTATTCCTTGATGGATGGATTTTCTGGATACAATCAGATTAAGATAGCTCTTGAAGATCAAGAAAAGACTACATTCACTTGTGCATGGGGTACCTATTGCTGGAATGTTATGCCTTTTGGATTAAAAAATGTAGGAGCCACCTATCAAAGAGCTATGAAAACCATCTTTCATGACATGATGCATAAAAACATGGAAGATTATGTGGATGACACCTTTGCCAATTCTAAGAAAAGAGATACACACTTAGATGATTTAGAAGTCATTCTAGATCGCATGGAACAATTTCAATTAAGGTTAAATCCTAAGAAGTGTGCATTTGGTGTCACCTCTAGAAAACTTCTAGGATTCATCATTTCAACAAAAGGAATAGAGGTAGACCTTGAAAAGGTCCAAGCAATCATGGATATGCCACCTCCTAGAAACATTAGTCAAATGAGGAGTCTTCAAGGATGTCTTCAATCCATAAGGAGGTTCATTTCATAGTTGGCAGATAGAGCTCAACCTTTCAACAAGAACTTACACAAAGGAGTCAAATGTGTTTGGAATGAGGATTTACAAAAGATCATGGATCAAATCAAGAAATACTTGGTGGATCCTCCCATTTTAATGCCTCGTATAGTAGGGAAACCACTTATTTTGTACATTTCAGTGACAAAATCTTCCTTGTGGGCATTACTAGCTCAACTTGATGAACATGGGAAAGAAAGAGCAATATACTACATTAGTCATACTCTTGTTGCATATGAGGTTAACTACACCAACATTGAGAAAGCTTGTCTTGCAATTGTGTTTGCTTCCCAAAAGTTGCGACATTACATGCTTGTGCACATAATACACCTCATAGCAAAAATTGATCCACTCAAGTATTTACTCGGTAAGGCTTCCCTCATAGGTAGACTTGCTAAATGGATGATGATCCTTTCTGAGTTTGACATAGAGTACATTGAGCGTAAATAAATCAAAGGACAAGCTATAGCAGATCAATTTTCTAATTTCCCAATACAAGATAGTGCACCTATTCAAGTTGACTTCCCAGATGAGCACCTCATTAATACGATTGAAAGAACATGGAAGATTTTCTTTGATGGATCTTTTATGCAAAATGGTTCAGGAGCTGGTGTTTTGTTTGTTTCTCCTCATGGGTGCACGATTCCTAAGTCTTACAAGCTATTATTGCCATGTACAAACAACATTTCTGAATATGAAGCTTTAACAAATGGACTTAAGATGGCCATAGAATGGAGAATCACTGAGCTACACATCTATGGGGATTCATAGCTGATAATCAACCAAGTCAATGAACAATATCAAACAAAAGATGAGAAACTGGTACCTTACATGAAAATGGTTGATTCCTTGAAATGATATTTCACATTTTTCATATTTCAAAAAATTCCTAGAGTAGAAAACAAAGTAGTTGATGCTATGGCTACACTTGCTTCACTCCTCTAGTTAGAGGAACATGAATCTAGATTTGAATTCCTAGTGGAAGAGCTACATCACCCTATCTATGACTCCCAAGAAAGCCATGTTATTTTTACCCTTGTTGGTCATGAGTCATCCTGTTATGGTGCCATTTACTCATACCTTTGTGATGGAATTATTCCTGAAACTTTTAATTGATTTGAATGTAGAAACCTTATCTGAAAAACCTCTTTCCATACCCTTATCTCTGGTGATTTGTATATGAGGGTTTTAGATGGAACACTTCTTAGATGCTTAGAAAAGGAAGAATCTGATCAAGTGTTAGTTGACATTCATGAGGGCATTTGTGGGGGACATTCCAATGGTCTTGCCATGGCCTGAAGGTTTCTTAGGGCGGGCTACTATTGGCCTATGATGCAGATTGATGTAGTAGCTTTTGAAAAGTCATGTGAAAAGTGTCAAAAACATGGTAACCTAATACATGCTCCAAGCATGGATCTCATTCCTTCTATATCTCATTGGCCATTTCAATGTTGGGCCTTTGATCTTGTTGGGAAGATTCATCTCAACTCATCAAGTGGACACAAGTTTATTATCACTGTGTGTGTGAAAATTGTACCTGATCTGTAGACACAACACTCAGTAAAATATTAGAGGTTAGTTATAATCAAAATCGTCCAAAATTGAAAGCTATCTAACCAAGCAATTTACTGCCTTCTAATAGGTGCGAGATTGATGTTCTCGGATTGTAATCAAGATCAGTGACCTAGACGACACCTAAATGAAGGATTTGAATGCAATAGATGGATATGAAATTGAATGCAATTAATCTATATTTTTGATATTTTCTATGCAATAAGAATGATAAACTGATATGCTATGAATGCTATTGAAAACTGATATGAAATGAATGCTAAATGATCTAACAATGAAGATTCTAACAATGATATGAAAACTATGAAATTCTATGCTAAGATATAAAAACTATGCAATTGAAATTGATCTCACAAAGCTTTGAATTCGCAAGTTGATTCCTTAGCCTCCAATTCTCTAGCGTGATTGTGCAAAATATGAGATGTTTGGATGCAAATTTGAGAGATGATTGAGAGATGAGCTAAAGCCTTGGTTTTATAGAAATCCAGGGCTTTGGAGGTGCATGAGAAAAAGCCATAAATCACTCAAATAACTCAGCTTGATTTTTGAGTTATCTGATAATAACAGATAATTAAGTCACAAAAACATGCAAAAGCTAAGTTTTAACTCAAAATAGAGTTTAGCTTTAATTGATAATTGACAGTTGTCTGCTTTTATGATTGTGCATGTTTTAATTATGAATTAATTTAATAATAAAGTGATTTATACTCAACTTAACTAATTTTTGAAATAAAATAATTAATTTATGGGTTAATTAACTATTTTAATCAAATTTTTATTAAAAACTATATTATTAAATAATGACAACTTGCTTTAATTAATTAAATAAAAATTTTATTTGGATTTATTGTCAAAATTAAATAATACAATTAATAATAGATAGAATTAAATTTAATTACACAATTAAGTGGCAAGATATTAAATCTAATTAATTAAATATGCAAAATATTTAATTAATCAAATTTTAGGATAAATGTGATTTATTGCCAAATAATTATAAAATTAAAGATAATTATGATGATTAGGAATATTACTAGGAATATTCCCCGATGCAGAATTTAAGATAATCAATTATGATTCCATGATGTTTAGATGTGCCTTAGATTAGGACTTTGATGTCGATTTCATTTGAATTGAAGATGTAGGAGATTAATGAACTTATAGCCCATTTTTGGGGTATTACATTTTGCCCCTCTTTGAATTACTGTGCGAAGCGCAGTGGTTCAAAGATAGTCTGTGTTTGATAAAGATATTAAACTGATGTTTGAAATTGATAATTGATACGAGATAGAAGCTGATTGATATTGATTTGATATGGAGATAATAGGTCCTGAGTGACCAAAGATAATGTTCACTGTAGTAGCAAATGAACCTATGATTGTGAAAAAGTGTCAAAACACCTGATTCCAAACCTTAGGATTGCAAAGAAGTGAGTGACCCATTCTAGACTTGATTATCTTAGCAGAACTAGCAGGTATCACATCCAAACCCTTCAGTTGCCGAAGAACCAAGGAAAGAACACTATGATCTGATGGTTGCAAAAATTGATACAGTTTACAAGATTAAGAGAATAATCGATTGATATGGATCTTGATGAATCTGATATGCCCCAAGTGATGATAGATTTGCCCCGAGCGATGAGGACTTTTGATGAATCAGTAACTAGACATGATTGTTTGTCTTGATCACTGATGAAAGATATTGATAGACTTGATCGATAGAATTTTGATTTACAGACTTTGAATTGATGTGCAATACCATGCCCCCTTCGGGATTAAAATTGAAATCTGACAAGAAAAGTCACCGTTGAGAGCTCAGAAGCATGTTGATTGATGGTAAAAGTGGTTATACATGTTCAAGAATGCATTCTGCATCATTAGAAGGTCCCAAAAGACCAAGTTTGACTAGGTGAAACCATGAGTTGACCATGGTTGACCAAGTTGAAATTTTGATAGTTTGATGTAAGATAATCAGTTAAGTTGAATACTGGATTTCTGTGATGATTGAAGGTCGAATATGCAAGCAGTTAATAATATGAATGATCTCAGATTTGAATTTTGATCCCAAAAAAGGATTCTACTTTCTATTTCATTGGAGGAACCTTCATGTGGGATTCAGCTCTTGTTAGATTTGAAGATGTGATTTGAAGAATCATTTAAGCATTGAAGTTTGTTTAATCATTGTGAGATGATGCAAAGATGAAAAATGCAAAGAGACATGCAAAATGAAATGCAACCTAAGACCTAGGACCTACTCACTGATCATATGTCGATTTGTTATCATCATTGAACTTTTAGGTAACCGGATAAATCAATACAATTCCCACTAGCCATGAAACCATAGACATATGAATATCGATTTGTATGCGCAAGAATCAATACAACACCCACTGGTCAACAACCATGGATATATGAATATCAATTTTATTTTTGGAATGTCGGATTAGATATAAGCATCAAAGCATAAATGCTAGGATGACTTGAATATCATGTCCATTTTGATATAGCAATTTGTACAAGCATCAAAACATAAACGTCGTGATGATCTGAGTACACCTTGCATTGCAAACACATCAAAGAGTCAAGAGATCATTCTAAATCCAATGTGAATTACCTGTAGTGAGCCTTTATCGTTCACATCCTTAGGTAAGATTGCATTTCACAGTAGGAGAAAGAACTCACTCAAAAAGACAATAGTTAGATCAAACTTCCTTGAATTTTCTGGGTATCAATGGTCGAGGTACACATGGCCATCCAATTCGAGATAGAGGCTCTTACAGTCAGACACCATTTCAATCCAGAATTTCCAAAGACGTTAGATTTTCACATACAAGCAGAAGACAAAGAAAAGATTATGCCCCTAGTCATCACTCTCTAAATCCTATAAAGGACATCATCGAAGAGCTCAAAGGGACACCATATGCAAAAATCTCAATGCGAATCAGTAAGCATACAAGGAGATAAAGCATGAAAAGCATAAATTGTTTTCAATTGAGTTTTGATGTTTGATTGCGTTGTTGTAGATGCAAAATCCTTTCTGGAGACAAGACTGACTAACTGACTCACATGAAGCTTCAAAGGACTTTGACTAGATATCATCCATCTAAGATACATGGGAGACCATAGGATATGACATTGATTGCCCCCAAGTGTTAAACATTGATAGGATATAGACGCTTGAGCTAGTTGTTGTACAGACTGACTTATTGAAAATTGAAAATGTTGAAACAAACCGGGAGATATGTACAAACTAAAGCAAGACTGAAAGCTGGGAAAGACCAAGATTGTGCTGATAGATGGAGCATTTTGAACAAGTGGCACCCATTTGCCAGGTTTTCACCATCTTGACAGAGATTCTATTTTTGCTACCAAGGCGCCTGTTTCCAGATTTCACCAAGGCACTTTTTCTTCTTTTTCATTTTTTTGTATTTTTTCATTTTTTTGAATTTTTTTGAATTTTTTATATTTTTTGATTTTTTTGCGAATCATCAAGGCGCCTATTGCTAGGTTTTCACCAAGATGTTCATTTTTTCAGGACTTTTTCTAATTTTTAGGATTTTTCAGGATATTTAACCAAGCACTGAATGCCTTAAGCATAAAATTTCTTCAAATGGAGAACGTTGATTGGTTCTCGGAGTGGTTCTCCTTCAGTCGTTGAGAGTTGATAGGCACCAGAGCCAAAAGTAGAAGTGATAACAAAGGGACCCAGCCAATTGGGTTCGAACTTCCCCTTGCGTTCTCGATGTGATTGATTTTTAGGATTTTCTCTCAACACTAGATCACCAACCTGAAATTCTCTATGTCTGACTTTCTTGTTGTAGCCTCTAGACATTCTCGTTTGATATACTCTAAGATGATCATATGTTGCTTGCTTGCGCTCATCTAGTAGTTCCAGTTCTTGTAACCTAGACACTCTATAGTCATCGTCGGTGACAAGTCCATGCATTCTGATTCTAAGTGATGGGATTTCAACCTCAATAGGTAGTACCACTTCAGACCCATAAACTAAAGTGAAAGGTGTAGCCCCTGTAGGTGTTCTGATACTTGTTCTGACACTAATTTTGATACTTGTGCTGATACTTGTTCTGATACTGGTTCTGATACTTTTTTTGATACTTGTTCTGATACTTGTGCTGATATTGGTTCTGATACTTGTTTTGATACTGGTACTGATATTGATTCTGATAATTGTTCTGATACTGGTACTGATATTGATTCTGATAATTATTCTGATACTGGTTCTGATACTGATTCTGATACTGATTCTGATAATTGTTCTGATACTAGTACTGATACTAGTTCTAATACTTGGTATACTTGATAGCATCTTTTTCCATTGCAAACTCCCAAGTAAGATCATATCGGGCAGTCCCAATGTCTAGCAAGGTGGAGAACAAGAGGCATTGGCAAGCTGGTGGAAGAGATGGAAGACAAGAGAATGAAGGAGAATGAAGGGAAGAAATTCTCAAGGGAAAATTTTTCAAGAATACCCAAGCTAGGGAAAATGGTCATGTAAAGCGCATTGAGACAAGCAATGAAAGGCCAGCATAGGATAAGTCACAAAGGCGTAATGCCAAAGAAGGACAGGATGTAGTCCAAAGGAGTAGACATGTCAAGAGGCTTCATAGCACTGTGTTTTACTCTTTCTTTCTTTTTTTATTAGATCAAGACCAAAGGGGAAAAGGATAGTGATAGGAGAAAATGAATGGAGGAAGATGGATATGAAGGCTAAACATGGAAGGAATGAAAGCAAGATCATTGTAAGATAGGTCACAAAATAGCCAAATGTTCATGTATAAATCAACATTGTCAAGATCAAAGAGAGAAGATGGAGTGGATGAAATATGTAGAAGAACTACGCATGATGCCTGATTGCTAGGTTTTCATCATGGTACTTATCCAAGGTGCCACAAGGGAGTGGTTTTCACCATAGGATGAATTAATTTTTCTTTACTTTTGCTACCAAGGTGCCTGTTTCCAGGTTTTCACCAAGGCACATTTTCAGTTTTTTTTTTTAAATTTTAAATTTCTTTTTTTTTGGAAGAAGGCAAGCTTTTTAGATAATGCTCCTTGAAAGGATAAACCATAATATGCTAAGGATTCAAAATGATATGCTCAAAGATGCTGATAGGGAAAGGAATATGGAAGAGAAAAATGGAGGATAAGGTTTTATGTAAAGCGAGTGAGGTTGGAAGATAAGAAGAATAGGCAAATGAGGAAAAAGGATAGGAGGTAGAAGGATAATGAATGGAAGGATTGTGAAAGGGTAGATGGAAAGGAAGGCAAGCTCAACATCAACACATACCTTGAAGCATGATGAGAGGGTGGAGGAATCATGAATGAAGGAATACGTGAAGGAATATGGCGAATGGATAGCAAAGGTTGTGGTTTAGGTACATGGAATGAAAGAATGTTTTTGGAAGAAGATGAAGTGGAAGCCTTTGGAAGCTTGAATGTCAACTTTACTTTTTTCTCAACACTAGACTCTTTCAAGAGAGACTTTGGAATCCATATAGCCGTAGGCTTTTTATTTCCTTTTGATGATCTAGAGAGAATATCTTCAATGATGGATTTTGGAACCCATACTTGTCTTGTAGTTTTTTTCTTAGATATCTCTTTTGACTTTATGTTTCCATGTCTATTAGAGGAGACATGGTGATCTTCTTTTTTTGATGGATTCTTTTATTGCTTCTTTTTCTTGTATTGAACATTCAAGTTACTTTCAAAAGACTTGGGACTTGTGGAAGAAGGAGGAGATGACTGGTTTAGATGGGTGGGTGGATGAAAAGGATTCAAGGGTATGCATCTATGTTGATCTTGAGGAAAGATAGGAGATGGAGGTATGTAAGGACCCAAGATGGATGGTGAATTAGGAAAGTTAGGAGGGGAAAGTGAAGGGACATAAGGAACCAAGATGGAAGGAAGGCATGAAGCCCTTAGTAGTGGTGGAAGAGGTCCAAGGATGGAAGTGGAAGATGCAAAAGGATAATCAATAAGTTCATCAGCATCTATATGACAACCAAGGATATCAACATCTTTAGAGTGAGCATTAGAATTTTTAATAGAATCATGGACATCTTGAATATGAGCACCTTCTTTGATAGGATTGTTCAAAGCTTGCAAAAACTTAGGAAGAGTAGAAAGTGGAAGTGAACATGGAGTGGTAGAACAAGAAGATGAAAGACTTTGATCTTGACAAGGATCTTTGGATAGCATAAGCGCATAATTTTTCTCTTGTTTTTCAATAGGCTTAACATTGGAAGGAACACCATTTTTACCAACCTTAATGGAAGTATCATCTTTGGAAAGCGCAAGTGTAGTAAGGTTATTTTGATTGTCAATAAGCTTAACAGTGTAAGTAGTAGCTTGATCTTGCTTAGGTGAAGACTTAAGACATGGTGGAATGCATGAAAAAGGGGGTACAGGATCAAAAGAACCCTGAAGTGGATAAGAGACATCATGAAAAGGAGTGGATGACATGGAGGGTTCTTGATCTTGATCTTTCTTTATGTTCTTTTCTTCATCATTTTTAGAGTCCTCTTGACATGGAGCCACTTCTAAGGACAAGGAAGCATGTTGGGATTGCATGGATGACTTTGGAAGAGATGGTGGAGGACTAGCTGAAGTAGGGATTATAGCATATGAAGGCTTAGGCTCTTTAGGTTTATCATTATTGAAAGTCTTTGCAGCCAAGTGAAGGTTAGCTTGAGTTTCTTTAAGAGGCAGCCCTGGAGGATAACTATAGGGAACCGCATGAAAAGTATCAAGGCTTGTGTTGGATGAAGGTTCTGTGAAAGATTTGAAAGACTCGGAAGCTTTAGGAAATGTACGGGTATTGGAGGAAGTAGGGGATGGAAGGGAACCATCACTAGACAAAGGTTCAACATTAACATGATCTTGCTTGAGAAGATAATCTTTATTTTCAGCAACAGAGTTCTTAGAGGAGAGATCCTTATAGTATTGATGTTTCAAGCTAGCACGATGTATTTTATAGTCCTCAGTAGTAGTAGATGGATCATCATCAAGGTATTGTCCACAAAAGCCATCAAAGTCTCTTTCAAAATTAGAATCATATGGATCACCATCACGATCTATCCAATGTGATGGCCCATTTGTAGTAAGTAGGAATGAATGACAAGGAGGACTCTTAGGAATAGAGGTGTCATAGGTATCATTACACTGTCTATCATCATAGTTGTCATAGTCTCCAAAGCTGGATGTGTCACTCTCTATGGAAGAAGTATCATAAGGGTTGTCACGTTGCTCACATTTTGTCTGAGGGCATGGTGACATGTACAATTCTTTATCAAATGGAAAAGAGCATAGAGTTTCCATGGAGAACTCTTTAGGTTCCTTTTCTTTCTCAAGTTTGTCAAGCTAGACTTGCATAGCATGTATCTGTTTCATTATAGCGGTGATCAGAGCTTCTTCCTCTTGTTTACTGGTTCTTTGAGACATGTGTACTGATTCTCAATAGCTACTGCTCTATTCTTGACACAGTGATTTGTTCGACAGATTCTGGAATTAGGCTGAAAAAGCTAAGTATCTGGCAATTTTGACAATTTCTGACAACTCTCTCAAATTTTTCCAAATGACACTCTGCAGACTCGTACGACACTGGGTAGTCTATGAAATGATAGTTGCTAAACTTGTACGACAGTTGGGTAGCAATGAAATGACAATTGACAAAACTCGTATGACAGTTGCTAATAGGTTTTTGACTTTCTTGAATTTATTGGTTTGAAAACTCATACGACACTGGGTTCTCAATCATACGACAGATGGGCAATACTAAAATGACACTTGACAAAACTCGTATGACTTTTGACTTCTTGAAATGACTTTTGACTCCAGAAAGAATTTTACATCAATTTTTACAAAATTTTAGGCCTTTAGTTTTGGATTGTTTGCAAATTGTACTATCCAGATTTTGAAGGTTATACCAGATTTGATCATTTTTAATAGCCAAGTAGATAAACAAGCATGCAGAATAGCAAGCAAGTGATTCCAAGCATGTCTGAAAACAATGAACAAGGGAAAAAGCAACCTTGCGCATGAACAATCAAGTGACCAAATTGTGATAATCCCTGAGAGTACTAATTGTGTATGTTCTAAATTTTTTTGAAATAACACACATATACCTGAGAATGAAAAATTGGCCTCTCTAGGTTTTTTAGTAATGGCTTGACTCTGCAACTTTTATGATTCAAAGGGGTGAACTCCAATCCCGACGCACCAGGGTTTTGACACAGTTTGAGAACTTAATCTTCAAGAGCTGCTAGGGAGATCTGACAACCCAACAATGAACCATACCCGTGGAGATTTCTTCCACAAGGACATTTATATAGCAGCTATCACTACCATGGCGAAAATGGCTATTATCACTTGAGGTTCCGTCAACATAGTTTTCCCTGTGAAGGGATTGTCCGCTATGGTTAACCCTCTCTAAAGGTGACTCACAGATTTATACCACAAGGGGACTTGGCTCTAGATCCAAGGTTTTTGACACCTTTTCACTTTTAACCCAAACAAAGCAAGCAGATTAATCCGACACACTAAGACAAAGTTTTGTTCCACCAAGGTCTGTGATATCAGCTCCACGTGATCTATCAACCTCTCCGGGGAGAGAATGTATCAATCAATAAGAGAAGATGCACTAACCAATTTTTATTCACCAAAGCTCATGATATCAACCCCACATGATCTATCAACCTCTCCGGAGAGAGAATGTGTCGATCAATAAGAGAAGATGCACTAACTAAGCTAAATGTGAAACGCACTAAGTATCCTCCCTACCTACAAGGATTCTGTCGTCAAGAAATATTTCTCTAGGAATCCAATCTCTCAAGAATCACAAATAGTGTTCATAGGGCCTAATTACTATGTGAGCACAGATATATTCCCGAAAGCAAATCTACCAAAAGTACCCAAAAATTAGAAAGAGGAACACTTAACGCTTAAAGAAAATATGAGATGAGTCCACAAGGTGGAACACTTAACACCTCACACAAGCTAAAAATGAGTCCACAACTTAGAAAACAAGTGAGTTCCTAAAAGCACAAAAGGGTTGCCAAGTGGAACATTTAACGCTTCTATCCTATTGACCCCTCCCCTTTATGGCGCTGAGATTGCAACCAGGGGGTGAAAATGAGGGGCCGACGGATTAGCGAGTCCAATAACCCAAGATAGAAATCAAGATCAATCACAAGTATTCTAAGACTGCTTAATGAATCCTTAAGGGATCACAACCTAGTATCAATTATGCAAGTGTGTAAAATAAAAGCATGAAAAGAAGCACACAAGCTAGACACATGAGAGATTTATTTTAAGCCCAAATCAAAATGTTATTAGATGAAGGAGAATACCTGGTGATCCTCGCAATGCGCTTAGTAGATTTTACCTAATTTTTAGCAATTCTTGCGCTTTTCCCAATCAAAACCAGTAGAAAATCAATCAGGAATAGTAAATTTCAATTGTTAGGGTTAGCTGTCAGTCAAAATCCAAAAATAAAATCTGACAAACTACCTGCAAAAATGAAATGACAATTGAAATTTGGTACCAAAACTTGTACGACAGTGGGTGTGTTCCCAGACGACAGTCCAGAAACTTGTACGACACTGGGTATTTGATGAAATGACAGTCTGCAAAACTCATATGACATTGGGTGTTTGATGAAATGATAGTCTGCAAAACTCGTATGACACTGGGTGTCTGATGAAATGATAATCTACAAAACTCGTACGACAACTATACAGACCGAAATTAAAAATCACACTGTATGGACAACTTTGATAGAAAAAGTGCCAAAAAAAATAAAATTTCTTTTTTGCAGGCAAAAAAGAAACAAAAAATAAAGTCCTACTGAGAATACCACCAGAACGGGCAAGAGCAAGGGAATTCTGATAGAGAAATGATAGAAGATTGATAGAAATCAAGGGAAACCCATTTCAGGGCCCCACGGTGGGCACCAAAAATGTGTGTGTGAAAATTGTACCTGATCTGTAGACACAACACTCAGTAAAACATTAGAGGTTAGCTATAATCAAAATCGTACAAAATTGAAAGCTATCTAACCAAGTGATTTATTGCCTTCTAATAGGTGCGAGATTGATGTTCTCAGATTGTAATTGAGATCAGTGACCTAGACGACACCTAAACGAAGGATTTGAATGCAATAGATGGATATGAAATTGAATGCAATTAATCTATATTTTTGATATTTTTTATGCAATAAGAATGATAAACTGATATGCTATGAATGCTATTGAAAACTAATATGAAATGAATGCTAAATGATCTAACAATGAACATTCTAACAATGATATGAAAACTATGAAATTCTATGCTAAGATATAAAAACTATGCAATTGAAATTGATCTCACAAAGCTTTGAATTCGCAAGTTGATTCCTCAGCCTCCAATTCTCCAGCGTGATTGTGCAAAATATGAGATGTTTGGATGCAAATTTGAGAGATGATTGAGAGATGAGCTAAAGCCTTGGTTTTATAGAAATCTAGGGCTTTGGAGGTGCATGATAAAAAGCCATAAATCACTCAAATAACTCAGCTTGATTTTTGAGTTATCTGATAATAACAGATAATTAAGTCACAAAAACATGCAAAAGCTAAGCTTTAACTCAAAATAGAGTTTAGCTTTAATTGATAATTGACAGTTGTCTGCTTTTATGATTGTGCATGTTTTAATTATGAATTAATTTAATAATAAAGTGATTTATGCTCAACTTAACTGGATTTTTGAAATAAAATAATTAATTTATGGGTTAATTAACTATTTTAATCAAATTTTTATTAAAAACTATATTATTAAATAATGACAACTTGCTTTAATTAATTAAATAAAGATTTAATCAATTATTCATAGGATATTTAGATTTATTGTCAAAATTAAATAATACAATTAATAATAGATAGAATTAAATTTAATTACACAATTAAGTGGCAAGATATTAAATCTAATTAATTAAATATGCAAAATATTTAATTAATCAAATTTTAGGATATATGTGATTTATTGCCAAATAATTATAAAATTAAAGATAATTATGATGATTAGGAATATTACTAGGAATATTCCCCGATGCAGAATTTAAGATAATCAATTATGATTCGATGATGTTTAGATGTGCCTTAGATTAGGACTTTGATGTCGATTTCGTTCGAATTGAAGATGTAGGAGATTAATGAACTTATAGCCCATTTTTGGGGTATTACAATCACTACTACTGATTACTTCACTAAATGGGTAGAAGCTATCCCACTTTCTGTTGCCTCAGGCAAGATAGTCTCTCTATTCATTCTGAATCATATCATCTATCGATATGGAGTGCCTTCTAAGATTATCACTAAAAATGGAGGTCAGTTCAAAAATAAGGACCTTAAACAACTCTGTAAGAAATTCAAGATTAAGCAACATTGGTCCTCCATTTACTTCCCGTAAGGAAATGGTCAAGCAGAGGCATCAAACAAAACTATTCTTAAAATCCTACATAGAACAGTTCATAAGAATGGTAGAGATTGGCATTTACAGATAAATCTGGCTTTGTGGGCTTATAGAATGAGTATTTGTACTCCTACTGGGGCTACTCCTTTTGCTCTTACATATGGTGCTGAAGTAGTGTTACCTTTAGAGGTTGAGAGTCCTTCACTTAGAGTTTCCCTCAAAGGTCTAGTTATAGATGAAGACTACCATGCCATGAGACTTCAAGAGTTAGAACTTCTAGATGAGAAATTTCAAGCATCATTTGACCATATGAGGGTTTACCAAAAGTGCATGTCCAAAGCCTTTAACAAAAAGGTTCACCCTAGAGAATTTGAAGTGGGAGATCTTGTCCTATGTGAAAATCTTAAGAATCAACAACATAGAGATCAAAAGGGCAAATTTGAACCTAATTGGCTTGGACCTTACATCATTACAATGAGTTTTGGGACAGGTGCTTATTTATTATCTATGGAAGAGGGAGAACAACTCCTTGATCCTATCAATGTCTTGCACCTGAAGAAGTTCTATAATTGATGCCCATTCTGTGTGGGGGCATCCTTTGTACACACATATTGATCCTGAAAAAATCCAAAAGAATGATATATTGTCAAAAATTCTAAAAATTGGAAAAAGTCCTAAAAAAATGATCATCTTAGTGAAAACCTACCAATAGGCACTTTGATGTATCTCAAAAAAATAATATATTCCAAAAATACAAAAAAATAGAAAAATTCAAAAATTCAAAAAAATAGAAAAACTGCCTTGGTGAAAACCTGGAAATAGGTGCCTTGGTAGCAAAAATACAAAAAAAATTATAAAAAGTCCTAAAAAAAATAAAAAAATAAAAAATGCAATAAAATCCAAGTGGTGAAAACCTAGAAATAGGCGCTACTTGAGGCCTTTACACCCTTTTTTCTTAGTACGCATCCTCGACACTTAGCCATTCTCCATCATGCCTTGTCCTTGTTGCCTTGGTTTGGAATTGGTCATTGTCTTTGTCTAGGGGGCATAACTATGTTAGCTTTGGTCTCTTGGATGCATTAGTCTTTAGGACACCTCACAAACAGTGTTTTTCAACACTACCCCAACTGTGTTTTTTTTAACACAACCCCTAACTTCGAGTGTTTTTCAACACTTATCAGTTTGGTCTTACCCATTTTTTTCATGTGATCTTACCTTCTTGCAAGCATTCGATCCTTATCCTTAGAACTCAGTATCAGTTAACACACTTAAATTTTTAAATGCAACACTTAATGCTTGAGCTCTATCATGATCTTTTCTTTGTGTGCTAACTGTTATTGATTTTCGTTGAGTGTCTTTGTCTAATATGTCTCTCCAGGATGCATAGCTAGAGGACTTGGGGCATGGGGCATGTTTTTATTTTCTTTCTTCTTTTGGGTGTGGTCTTGAAGCTCTTGAGTGTCTCTTGTTATTCCCTTGAAACACTTAGGAGATTTGAGGCATCATCCTTGACTATTTTTGCACAACCGTTCTTGTGGTCATCCTAGCATCTTTGCCTTGATACAAGCGTGGTTTTGCTACATTAAATTGGGTAAGCTAACATTGAAGTCATCTTGACCTTTATGTCGTTGATGCTTATGTTAGAATCTTTCCACATTCCAATCCGATATAAATCACATTCATATCTTCATAGTTGCGCTTGTGACTAGTGTTGATTGTGTGATTTTTCGATGTCTGTTAATAATGGCCCAATGATGAAAATAAGTTCCTTAACATTCTCTAATGAATGATGAACACAAAATCCTATGTTATAGTTGCTCTATTGCAAGTACACCTTTGCATTTTCATGTAGCTTGCATTGTTAGACTTCATGTTAATTTGCATTTTTAGGCTGCATTAGGAGTTTGAGAGGGTTTTCCTTCATCTTTATTTTGGACTTTTAATCAACTGTGATCATGTTTTGATCTTCATTTCCTTATCTTCTTTCGTGATCTCAATCAAAATTTTCTATCTTAAACAATTGATTGATTTTGAGGCATTATCTTTCTTGAGGCAAATTCTCTTTCTTTTCTCCATTTCTTTCCACCTCTTCCAAACTTTTATCTTCCATTCGCTTTCACCCCACTCCTTTTCTTCTAATTCAACCTTGGGGCATAATCTTTCATGCTTGATCTACCTTGGTTCTCTGATCCTTATATCTTTCATCTTTCATCAAAGAACCTTATTTTTAGTTCAATTTGATCAAATTTATCAATTTACTATTTCTCCTCTATCCCATTTCAATTTCAATCATGAGGGGGAAATACCTATCAAACTTTAGTCCTTGATTCAGCTTTATCAAACCTATCAATCAAACCTTGCTTGAGACTTGACAATTACCTATTTACAGGGGTGTTGGCCTTGTCTTTTTCAATCATCTTATCTTTGTCCTGATGTGTTCCCGTTAGTCGATCATACGTCTAGGTTGTTTTGTGATCCCAAATCGATCTCACATTTCAACTTCATTCTTTGACTACATGTGTTCCCATGAAGATCACACATTAGTCAAAGAGGAGAAAATGTATGCACCCTAAAATGGTCGCCTAGACTTTGGGCCCCCATTCTTCAATTTATCAATTTTCTGAATCAATGCCTTGTAATATTTTCAATTTAAATCAATTTCCTTGATCAAATCATAATTAGTCTAATTATTTTAATATTTCCTAAGGTTTGATCATTTTATTCTAAGCCTCATTTAATTAAAAGAAAACTTCCCTTTTAATTAAATAAATCATCTTATTAAAATAAAATTCCTATTTTAATAAAATCCCCACTTAAATCTCTCTTTGTGTTGAAAAAGGAAATAAAATAAATAAAAATATATAAAAATCCCTTTTTCTCTCCACTTTGAATGCACATGCTTTTAAGTGGTGGGCCTTTTTCATCTTTTTGCCTCTTAAAGAATCTTGAGCACATGGATCAACCAAGATTTAATCTCCACCATTGCTCATTTCTTTTTGCTTCTTAATCTTGACCATCTGCTTTCCTTTATAAGGAGTCCTCTTCTCATTTAGATATGATAGAAGATTTTTGTATTGTTATGTTGCAGGTTTGGAGAGAAACTTTGGAGAAGATTCTTGAGCACTTGAGCTTGGATATTGCAACTTCTCTTTTCTTGTCTTCTTCTCTCATGCCCCATGGCAATCCATTTAGATTAATCTTGCACTAGCATATTAGATTAGATTCATATTTCCTTCATAGAATAATCTTGCATAAGAATTTCCTTTCATAGATTAGTTTTCTTTTATGCATTGTTATCATTTAGAATAGCTTCTATTTTCATTTGCATGCATACTTGATGATCATGGAGACTAGAATTCTTTCTTTTCCTCTTTGAATCTCTCATTTTATGGTGTACTTGCATGGGCACAAACTAGGTCTAATCTAAGGGCCTCCATTACAAACCGTTGCACTCCATGAATAGAGAGCTATGAGTCACCATTTGGGACCTCATTCTTGAGTAATCTTGTATTTAATGACTCATAGAAGTGTGACAACATTTTAGCACACAATAAGAGTGCTAGGAGGAGTATGATTGAATATTATTTTCCTCTTACCTGAATGGCTAGCACTAGATTTTGGATGCTCCACTTTTAGCAATAATTATTCTGCTTGTAACATAGGTAGTTCTTAATGTAGCACAAACTCTCCTAATTTCTCTGTAGAAAAAATAAGATTGTCAAGACCTTACAGTCCTATATCTTCTTCTACATGATCTTCTATCCCCAAAATACTTGTGTTATGTTGAACTAGAGGAGTTGTTTCTCTTTCTTTCTCCCCATGAAATTTTATGTCCATTTCTTTGATTTCTTTCTCCTCATGAGAATCAATCATCTAATCACTACCCATAGGATCATCTACTTCTCTTGGTAAATCAAACTATCTTGTAGATGAGATATGATGACATTCCTTTATTATTTCTTCTCCCTACACTTTCCTTTCTTCTTCATAATCATCTATATTCATAGGAGATGAACTTATTGGTATGACATGTGGTCCCTCTTGAGGTAATTATTGAGAAAACTCAAAGGTTTCTATAAGGACAACAACATATAGCTCTTCTCTCTTCTCTGTATCTTTCCTACCAAGACTAGAACCTCTCCTTTGAGGAGTTACTTTAGTAGCTACAAGAACATTTTTATTACTTGTTCTTCATGCAAGCTTGGTTGAAGGAGAGGTGGCCTCAGGAGGATTTTTTTTTCCATTTTTAATTCATTTATCACTAGGAGTAACATACTCAAGAACTTTCTCTTCTTTAAGATCTTTATTAATTTTATCAGTTCTTCATTTTCCCTTTTCCTTCTTAGTAGATGTCCTAGTTCTTATAGGTGTTTGAAATGAAGAACTAGCATTAGGGTTTTATATAAGATTTCTTCAACATTAGTAGTTGTTGGTCCAACCAACTCATTAGAGGTTACTTATGATGTTGTGGTTGCAAGAGACTCAAAAATAGGGGAAGACCTAGAGGATTAGGCCCTCATTGTTACTTATGAAATCCCTCTAGCTATACTAATTATTCCATAAGAGGCCTACCACTAGGTCCTACATCCTCCATTTTAAACCTTTTGAAAACTATAAATTCTTCCCAGGTCATCTGGGAGAAGTCACTCAATGATATTTCTACCAATAACTTAATCAAATAATGATGGGTGATAGAATGAGGCCTACCTCTTTGTGTTTCCTCGGTGCTAATTGTGAGAAGGTTATAAAGGTAATTCGATTTATTAACATGAAACCCATGATGCGTGTAACTCAACAATTTGAAATGCACAAAATTAAAACTACAATGCCTACCTTCACATGTCAAATATTTGATAATGTATATTTCTACCTTAGACCAGATAGGAGATAATAAAAATAGTTTAGCTCCTTGTTTACTAACCTCAAGAGGAGGGTCTACAGGATGTGTGAATTGGTCTCTTGCCAACCTGGCATCACACTCTTCAAGAAATGGTGTTCCCATAGCTTGGAGTCCTGTTACTTCTGCTATTCTTTCTTTAATGGCAATAACCCTCAAAAATTTCACCTGGGCCTCTCCATTATCTACAAGGTGCTGGAAAAATCCCTTGAAATATCATTATCATAAGCATCCAACTTCAGAAAATAGTCCAACCACCCACAATTATAGAAAGTCCCAACATAGACTTGGTTTTGTAAAAACATTGTATGCACAATAGGCTCATACTTGATTATGTTGGTAATGAGGAACACTAAGAGGGGGTTGAATCAATGTTCAAATATTTTTAACTTTAATAAATGGATTTCAAAACCATAGGCTACCCACAATAAAAAGTAAATAGATACATAACAAAGAAAGCATCCACAAAATCATGACACCATGATTTTGCGTGGAAACTGGGTTAAGGGAAAAAACATGGTAGGGATGGAGCCCACAAATATCTCTATAGAAATATAGTTAACTTGGTTAAGGGTTAATTTCAAAATGGAATGCATAAGAATTAGGCATTCTACCTAGAGAACACTTCTCAAATACATAAGAGGGCTACAACTCTTAAAAAATCTCATTGCTTACATATAATATTAAACTACAATATAAAATGTTAAACTAGAGATAGAATCACATATGCCAGTATAGATCCATGTAAGTACATTAGATAAACATCAATCTAACCTATGTAATCAGGTGCATATCATCTCTAATCTTTTCATGATATATTCTAACAATCACAACATCAATATCCTCAAAATTGATATACAAACTTGATCTTATATACCTATTACCAAAATATAATAAGTCCATTATAAAATCCAATAGAAAAATGTTTAACATGTGAAACCTTGAGAAATAAGCCAATCAATTATCCATGATAACCTCTACCAAGCTATGGATAATATGTAACATCTTGGCTCTACCAAAATATATGATCAAATTGATCAGATCATTGATCCTCTTGCTGTCTGACTCTATCTTCTACACTTCTCTACTAACCTAATACTTGGACCATCAAAACTCAACCAAAACATATCATAAGATTTTAAAAACATAGGATATCATATAATATACTCCAAACAATAATCTACTAAGTTCACTACTCATAATTCAACCAAACATATTCATATCAATCATATTGTTGAGCCTATATACTGCTCCCTATTTATCCATACTTCTCCAATTTTTATAGATGCATTTGGTGTAAACAAAATATGTTGGGATGCCATATAAAATAATTATATTTTCTATCAATGATAATATACAATCAATGTCTATCAGTGTCTCTTTCCCAAAAATCTCCCCCTCTGGAATTGGTGACAACAATTAGAGAAAACTAACTAAGTGTTCTAAACAAAATTCCAAAATCCAAAACTATTTCTCCTAACAAAAAATACATGCTCCTCTTGAGCTAATCATTTATTTTTTCTCACCATATCTCTCTCCCTTTGACATGAATGGAAAAGGAAGGTAACAACACCAAAATTTAACTACCAAAATCCTATAACATCCACCTATATACACAAGTATGCAAAGTGTACTTACAAAAGTTTGAAAATATTTGAAAAGATGCTATTCAAAGATGCAAAGTCAACATCCCAAATCTTCTTCAGACTCTTAGAAATATGAACCTACCCACAAACTACATATGCTAAATTTTCCATTTCACCAACATTAGGTGCATCTAGATATTCATAAGCCACAGTAACTTCTTTTACTCCTCTTATCAGAAAATCAAGCTTGGGAACTATTAGATTCATCAGTTTACTAATCCTTCACTTCATACTTTCCTTCTTAGTGAAAAGGCTCTTAATCTTATCATTCATTTGTGTCACCCAAGTTTCATGTGCCAAAGCTAAAACCTTAAAAGGATCATATTCTTGTGATAAATCAATTACTTTAGTTTCACTCTCCCTAACTATCTTATCAATATTAGAAACACATTTTGGATAGTCATTACAAGATTGATATATTCTACTACCTTCTCCTAAAGAATCCTTCAAAACTTGAATAGCAATGGAAAAATATGCCTTGTCCCTTGTAATCATCACATTCAAATGATTTAACCTTTTCACATTGAATTGATTTTGTACCTTCTACCATTGTTTATTTCTCAATAGACTGGAAATGTGAATCAACTACACCCAGTAAACCATCTAGATGACTAGATTTGGAGTCGTTATGATCTAGTGCATAGTCTAGAAATATTTTACTTAATACATTTTCTATAATAAATTATTTCCCTTCTCAATATAATTCATTATACACTCTCTTTCTTTGGCATGAGAAACCCAAACAAGTGGCATCAAGTAATCTTCTTTGAGTGTATCCAACTCAATTGGACTTTCAACTGCATATTGGTGGACTCTTTTTATGATAAAGAAGGTACTACTTTTGTAGTGTCTCTTTCCTCCTTATACTTCTCAAATTTCACTTCCTTTTTATTCTCAAGGATCTTCTCATCCATAGGGTTATGTTTAGATCTAATCTTATCTTCCTTCTGATCACCTATATGAGCTATTTCTATCTCTAGCTATCCTTGATCGAGATAAATAGGTATGTCACTAGTATTCCCTTCTTCTTCTCCCATGACATTTTTATACTCATCCTCTACCAATAAACAATAATCAGTAATCTACCAATAAACAAAAAAATGATTTGATAAAAACTTATCCTTCAAATCCTCACCACATGCATGCAATAAGTAAGTTTTACTTGTAGTAAAACATACACCAAGAAATAAGTATCCACACAAATTCAATGCATAACACAAGTATTTTTCATGTGGAAACCCAAAAGGAAAAAAAAATAGTGGGTATGATGTCCATGAGTAATAAAGTACTCTTCTAAAGTATGCCTGGCTAAGAGCTTAGCCCTATTAAGAGCTTACAATAAAGTTCAGTTAAGAATCAACCCTATTGGGAGCCACTCGATTAAGGGATTTACCTCTAGCCCTGTTAGAATATTTACCCTATTAGGAGTATCCTTGTGAGAGGAATTCAAACATATTACACTTCCCTAGGTTCATGAACCTCTTCATGAATTATCAATAAAATTGACCAATAATAATCATACCCAACATTCTATTTAATCTTAGACATGTCATCACATATTCTGGAATACTCAACCATCTTTGTAAACTGATCTAGATTCACCAATAAAGGATATAACTTATTGTACTTCACTATTATTTCCTTCTTCACTGTGTGATCTTCATAATCCTATAAATTTGTCTCGTATTCACCAATATTGATTACATTGTAATAGAAATCCAATATATCATCAAGATCACACACCTCTAATCACAATACTTGATTCAATTCCTATGGGATATACAGATCAAAATTTTCTTCTTTGTTCCTTCACTATTGAAGAAATTCCACATCTTCAAAAAACTAACTGTAACTTGTATAAAACTCATCATAAACATATGTGATCATAGATATAGCATTAAACACACCTCTAGAGCCCATGTACCAAATCCAACACCATAATTCACAACATAACTCACAATTAATCTTCTACATTGTAACTTGGTATACCAAGAACATATTCATCTACCTAAGAACACCTAATTTGACATTAATGACAACAACATAACTAACAAAACACATCATCAAGTTATCAACATACTTACACATCTCACTTGCATTAGTTATGCCAACAATCTTCCTCTTTGGAATTGATGGAAACATACCAACCAATACCAAACATGTTCTTGAACCACAACACTTTGTGTTCATCTTCATCTGATGGTAACACATCAATAGATAGGAACACCATTAGTCAAGATTAGATCTTTGTTCTAAGTAGTCTCTACAGTCTCATTAGCTTCTCTCCCTCTATTTATCTACTCTTCATATTTTATCTCCCCTTTTTCTATTTTGCTATTTTTCTCCTCTAACAACAATACCAAAGGAACCATAGTGCTCAAGAATTCATCTATCTGACCGCTCCAACTAAGGATTATTCCCCTTTACATTTGTACCATCTTAAAATGGATGAACGCATTATTAAAGACCTTTTATTTCCTTTCCATTTACCAAATTTATGGACCATGGATGGATTCATGCACGACTCCCTTATTCTCCTATTTTGTCCCATTTTTACCCTTTTCAACTATGCAGTCTCTAAGACCCCAGGGTTAGCTCCTTGTGGGTCAACCCTAGAATGGGTCAACACAGTCAACCTATTCTAGAATAGGTTGACCTTTTCGCTAAGGATTTTAAATCCGAGGGCCAATGTTGTCTCAAGGAACTAAATTTCCAAAAAGGGTGCCCCTATCAGCTTTAAAATTTTTCCCACCCAGAAACTAGTTTAAAAGGAATCTTAGGAACCTCATTCTGAGGGGGGGGGGGGGATTTTCACTTTAGAAATCATACATTAAAGCTCAAGTATTCAAGGATCCAAGAAATCATAATTTCATCAAGCATTCAAGGCATTCAAAGATTCAAGGATCCTTTGTGAGCATTTCCTCTTCAAGATCTAGCACTTTGTTGGCCATCAAGACAAAAGATTTACATTGAGGAATTCATCATATTCTTTATTGGTGCACATTTACATCCATGGATCCATGATTTGGTTTTGGTAGATCTATTGCATTTGTGGAGATTTCCTACATCCGTTATTAAAAATTCAACATCTACAACATACAAGTATCATGAAATCCTTATTGATAATGGTTTCTACAAGAAAGGTGAATACTTACATTTGTCTTGTTTCCTTTACATATTCACATTTCAATTTCAAGGTTCATTCCTCAATCTAGGGCTTGAACAAGGAAAGCCCTCATCCATCCAAAACCAAAAATACACTTTTCTATGTGCAGGAACATGATATCAAAATTACAACCAAAGATATAGAAAATACTTTATGAGACATTTCTTAAGAATTTGGATCAACTTATCTATTGTAGCCCTAGAACACGGTGACCTAGTCGACCTATTTTGAAACAAAGTGACTTGGTCGATCTATTCTCAGAGGTCTGGAAAAATACCATTTTCTAGGTTTTTTGTCGTGATTGCAAATCCACAATTGAAAGTTTTGTCATAGGTTTAGATTTGTAGTTTTTGGAGAAAAAAGGAACATTCCTCTACACATTTCAAGGTGATTACTTTATCATTCATTTAATTTCTTAATCTAAGCCTATTTTAACATCTTAATTAGGTTGATTTATTACATTTAGCATCTAGATCTATCTTATTTTATTCATTAAATGAATTGGTTCAATTGCACTTTTATATTTACACATCTTTAATCAAACCCTACATTGCATGAAATAATAATTTATTCAATACTTCCTTAATACAATTTGGATTTAGCATTGGCATCCCTTTATCTCCTTGGGTTTTTCTAATCTAACTTGGGTTATATCGAGAGTTATGTTTGGAAGCCCCTTTTTATCTTGTATTTTGAATATTGGTGTTGAAGTGGTTAGTTAATTAATTCATCTCACATATTTTATGTTTTTAAATTTATTAGCACTCACTTTCCCCCTAAACATTTTGGTGAACCCGATGTGCTACAACTTCCTTTTGATCTTCGTGTTAGATTTCCTTTTACATTATCTTGTGTGTTCACCTTCACTAAACATTTTGGTGAACCTAACGTATGCCCCTTTTTCCTTTTGGAGTTATTTTATTTTATTTCATTGGTTGTTTACCTTATTTTGGTGAACCCAACACATTTCCTCTTTCCTTATTTTTGGAGTTATATATAACTATACTTATGTGGTTAGATCTTTCTTTTTATTATCTTTATTACATTGATAATTCTGTTAGATCTCATTAGAGTTTCATTTTTTGATCTCCTCTTTTAGTATCTTTATTACACTAAGTCCAACCTCTATCATTCCTATTAGGAGAAGCCACATACTCATGAGATATTTTCATAATGATTCCTCTTTTCTTCCTAGGACACATAATGATACTAATATTTTCCCTCAAGATCCTAATCCTATAGTGTATCATAACTCTTCTCACTCATCCCATGATGAAGATGAAGTATTAAGAGTTCCTCCTTCCTAAGTTGATAAGCTCTCTCATGAGTTTAATAAATTGGAAAATTGTCTTGTGCACGTGAACACAAATCTTGATAGTGTTGCTATTAAGAAGCTTATCACTCATGATGATAATAACATCTCCATTTTGCATGGTATATCACCCCTTATCAATACTCATGATAAGTCTTTGATGGAATGTGCTCAAGAGTTAGGATATATTCCTCCTTCCACAACTATTGAACCTTCTATTCCTATTTCTACCACTATTCCTAGCATTCCAACCTATGGGACACCTCTCATGAAAAATTATATACAAGTCTCTAATCCTCTTAGTGTTTGTCTAACTAACCCTTCACTTCCTTTGAGTGTTCCTCCTACTTCCATACCTTAATACAATTTTTTTCCTTTCACATATTCCAATACTATTCCTATTCCTTCTAATCCTCCACCAACATCCTTACATTTTCCTACCACTTCCTATAACTTTCCTAGTACATCCAATATGTCTCTACCTACTATTGCATACTCTAATCCTACCATTAGTATCTTGGTTCAAACTATCACCTTTTTGCAACAAGTGGCTCAATTCACTCAATCTAAGTACAACATCCCTACATGTGATATTGCTAATCCCCTTTCCTTAGATATCCTTTGTGTTGTTATCCCACAACATATTGAGATACCTAATCTTGAGACTTATAATGGTAAGGGTGATCCTTTGATTCAAGTTAAGACTTTCTAAACTATATGTGGTGACTTTTCTCATGACTATAGGCTCATGGATAAGTTTTTCACAAGTACTTTTAGGGATAAAGCTTTGAAATGGTATTTGTCTTTACCTCCTTATTCTATTAATTCCTTTCAAATTATTGCATTGATTTCATTCTACAATTTCAAAACAATATTGGTCCTCATATTTCTTTGACTAATTTAATGCATTGTAAGCAAAGTGTTAAAGAAAAATTTAGTGAGTTTATTGGTAGATTCAAACACTTGTATTCTTAAATTTCTTATCATGTGCCTGATCATGATATTCAACATATTTTTATTTCAAATTCACAAAAAGACATTAGAGATAAGATTATTCTTACTGAGTATACTTCCTTTCCACATATTTGTGCAGTGCTTCACCATTATTAGTTACAAGTGAACCATCTTGAGAGTTCTACTCTGATGGCTCTTATTACTATTGATAAGAGTGATGCCACCATTCATCAAAACAAGTTCTCTAAACCTAACAATTGCATCAAGATTCACAAGTCAACCAACATAGTTGATGATCATGTGGCTACTATATCCAATAGTATGACTACTTTTTCATCTATCTACCATCCTAATCATACATACACTTCTTTATCTGAACCTTTACATGTGGTGATGATGAATTTTATTAATGCAAATATTCTTAAACTTCATCCTATCAATTCTATTGACACTAGAAAACTAGTGCCTAAGTCTTTAGATCATCCTTTTTTCAATATCATCATCAACCTAGTCATGATACTCAAAGGTTCAATGCCATTCAAGATCTTACTGATTTCAATGATATATCTTTTTATGCTGAGGTTAATAGTATGCAAAAATCCATAGCACCTTCTAATTAGAATTTGCAAATTTATGCCAACCCCTTACCTTCACATTCAACAAATGTCATTAATCAACCTTCTTCTTCTATTACTAACATTAGTTATGATAACAAGGTAGAATAAGATAATCATGTTGAGTCTCAACCTCAACCTTTGATTCCACCTTTTCATGAACCTAAACCTACACCTCTTATCACCTTTGATCATTTTGATATATTTAAAGCATCTAATGGTCCTCTTTACATTACTTATAGGGTATCTCATATCCATTCTTTTGATATTTTGATTGATCCCTCTTCCTCCCTAAATGTTATCACTTAAGAACATCTTTTTAATAATGGATTGCATAAGGATACCTATGATACATCTATTATTTGGATTCAAAATTGTAATTGTTTTCTTTATCACCTTCAAGGTTCTATCAATATTCATGTGACCCTTTCCAATAAGGTTTTTCATAAGACCTTTGTTGTTATTCCTACTTCCAATCAATTTCAAGTTTAGCTTGGTATTTCGTGGCTCTCTTGAATGCAAGTTGTAGCCTCTTCTATTCATAAGCTCATAAAATTTCCTCATAAAGGAGAAGTTATCACCATAAATCATACTCTTTATAAACCTTCACATCCTCAAGATTGTGCTAAGATAAATTTATCTTGTCCATCTCTCCCTCAAAAACCACCAAACCATCCTGATCATCTTTATCGATCCTATCAGAAATACAAGGTATAAAAGGTTCTTGAGCTTAGCTATCCTAAGGTTGATACTCCTACAACTATCTTACCTACCCCACCTATTCTTCCACATATAATTCCTCAACCCATAGTCATTCCCTCCTCAAAACCCATGATTTTTGAACCTAATCCTTCAAGTTTATCTCATAAAATCATTTAACCAACATGCTCATTAGCATCACAAGAACCATCAAGCTAAGTCTAAGGCCCACACTCTTGCTTCTAAAATTTCTTCTTCATCTCAATCCTTGTCTTCCTTCAATCAACCCATGCTTGATCCTTTAAAGGAAGTGAATCAAAATAACAATATGAAAATGGATAAACATGATGATTCTATTGATATTTTAGATTCTATTAATCTTTATATGGAAGATACTCTTGATGATTATGTTTCTAATGCACATATTAGTGATGATGAATATGAAAATAATGGTATGGATTCCGATTTTCCTAATATGCTTTCTATGCAATTAACACTCACTCCTTGTGAAGAACACAATGACTCCCCCTAAAGTCCTTTCTCAAATCTGGTGGTGGTTTCTACTATGCTGGATGTTGTTCCTCTTGCAAGTTGTTCACCTTTCCCTAATATTTTAGACCGATATGGGGAGGGCATGAAACATGCTTGAAGTGGACTTTTCTATCATGGTGGTCTTTGTGGGTTCGTGTTGTGTTTATCTCATGTTATTTTCTTTGTTATATTTTGTCTAGATCTCTTTAGATGACTATTGTTGCTATGTTGACACAAGATTATAAAGTAATCAAACATGTCATAAATTTTCTTCTATTTGTACCTCTCTTCTTCTATTTTTCATTACATGTTATGTTGTCTATGTTCTATTGTTTGTATATGTGCCCTTGTGTAGTCTAGTTGGATACTCACGACATAGTGGCATCAATTCTTTTTGGTCTCTGTCGCCAGCCCAAAAATTCTCTTCTTTGTACCTTTTATGTGCCTTTTCCCTCCATTTTTTTGTATTTTTACTTCCTTTGGTGAATGATGACATTTTTTAATTGATATGATATTACATATTATCATATGATTATACTAACCCCAAAGTTAGTGGATCCCTTTGTGTTCTATCTTTTGTCATGTGTTTATTTCCCTTGAAGTATTCTCTCTTGGGGGAATTTCATAGTGGAAACTTTCTTTGTGGATGAATGTACACTTCTGTTAAAGAAATTTCTCCCGTTGAGGCATTTTTCAATCACTTTAATGTGGGGAAATACACTCTGCTCACATTTTCACACACACACACACACATTGATAGTTTAGTTTCCTTTAATGAACTATTGATAGTTCATGAGGGCTTGGCATTTGTTGTTTTGGATATTTCTTTGTATTACTGATAGTTCAAGAGGCTCAATCCTTTATTTTTTATCCCTTTGTAGATTACTAATAGTCTGGGAGGCCTAATTATTGTTTGATCCTTCTTTGGACTATTGATAGTCTAGGAAGCCTAATCGTGTTTCTGATCTCTTGAGGACACACACACATCCTTATTCTTGGGTCATCTTTTGATTATTCTTATTGGGAGATGGATTTCCCTTCAGGTTGAATCCTTTTTATGAATTGACTAGCATGCCACACACACTTTTTAGACCATTCAATTCATCTTTGATGGGTTGAATAGCATGCCACACACAATTTCTAGACAAGTCAATGCCATCTTGTTGTAGCACACCTTTTTCTTTTTCCTATGTAGTTCACAATCAGGGACACAAACCTTATTGGGTGAGTTGGATACACTTTCTTGTTAGTGACATTTCTATTATTTTGGCTCTTGATATTATGAAGACTCAAGTCCATTGGGGGATTGATTCATCTCCTTAGTCATGATAAGATCAGTTCTTTCTCTTTGATCTACTTTACCGTGATTTTGAGGAAACTCATAATCCCATTAGAGTGGGGGCTAAATGTACCATATTAAAATGGATGCACAAATTATTTAAGACCTTTTAGATCCTATCCCTTTACCAAATTTATGGACCATGGATGGATTCATGCATGACCCCCTTCTTCTCCTATTCTATCCTATTTTTACCCTTTTCAACTATGCAATATTTGAGGCCCCATGGTTATCTCCTTGCGGGAAAACCATGGAATAGGCCAAACCAGTCAACCTATTATGGAATAGGTTCACTAGGTTAACTTATTCTAGAAAAGGTTGACTAGGTCAACCTGTTCCCTAGGGATTTTAAATCTTTCAGTTGATGTTGTCTTGGCGAATCAAATTGCTAGATAGGGTGCCCCCATTAGCTTTCTTTATTTGTATAAAAGGAAGTCTATGAACCTCAATTTTAGGGGGGGGGGTTCACTTTATCAATTGTTAGAATAACTAAGAGGGAGGTGAATTAGTTAGATCAGTTATCCTACAGTCCCAAATACAAAGATGTAACACTCAAAACAATTTCAATAAATTTTCCATCTCAGTAACATAAACTATTAAACTGTCTGTGCCTTTTACTAATTACCAGTTAATTATCTCACTATGATTATCGACCAAATAAAATATGTAGTATATGTTCTATTGTTTGTATATGTGCCCTTGTGTAGTCTAGTTGGATACTCATGACATAGTGGCATCAATTCTTTTTGGTCTATGTCGCCAGCCCAAAAATTCTCTTCTTTGTACCTTTTATGTGCCTTTTCCCTCCATTTTTTTGTATTTTTACTTCCTTTGGGGAATGATGACATTTCTTACTTGATATAATATTACATATTATCATATGATTATACTAACCCCAAAGTTAGTGGATCCCTTTGTTTTCTATCTTTTGTCATGTGTTTATTTCCCTTGAAGTATTCTCTCTTGGGGGAATTTCATAGTGGAAACTTTCTTTGTGAATGAATGTACACTTCCATTAAAGAAATTTCTCCCGTTGAGGCATTTTTCAATCACTTTAATGCAGGGAAATACACTCTGCTCACATTTTCACACACACACACACATTGATAGTTTAGTTTCCTTTAATGAACTATTGATATTTCATGAGGGCTTGGCATTTGTTATTTTGGATATTTCTTTGTATTACTAATAATTCAAGAGGCTCAATCCTTTATTTTTTATCCCTTTGTAGATTACTAATAGTCTAGGAGGCCTAATTATTGTTTGATCCTTCTTTGGACTATTGATAGTCTAGGAAACCTAATCGTGTTTCTGATCTCTTGAGGACACACACACATCCTTATTCTTGGGTCATCTTTTGATTCTTCTTATTGGGAGATGGATTTCCCTTTAGGTTGAATCCTTTTTATGAATTGACTAGCATGCCACACACATTTTTTAGACCATTCAATTCATCTTTGAAGGGTTGAATAGCATGCCACACACAATTTCTAGACTAGTCAATGCCATCTTGTTGTAGCACACCTTAAAATTTTTCCTACGTGTTGGAAATTTGGCTAATTTGGATGCATAGATGTTGTCATTATGGAAACATATGATCTCTATTAAGAGCACAGAATCTGGAATGCAAGTATGAAAAGTTGTAGAAAGAAATTGTCTAAGTTTGGATACAGTGATCCTGACAGAGCACCCGATGAAGATTTAGTTGGCGACATCCACTGGAGAAATTTTTTTGTTTATACAGTTAACTAAAGCTTTTATAGAGTATGAGGATACCCCATCTTAGTGCACATAAAGTTTGGAGTAGTACAAACAAAGTTATTCAAAGTTTACTGAAGACAGTTTTGTAGACAGAGCAGTTCTGGAGACAGTTTTAGCGAAAGAGTTAAGGGATTATTTTTGCTTGTCAAAATAATGACTTAGCATTATGAAGGGATGACATCCTAGATGTTTACTCTTGGATAATGATTTTTGATGCCAACCATGTAAAGTTATTAGCTTTAATAACTCATATATTAGGCATACTTGAAATGTAATGAAATATAGAAGTGATATGTAAAAAGAAAGAAAAGATAACTTGCGATAGTTGTATATTGTGATAGCAGCAAAGGCTATTGATGTGAAGTTGTAAGTAGTACCATATTAAAATTAGAAACATTTTTGTATTACCTATTTGGGCAGTGAGCTTAGCTGGTGATCAGGTTTTGTAATCTAACTCCTAACAGGGTTAAGGCTTCTAACAAGGCCTAAAGTCCTTTAACTAGGATAGATCTACTATATATTGTAAATTGACTCCTAACAGGGTCCAATATCCCTAACAAGATACTTCTGATTAGTGATCTTTGTGGGTACCATCCCCACTGGGGTTTTCCCTTGGCCAGGGTTTCCTCGAGAACATATGATGTGTTATGAGTTCTTTCTATTTACTGCTATGTTTGTTAATCAGCTTGATAATCTTTGTATGCACTAAAGTAATCTATTATATCCATAAGTGGGCAAAAGAAAAAGTTTTTGAAATACTAATTCACCCCCCCCTCTCAGTATTTCCTATTTCTAACAATTGGTATCAGAGCACAGTTACTCAGAGAAGGAACAGTTAAGGAAAGCTTAGCAGCTTGAGTAAGATCTCTATGGATATGGATCAACTTTAGAAGAATCTTGAAGAAGCTCTTGAACAGATTGATATGCTTACTGATGAAAGAAACTTCTTAAGAAGAAAATATGAAGATGCAAAGAATGCTATTGACAAATTAAAAGGTAAGATTGAAGATTTGAAATATGAAAAGAAATCTAATATGCTTGTTGAAGATTGTGATGAATTAGAAAAAGAAAATGAGATCCTTAAGCATGAGTTGAAGATAGTAAATCTGAAGCTTAGTATGAAAGATGGAAATGTGAGATCTGATAATGAAAAATTGAGAATGAAGATCTAAGGTCAAGACTTGAAAAGGAAACATCTGAATCTGAAAAAGTAAAAATGCAGTATGTGGAACTTGAGAAGTATAATAAAATTGTGAAAGGTGAATTAACTCAATCTAAACAACAACTTGAAAGGCTATATTCAAAAGGTGATAAGACTGAAAAACAAATTTCTTTTGAAGAACCATTCTTTGATAGGACTAGATTTGGATATAGTATGTTTAGAACAAACCATGAAAGTAAGAAGCCAGATCTGAAGACATCTATAAGTGTGGAGGAAATAAAGCTAGATGAGAACACATTGGAAGATCCATCTAAAGAAGAATCACCTAGAGAGAAAGATGAATCAAAGCAAGAAGAATCAAAACAGGAAGAACCATCTAAAGGTATGCAAAGAGAATTCAAAGGTAGATGTTTTTCTTGTAATGCTATTGGGCACATGAAGAGAGATTGTACAGGTAAGCAATTTAAATCTTTTAATGGAAATTGTTATAATTGTCATAGTTTTGGACATAGAGCTAACGAATGTAGAAGACCTAAAGTAATTTTGAATAATTATGATAGAATGATTGGGAATACTAACAATGCAGATAAGAAATCTATTGAAGAAATGAATCAAAGAAAAGTGGTAGTATGTTTTAGATGCAACAAAGTAGGACACATTGCTAGAAATTATAGGTCATAGATTAACTAGCAAGGACAAAGATTTGGAAACAATGGAATCATTTGTCAGATATGCAACAAGTTTGGACACTCAGCAAGATTTTGCCGAATGAACAATGGAGGTTATCATCATAACCCTAACCCTAGGAACAATGCAAGAAGGAATGAAAATGCAGGAAAAAAAGAGAAAGATTGTTGTAGCAATAAAGATGAAGTAGAATTTGACAAAGGCATAGATCAAGGAGGTATAGTCAGCACTAAAAGTAGTGAGGAAGGTAATGTAACCAATGGTAAGGATGAATCTTTACCTGACCCTTCTTTATGTACTTAAATTATGTAAGTTTCTGTAGTTTAGGACTTAGGATTAGTGTAGATTAGGAATTTGAATGAGTTAAGTTTTGTGTAGTTAGATGTAGGCTTATTATGTTGTACTAATGCTATGGTTAAGTGCGCAAAATAAAATATTGTGTTTTACGAGGTTGCAGAAAGTTTTATGATTGCAGGTTTGTAGAATCAGCTTTTTGAGGTTTTAGCGGCAAAATGAATGAATGTGATGTCAGATCGAGTTAATGTGAAGTGTTATAAGGTCAAAATCAAAGTTATTATGATTACAAAGTGATTGAAAAGAGATTTGAAAGAATAAAAGTGAGTTAAGGATGATTTGAAGAAGTTTGGAAGCAGTTTGCAGTGACGATCATACCGAAACCCTAGATTTGCAAAGTTTAGGTATTTCTTGATCTTTAATCAGTTGATAAGATGGATATTTCTATGGTTCATAATGTTAAGGATAAGAATAGACCAAAGATTAAGAAAGAACTAGTAGAACCAACTGAAATTGATGACATTTTAGCATTATCATCTGTACCAGACGAAGTATTGCACATTGAGAATGTTAAGGGATATTTAGGTTGTAAGTTTGAAACTTTGGGAGATGCAAATTTTAGTGATGATTACAGGAAGTTGTAAAATCAAGACATGTCAGTCAAACTAGCTTATGGGCACTTAGAAAATAATGAAATTATCAAATATTCCATGAAGTATGAATTCAATGATGAAGAATGTACCAAAATCATTTTAAGTAGAATCCACAATGGGAAATTCTGGATGGAGGATAGAGTTATTGATATAACTGCTGACCTAATTCATGAAGTTATTGGATTATCTAAAGTTGGAGAGATTCCAATGAATGAAAAGAACATGAGAAAGATTTTTTTAGATAACACTGGATCTAGTTATAATGGTAGAGGAATTGTGATAAGTAAGATTAAGCAAGATGATGTTAGGTACCTTTGCAAGATCCTAACAACTAAATTCTATGGTAGTTCAAGGGAAGATGACATGGCTGTAGGAATGATTCATGTAGCTTATCTTATGTGTATTGAGAAGAAACCAGTAGACCTATGTGAAATCTTGAAAATTTAGTTATTTGAGAACTTAGAAAAGATTAAGAAGGCTAAGTACACTCAGTTTAGGTTTTCATCTCTGATAACCTATATGTTTTTCCATATTTTGAGAAGATTTCCTTATACATTTGATTGGAGTGACAATGTGAACACAATGGAAAGAATAAACTCAATTTACATGAAGCACCTTTTTGATAAAGTTAATGACAGTGTGAAGCTTGTATTGAAGACTTTTCAGAATATTGTTAAGAACAAGTCAAGGATTCCTCAATCCTTAGTTGAAAAGCATAAAGATGACCTTTGTTTTATGGTTGACACTGATTTCACCTACATTGAAGTAGTTGAGCCTAGAATGGAATTCATAGACCCTCTTGGCTATGAAATATCTAAAGCAGAAATAGTAGGATATGTAAATAGATTGTTAAAGTGTGAGTTGGATGGTCATGCAAACAGGTTTGGAACCTATGAAGAGAATTTCAACTCTGCAATAAGTTTGAGAGAAAAGAAGTAATCTAGTAAGAGAGTTGAATCTACTATGAAGAAAATATTGAAAGAATTTGGTATGTCAAGTCATGAGTTTGACATAGCTAAGAAGACTGTAGAAGCTCTGAGGCAAAGTGAAAATCTTGTAATTTCACCTGAGACATCAAGTGCAGATCCTGTTGATCCGATTGTAGTAAAGGTAAAAGTTGAAGTACCTGAAAAAGATGAAGGAGATAAATCTTTTTCTCCTATTCCTAGCAAAAGAGTAAAATTGAGTGCAACAGGACCCGACAAGAGACAAAAAGTGGTTGTACCACCTATTCCTAGAAATGTAGCAGTAATTAAAGATGATGATGTAGTTTCAGTCAAGAAGAAAACTTGGAAACCAAGAATTGAAAGAGTTAATGAAGATATATTGAAGCATGGAGACTTCACTAAGTTGAATAAATTCTATGATCTATATGGATCATTTGACAGATTGAACTTTGAAAATGCAATGGTTACACACATGATTGTGGCAGATAAGAAACCTAGCACCATTCATGGTAAGATCCCAGAAGATTTGTATAACAGACTTGTGAATAGAAAATAGAGAGCACAAGAAGAAGACATGAAGATGAGAGAACATGTAATCAGACAGTTCTGTGAAGTTAAGGATGAAGATCATTTGAAGAGATTCTTGAAGTCTCTTGGAACTTTATTGAGAACAAAGAGGAGAACAATCCTTATAATGGGAGGCAAAAAGGAGGAAGTACAGAAAGAGATAGAGAAAGTAGTAATGCAAGTTCTTGTAGATATAGTTGTAGAAAATCATGTTGAATCAGACCCTTAGCAGAAGCAATCATAGGAACCGCATGCAGAGAAAGTTGGTATTGAAGAAGTCCCATCTTCTTCACATATCAATATTGGCAAAGAATCAAGGGATATTGAAGGCACCAAAGTGACTCTAGAATCAGATGATGTAGTGTTTCATGATCTAGGAAACATTGTCGACAATTTGGCTTTGGGAGAGCAAGAAACGGTCACAGAATCAAAGAAGAATACAGAGGTAGAGGAAGCACCAACTATATCAGAATCAGTTCCAGCAGAGCAGACAGTCAAAGGAAAACAAATTTTGACAGAGGCCACTACCTCTAGTGCACCTTCTAAACCAATTGAAGACATTAGTGCACCTGACAGTAAGAAGAGGCATATTGGTTCAATGTTTGAAGACCTTGGAAAAGAAGTTGAAGATGATGATCAGCTTGAGCTCATTACATCTCTGAATAAAATTATTGGAAAGAATAAGAAGGTGAAAGACCTTGAAGGCAAAGTTAGAGTTCTGAGAGAGAAACTTGAGAGTGTGATCAACACTAAGGTATCTGAATCAGATCCACTTGAGAAAGCTCAATCAGTAATAAATTCTTTTGACTCTGAATTTTCTAACTTGAAGGATATTGTGAAGATAAAAGTTCAGGAAGACTTTGAAGCAGAAATGCAACAAACTTTAAGTGTAAATATTTGAAATGATATTGGTAGTTTAGATGTATGCATAAAGAATTTGAGGAGACATTTTGAGATAGGAAAGAATTTGTACATACAATGCACTAAATTAGAAATCATAAAAGTTGAAGAGGATAAGAAGATCAGAGATAAGTTAGATGCTATTACAGCTGAGACAAACACCTTGACAAGCCCTAATGTCAAGATAAGTTTTGTTGAGAAGAACATAAGGAAATTGAAAGATGAAATCAGAATGATAGAAGAGGAGAAGAACAGAAAGATGATTAGGGTTAACATCTTGAGAGAGCATGTCTCAATCAAGATATCAATTGTTGAAGATCAAATTGAGCAGTGTCTTTTAGCAAAGACATCATTTCAGAAGTTTAGCTTCAATTCCCTGCAAGCTTGTCAGACAGTAGCATACGGATTGAGTACTCTACTCAATGTTTCTGAATCCATCAGGATGATATGGGAGAAAGATTTTGAATCTTGGAAGTTAGATTTTTGTGATTGTGTTGCAAGCCTACCGGCTTTGCAATAACCAATAATAGGGTATAAAGTTTTTTGAAATTTTTGTACACCCTATCTTTGTCATTGTTATCAAAGGGGGAGAGATAGTAGTAGAAAATTGTATATATGTTGAGGATGGATACTCATAGGGGGAGCTATTCTATGGAGTATGATATTGTATACATATTGTATAAATTTTGGCCACAAAATTTTGTATAAGTGTTTTTGAAGTTTTGTTTGCACACTTAGCCAATTTTCCCATATGTTGCCACCAATGACAAAGGGGGAGATTGTTGGAAATTTGGCTAATGTGGATGCATATATGTTGTAATTATGGAAACATATGATCTCTATTAAGAGCATAGAATCTAGAATGCAAGTATGCAAAGTTGTAGAAAGAAATTGTCTAAGTTTGGATACAGTGATCCTGACAGAGCACTCGATGAAGATTTAGTTGGCGATGTCCATTGGAGAAATATTTTTGTTTGTGTAGTTAACTAAAGCTTCTATAGAGTATGAGGATACCCCATCTTAGTGTGCATAAAGTTTGGAGTAGTACGGACAAATTTATTCAAAGTTTACCGAAGACAGTTTTGCAAACAGAGCAGTTCTAGAGATAGTTTTAGCGAAAGAGTTAAGGGATTATTTTTGCTTGTCAAAATAATGACTTAACATTATGAAGGGATGAAATCCTAGATGTTTACTCTTGGATAATGATTTTTTATGCTGACCATGTAAATTTATTAGCTTTAATGACTCATATATTAGGCATACTTGAAATGTAATGAAATATAGAAGTGATATGTAAAAAGAAAGAAAAGATAACTTGCGATAGTTGTATATTGTGATAGAAGAAAAGGCTATTGATGAAAAGTTGTAAGCAGTACCATATTACAGTTAGAAACATTTTTGTATTACCTGTTTGGGCAGTGAGATCAGCTGGTGATCAAGTTTTGTAATCTAACTCCTAACAGGGTTAAGGCTTCTAACAAGGGCTAAAGTCCTTTAACCAGGATAGATCTACTATATATTGTAAATTGACTCCTAACAGGGTCCAATATCCCTAACAAGATACTTTTGATTAGTGATCTTTGTGGGTACCATCCCCACCAGGGTTTTCCCTTGGCTAGGGTTTCCTTGAGAACATATGATGTGTTATGAGTTCTTTCTATTTACTGCTATGTTTGTTAATCAGCTTGATAATCTTTGTATGCACTAAAGTAATCTATTATATCCATAAGTGGGCAAAAGAAAAATTTTGTGAAATACTGATTCACCCCCCCCCCCTCTTAGTATTTCCTATTTCTAACACTATGTAGTTCACAATCAGGGATAGAAACCTTATTGGGTGAGTTGGATACACTTTCTTGTTAGTGACATTTCTATTATTTTGGCTCTTGATATTATGAAGACTCAAGTCCATTGGGGGATTGATTCATCTCCTTAGTCATGATAAGATCAGTTCTTTCTCTTTGATCTACTTTACCATGATTTTGAGGAAACTCATAATCCCATTAGAGACGGGGCTAAATGTACCATATTAAAATGGATACACAAATTATTTAAGACCTTTTAGCTCTTATCCCTTTACCAAATTTATGGACCATGGATGGATTCATGCATGACCCCCTTCTTCTCCTATTCTATCCTATTTTACCCTTTTCAACTATGCAATATTTATGGCCCCATGGTTATCTCCTTGCGGGAAAACCATGGAATAGGCCAAACCAGTCAACCTATTATGGAATAGGTTCACTAGGTTAACTTATTCTAGAAAAGGTTGACTAGGTCAACCTGTTCCCTAGGGATTTTAAATCTTTTAGCTGATGTTGTCTCGGTGAATCAAATTGTTAGATAGGGTTCCCCCATTAGCTTTCTTTATTTGTATAAAAGGAAGTCTATGAACCTCACTTTTAGGGGGGTGGTTCACTTTATCAATTGTTAGAATAACTGAGAGGGAGGTGAATTAGTTAGATTAGTTATCCTACAGTCCCAAATACAAAGATGTAACACTCAAAACAATTTCAATAAATTTTGCAGCTCAGTAACATAAACTATTAAACTGTCTATGCCTTTTACTGATTACTAGTTAATTAACTCACTGTGATTACCGACCAAATCAAATATGTAGTATGTAAAGTATGACAATAAAACAATCATCACAAAATACATAACACAATGATTTAATGTGGAAACCTTGCTAAGGGAAAAACCACCTGGGATCGGTAACGCAAAATAATTTTCACTCTTTTGAAGTGAGCTTGGTGAAGAGCCAACCTTGTTAAAGGTTACAAACACACTGTTAGGTGTGACCTTGTTAGAGGATTTAAGACTAACAGTTAACTTTTGACCAGCATTCACTATGGGGTCAATAAGATAACAATGTACATTCCTTGAATGACATAGGGGAATAACATAAGATGGTTAAGTTCACTCAGTTAGGAGATTTTTTGTATCAATGGTTAAACTAAAATAGTAGTTGATCTAATTACAATACAACTTAATTTGTAGATGTTCAGATCTATTCTAAGCCCATACAAATCTTTTGATCAATATTTCAATTCACTTCCTCAACTTACTTTCACTCGATAATAGCTCTTTAATGCTTGGTACTATTCTCCAGTTTGGTTCTCCTTCAACCAGTCTGATCAGGCATGCATGAAACTATATTCACTCAAAATCTCTGTAGTCTTCTTTCTTCTAGCATGTTTCATTAAAGAAACTCATATCTCTTATATAGACAGATAAACCATTTTCATATCAACCATTAGATTTTGCCACTTATTCTTCTTTGTTGATTTTGCCTCTTAAACCTTCCTCGACAGTTGTGTCAATTGCACATTTCAATTCCATCCTTTAGATCTTCTTCAAAGTTTGTCAGTCATGGATCTCATAACAAACTTTATCCTCAATCTCATAATCATAACAATTTCCAGCTCATCAAATTCAGTCAGCTAAACTAAGCATTTAATACTTTCATCCATACTCAGTTAACAAAGAAATGCATTGGTGAACACAAGCTTGGTTAATACTATCACTCGGTATACACTACATTGTCTCAGTGTATACTGAAGTGCTTCATTTACCGACCACACTGCCTTGTACAATTTTGCTTCCTTTTTCATAATAGATTAATGCAACATAATCAAGTCAACAATATGAGATCATAGACTCATCAATAAGTTACCCAAAGTATTCATTATTCTCATATGTCATATCCATCTCTCTCCATGTAGATATCTCAGTTCTTCATCTTTTCTCTCTTTTACAGATGTTTAGATGTTTGTAAATTACATGATAGGTAATGTCAAAACTAGTTGACATCAATGACTAATTTAATTATCTTACATATCATTTCAGTAACTCAGTAATCTCTAACCACTGATCTTCAATTCACTCAGGTATTCAATCAGTTTTAGTTCATCAATCTCTCCCTTTGGCATTGATGGCAACACAAGAAATATGAAAATATTCCATGCACATACCAAACATGTATTCTAAAACTATGTAAGTAAATGTTGTAGCTTGATATTTAATATGTTTAATCACTATGTTACATAACAACATTGCAAGTGTGGACTCTCCTCTATGGATTTGATCTTTTTAGCTCTTAGATTCCTTTTGTTCTTAGATTATCTCTCCCTTAGATAGATATTTCATATTTGAGCCTTCTCTCCTGACTATTTATCTCTCCCTTTGACAATAATTCCAAAGAAAAACATAAAACATACAGCTTTGCAATATCCAAGTAACTCTTTGTTTTTTGGTGCAGACAATGTATCTCTGTATACTGATATGAAAATATCTATTCTAGCTCCTCAAATCATTCACAACCTTAGACATGATCCAAAGTGTGAACTATGTTGCATCAACATGAGTGATCTTCTGATAAGAATAGGATGATGCAACCTCCAGATCACATTAGTGACTGGTAGACAGGGGATGGACCCCAAGTCTAGTCCTCAAGTATTCAAAAGTGTCCTTCGGTAGAGGCTTGGTAAAAATATCAGCAAGTTGCTCCTTTGATGTAACATATTCTAGTTTGACTTGCTTCTCCTATACTTGTTCTCTTAAGTAGTGATACTTAATTGAAATATTCTTTGTCTTTGAATGCATTATAGGATTCTTAGAAATATTTATTGCACTAGTGTTGTCACTGTATATAATCACTAGCTCAGTGATTACCTCATTCATCCCTTCCAACACTTGTTTGATATAAGAAATGTTTGAACAGTTTGTAGCAGCATCAACATACTCTTCTTTAGTAGTAGACTGAGAAATACAAGGTTGTTTCTTACTTGTCCAAATTACAAATATTTCACCAAAGAAAAATTATCCTATGGTTGTGCTCTTTCTATCATCTATATTTCTAGCCCAATCTACGTTGGTGTAAACTCTTAGTTCAAATTTCCCTTTCTTAGGATACCACAAACTATAATCCTATATTTTCTTTAGGTATCTCAAGATTCTTTTCACTACAACCATATGTGAATCTTTTGGATTGGTAGAGAATCTAGCCACAATCCCCACTGCATGTGCTATATCAAGCCTACTATGTACTACATACATCAGTTTACCAATCATAGATCGGTACAATGTTTGATTTAACTCTGTAGATTCATCATCTTTTGTCAATTTGCAGCCTGTGACCATCAGTGTTCCTACTGGTTTAGCATCTTCCATGCCAAATGTTCTCAATACTTACTTTATGTACTTTGATTGTGTGATGAAAATTCCATCATTTTGCTGAATAACCTGCAAGCCTAGAAATAATTTAATCTCTCCAAACATTGACATTTCAAATTCCTTTTTCATCTCATCAGCAAATGATTTAAAAATATGATCTTGTCCTCCAAAAATTATATCATCCACAAATATTTCAGCAATCAAAATAGTATCATCAGATCCTCCTTTCATGTACAAATTGTTGTTTTCACTAGTTCTTACAAAACCAATACTTAAAAGATAAGTATGTAACCTTTCATACCATGCTCTCGGTGCTTTCTTTAATCCATATAAATCTTTGTGTAGTCTACATACCATGTCTTTCTAATTCAGATCAAAAAACCCTTTTGATTTTTGTATGTAGACCTCCTCTTCTAGTATTCCATTTAGAAAAGCTAACTTAAAATCTATTTGATAGACTTTAAATTTCTTATGTGAAGCATATGGAAGTAACATGCAGACTCCTAGTCTAGTAATAGGTGCAAAAATTTCACCATAATCAATACCTTCTTCTTGTGCATATCCCTTGCAAACAAGTCTAGCTTTGTTCCTAGTAACTTCTCCATTTTTTATTCAACTTATTTTTGAAAATCCATTTACTACCGATAACATTTTTATCTTTCAGTCTAGGTACTAAAGTCCATGTCTTGTTTTTCTCAATTTGTTCTATCTCTACATTCATAGTATTGATCCATTCATCATTCTCAAGTGCAACCTTAACATTCTTCAGTTCAAACTCACAAATTAAGCATACATTTTTTCTTAACTTACTTCTTGTAAGTTTCCTAGCTTGCTTATCTCCAATGATTTGGTTCTCAGTATGATGTCTTCTGACAAATCTTGCTAGCACTTGATCTCTTCTTTGTTCTTCATTTTTTCCAGGCTCATTTTCTTGCTTGGTAGCTTCTTCCTGATCCTCAATTTCTCTTTACATGTTGTTCCTCAGTGTTATTTTCTTGATGCTCAGTCGACTCAACTTGTGGCTTTGGGAAGTACTCTAGATGTTCAACATAAAAAAATCTACCAGTCTTCCGGCTCCTTATTTCTTTCATCATCATTTTTATCAGCAAATTCATCAAATCTGACATTAGCACTTTCAATCATCTTATTAGTAACCTTATTCAGACACTTGTAAGCTTTAATTTTAGTAGAATATCCAAGAAATATTCCCTCATCCCCTTTAGAGTCAAATTTCTAGTTCCTATCATCTTTCAGAGTAAAACATTTGCTACCCAAAATTTTGAAGTAACTTACACTCGGTGTGTATCCAAACCATAACTCGTAGGGTGTCTTATTTGTGTCTTTCTTTAATTGTACTCAGTTCAGGACATATATAGCTATGCTAACTACTTCTCTCCAATACATATGCACAACATTTTTCTCTATCATCAGTGTTCTTGCACAATCCACTATAGATTTGTTTCTCCTTTTAGCAATCCCATTCTACTATGGTGTTCTAGGTGTAGAAACTTGTCTTGTAATGCCATGCTCATTACAATAGTTAGTGAATTCAATAGAAATGAACTCACCACCTCTATTAGACCTCAATCATTTCAATTATTTTCCAGTTTCTTTTTCTACTTTAGCCTTGTATCATTTAAACATTTTAAATGCCTCAGATTTCTCTCTTAAAAACATGATAGTCATCAATCTAGTATAATCATCAACGAACAAAATAAATTATTTATCTCCATAGTAGCTTTGAGTTCTCATGGGACCACATAGGTCGGTGTGAACTAAATCAAAGATTCTTTTTGTTGAACAGTCTTTACTTTTGAAACTAGATTTTGTCATCTTCCCTTTCTGACATTGATGACACATAACATGATCTGGTTTAGTTAGGCTAGGGAGTCCTCTAACTTTTCTCTTTCTACTGATCTTAATCATGTTATCAAAATTTACATGACATAACCTTTTATTCCATAACCATGCATCTTCATTTTTCACCAGTAAACAAGAAGTCTCAACATTGTCAAGATAAAATAAGTTACCTTTTGATTGTCCTCCTATTCCAACAAGCTTTCCACTCTCATCATAGATCCTCACCTTCTTGCTTTCAAATGCCACTTGGGTGCCTAAGTTGTTAAGCTTTACTACACTTATTAAATTGTAATTTAGTCCTTTTACCCAATAAGCATTATCACATCTGATTTTATCATTTGTCAATAAAGATACTTTTCCTTTAACCATGCAAGGTGTACCGTTACCCATTTTTACTGATCCTCCATTATAGTGCTCAAGATGATCAAACTTATCTTCATCACTAGTCATGTGATGTGTATAGCCACTATCAATGATCCAAGTATCATTTTTACTAAGTTTAGAAATGAGTGTTGTTTCTACATACCTTTCTTCTTCCTTAGAGTCATCTTTCATCGCAAGAAATACTACCTCAACATCATCATCTGTGTCAGTATCTATATCATTCTCTTCAGCAAAGTAACATACCTTTTTACCTTTATCTTTTTTATCTTGGTTGTCTATGTTGTAGTGTTGGTAACCTCTATTTTTTCTTCTTCCATAGCTTCCATCACCAGATCGGTCTTGGTATTTATCTTCCTCTTTCCTATTGGGACATCTAGTAGCAATATGACCAACTTCTTTATAGTTAAAACATGCTAAAGGTAACTTCCCTTTATATCTACCTTTACCTTTAGGCAGTCTCTAGGCCATAAGAGCTTCAATTTCATCAAGCTAATCATCAGTATTACTATCACTATCATTCCTTATATTATGTCTACTAGTACATTTACCAATCTTTAGAGAAGACATAAAAGGAGACTCAACAGATGGTACAACACTATTGTCAAAATTGTTTAGATCAAAAGTTGTTAACTTACCAATCAGACTATCAAGAGTAAGAGTGCTACTAGGTGTAGACCTCATTTCATGTATAGAAGATATTTTGATTGCATATGTAGGAAACAAGGCTCTTTGAATCTTACTTACCATTGTATCTTCTTCAATGACACCACCAGCTCCTCGGATAGTATTGACTACCTCTTTAATTTGGTTTGTATATTGTACTATGTTTTCTCCTTCCTTCATTTTCATATCGTGAAACCTGCCTCTTAAGCTTTCAGCTCTGGATCTCTTCACATTTGCATCACCACCATAGACTAGAGGAAGTTTATCCCACATTTTATTTGTAGTAGTGAAAGTCTTGACATCCTCAAATTCAGCATTAGATAGAGTAGAAACAATCTCTATCATAGTAAAGTTGTGATCTTGTCAGTCTCTCAACTGATCAAGAGTTAAAGTTCCAGTCGATGGTTGTAAGTAGCCATGTTCAAGTAGATCTAAGGTAGAATCTCTGATTCTAGATATGTGAAGTTTCATTCAACTTTTCCTTATAGAAAAGTTGTCCTTATTCATCTTTGGCACTTCCCTCTTATACATCTTGTAATCTTTCTACTAAAGTCCTTAAAAATTTGTTCCAAGCAATCAATGCTCTGATACCAATTGTTAGAATAACTAAGAGGGGGGTGAATCAGTTTGATTAGTTATCCTATAGTCCCAAATACAAAGATGTAACACTCAAAAAAATTTCAATAAATTATGCAGCTCGATAACATAAACTATTAAACTATCTGTGCCTTTTACGAATTACCAGTTAATTAACTCACTGTGATTACCAACCAAATAAAATATGTAGTATGTAAAGTATGACAATAAAAACATCATCACAAAACACATAACACAATGATTTAATGTGGAAACCCTACTAAGGGAAAAACCACCTGGGACCGGTAATCCAAAATAATTTTCACTCTTCTGAAGTGAGCTCGATGAAGAGCCAACCTTGTTAAATGTTACAAACACACTATTAGGTGTGACCTTGTTAGAGGATTTAAGACTAACAGTTAAGTTTTGACCAACATTCACTATGGGGTCAATAAGATAACAATGTACATTCCTTGAATGACATAGGGGCATAACATGAGATGATTAAGTCCACTCGGTTAGGAGATTTTATGTATCAATGGTTAAACTACAACATTAGTTGATCTAATTACAATACAACTTAATTTGAAAACTTTCAAATCTATTCTAAGCCCATACAAATCCTCTGATCAATATTTCAATTCAATTCCTCAACTTACTTTCACTCGGTAATAGCTCTTTGATGCTTAGTAATGTTCTACAGTTTGGTTCTCCTTCAACTAGTCTAATCAAGCATGCATGAAACTATATTCACACGAAATCTCTACAGTCTTCTTTCTTCTAGCATGTTTCAATAAAGAAACTCATATCTCTTATATATACAGATAAACCATTTTCATATAAACCATTAGATTTTTCTACTTATTCTTCTTCATTGATTTTGCCTCTTAAACCTTCCTCGACAATTGTGTCAATAACACATTTCAATTCCATCCTTTAGATCTTCTTCAAATTTTGTCAGCCATGGATCTCATAACAAACTTTATCCTCAATCTTGAAATCATAATAATTTCCAGCTCATAAAATTCAGTCGGCTAAACTAAGCATTTAATAATTTCATCCATACTCGGTTAACAAAGAAATGCATCGACGAACACAAGCTTGGTTAATATTGTCGCTCAGTATACACTAAACTGGCTTGGTGTATATTGAAGTGCTTCATTTACCGACCACATTGCCTTGTACAAATTTTCTTCCTTTTTTCATAATAGATTAATGCAACATAATCAAGTCAACAATATGAGATCGTATACTCATCAATAAGTTACCCAAAGTATTCCTTATCCTCATCTATCATATCCATCTCTCTCCATGTATATATCTTAGTTCTTCATATTTTCTCTTTTATAGATGTTTTGATGTTTGTAACTTACATGTAAGTACTATCAAAACTAGTTGACATCAATGACAACATAATGACTAATTTAATTATCTTACATATCATTTCAGTAACTCAATGATCTCTAACCACTAATCTTCAAGTCATTCAAGTATTCAATCAATTGTAGTTCATCATCAATTACACTTGTAAGCTTAATTATTCAAGCATTCAAGCCAAAAGATCTTCATCAATCATTCAAGGCATTCAAAGATTCAAGGATCCTTTGTGAACATTTACTCTTCAAGATCTATCACTTTATTGGCCATCAAGGGAGGATATTTACATCGAGGCATCCATCATCTTATTCATTTGTGCACATTTACATCCATGGCTCCATGATGTGGTTTTGGTAGATCTATTGCATTTGTGGATATTTCCTACATTCTTTATTGGAAATTCAACATCTACAACATACAAGCATCTCAAAATCCTTATTGACAAGGGTTTCTACAAGAAAGGTGAATACTTAATTTTTTCTTTTTTTCTTTACATATTAACATTTCAATTTCAAGGTTTATTCCTCAATCTAGGGCTTGAGCAAGGCAATCCCTCATCCACCCAAACCCAAAAATAAGGTTTTTTGTGTGCAGAAACAAGATATCTAAATTTTAACCACATATATGGAAACTACTTACCGAGACATTTACAAACAAATTGGGTTGAATTTTCTACAGTATTCTCAGAACATGGTGACTTGGTCAGCCTATTTTAGAACATAGTGACCTGGTCGACCTGTTCTTGGAGGTCTGGGAAAAATAGTATTTTCTAGGTTTTCTGCCATGATATTGAATCCACAGTTGGAAGTTCTATCACATGTTTAAATCTATAGTTTTTGGAGAAAAAATGCACATTGATCTACACATTTCAAGGTGAGTACTTTATCATTCATTTAATTTCTTAATCTAGGCCTATTTTCACATCTTAATTGGACTCATTGCTTACATTTAGCATCTAGATCTATCTTATTTTCTTCATTAAATCAATTGGTTCAATTGAACTTTTACATTTACACATCTTTAATCAAACCCTACATTGCATGAAATAGTACTTTCTTGCGTACTTCCTTAATATAATTTGGGTTTAGCATTGACATTACTTTATCTCCTTGGGTTTTGCTAATCTAACTTGGGTTATATTGAGAGTTATGTTTGGAAGCCCCTTTTTCTCTTTTATTTTCAATGTTAGTGTTGAAGTGGTTAGTTAATGAATTCATCTCACATTTTTTGTATTGTTAAATTCCTTAGCACCCATTTTCCCCCTAAACAACATGAATCCACTAAAAATTAAAACAATAATACCCCCTAGATTGATGCAACATTTGTATCTTAATTCTTCTTAGGTAGGTGCATGACCCCAACTTACCTCTAAGGTAATCAAAATTATCCTTAGGAAGTGGTTTGGTAAAGATGTCTGCAATTCTCTCTTTAGTTAGAATGTACTAAAACCTCACCACTTTCTCTTACACCTTTTATCTCAAGAAAATATATTTAATATCAATGTTCTTGGTCTTTGAGTGCAAAACTAGGTTGTTGGAAATGTTATAGCACGGGTTTTGTTACCTTCTCCTTAATCCCTTCTATGATTTTATTCATCCAAGCTACCTATGTGTAATTGATATCTGTTTCAATATATTCTCCTTCATCCATAGATTGAGATATGCAATTTTATTTTTTTCTTTTCCAAGACACAATCCTACCACCTGGAAATAATGCACCACCACTTGTGATCTTTCATTCATCTACATTACCTACCCAATCAACATTAGTTAAAACAATTAGAAAAAAAATCACCTTCATGAGCATACCTTAATCCATAATTCATAATGCCTTTTAGACATATGAAGATTCTCTTTACTGCAACCATGCGTGACTCCTTCAGGTTTGAATGAAACCTTGAAGCTATGCCAAGTGCTTGTGAATATCTAGTTTGGTATGTACAACATAGTGTAGCTTTCCGATCATGGACCTATATAAAGTTACATCAACAAAATTAGATTCATCATCCTTGGATAGTTTACACTATAATCATGAGGGTACCAACTGGTATAGAATCTTCCATGCCAAAAGTCTTCGACACCTCCTTTGCATATTTAGATTGACTTATGTATATACCATTTTCCAACTATGATGCTTGAAGTCCTTTGAAGAATTTTATTTCCCATTTCATTGACATTTCAAATTATTTCTTCATCTCATTAGAAAAAGACATACTCATCTCATCATCACCACCAAAAATTATGTCATCAATAAAGACTTCATAAATTAATATCTTTTCACCTTCAACCTTTAAGTAAACATTACTATCATCAGAATTCCTATTGAAACCAATCCAAATGAGATAAGAGTGTAATATTTCATACCATTATTTATAGGCTTACTTCATACCATATATAGTTCTTTTTGAAGTTTGCATACCATTTTTGTGTCCTTAGTTAGTGAAAATCCATCTAGTTTCTCAGTGTAGACCTCTTCTTCTAGAATTCCATTCAAGAACACTCATTTCAAATCCATTTGATAGACTTTAAATTTCTTAAATACAATATAAGAAAGTAGTATCCTGACACCTTCCAAGCTTACTACATGAGAAAATGTATTACCATAATTCAAACCTTCTTCTTGTGTATAACCTTTACACACAAGTCTTTCTTTATTTTTGATAACTTCACCATCCTTTTTAAATTTATTTCTGAAAACCCATTTTGTACCTATCATATTTTTGTCTTTAGGCCTTAACACAAGAGTCCAAGTTTTGTTCTTCTCAATTTTATCCAATTCTTCATGTATTTCTCTCACCCAATCATCATTTTTAATTACTTCCTTTATTTTTTTGGGCTTAAATTGTGATATGAGACATGTTCTTTTTCTAACCTCACTTCTTGTCAACACACCTTCATTCTTATCACCAATTATTTGATCAGAAGAATGATTAATTTTCACATTCCTTGGGATTACTAGTTCAGACCTAGGAACTTATTCTTCTGCTGATTACACTACTTCTTCCTCATTGTTCTACTCTATCATTCTAGGCTCTTCCAAATCAATAAACTCTATTCATCGATCATCCTTTGTCTCCTTTTTTCTTATTACCTCATATTTTTTAGGAAATTCATCAATCTTCACATTAGCACTTTGAATCATTTTATTAGTCCGTTTATTAAAATATTTGTAAGCCTTTCTCTTATTTGAATAATCCAAAAATATGTCTTCATCAATTTTGGGATCAAATTTTCTAGAAAAGTCATCTCTTTTTACATAACATTTACTCCCAAAAATTATGAAATACTTTATACTTGGAGAATGACCATACCATAATTCATAGGGTGTTTTTTCAATTCCCTTCTTCACTTGTGCCCATTTTAGAGTATACATAAAAGTAGTGATTTCTTATCTCTAGTAGATATTTGGTACATCTCCCTATATCAACATAGTCCTTATAGCATCATTAATTATTCTATTCTTCCTCTCTGCAACACTATTTTGTTGTGGATTTCTAAGAGCAGACATATGTGTTTTTATACTATTATCTTCACAATACTGCATGAACTCATCCGATGTGAACTCACCTCCTCTATTTGATCTTAAGAACTTCATACTTTTTCTTGATTCCTTCTCACCAATGCTTTGAAAGCATTGAGCTTACTTAATGCATCTGATTTCTCCTTAAGAAATGTAACCCACATCATTCTTGAATAATCATCAGTAAATAGGATAGAATATCTATCACCATTACAACTCCTTTGTCTCACAAGACCACACACATTAGTAAACACTAAATCAAGTATATTATCTGATGAATAAGATTTTCTTTGGAAAGATGTACTAGTTAAATTACCAAGATGACACTCTTTACACATCAAATTATCTGATTTGACAAGTTGTGACATTTCTCTTACTACATTAGTCTTTCTTAGCTTCACCAGGCTATCAAAATTTACATGGAAGAACCTCTTATTCCATAACCAACTATCTTCAATCTTAGCAACCAAATAAATATTAATTGCATTATTCAATTGAAATAAGTTACCTCTAGTTTTTCTTCCAATAGCAGTCTCATCACCCAAACCTATAGTGATCCTAAACATTCCCCCTTTAAACTCAAGTCAATATCCTTTTTCATTAAGCTAACCCACACTTAACAAGCTATGTGTTAGACCTTAACATCATAGACATCATCTATATTACTTTTTCTATTAAAGGAAATAGTACCCTTACCTTTCACTAAGCAGGGTGAATTGTTTCCAAACCTCACAACACCACCATCAAATTTATTGAGTTTAATAAAATTAATTTTATCACCAGTCATGTGATGTGAGCATCCACTATTGATGATCCGGTCATCATTTTGTCTGATATGTGAAACAAGTGATTTTTCACCTTCTTTTTCTCTTACAAGATGATCTTGCTTTATAAAATCAAAAATAATTTTCTCTTCATCATTGTCATTAGATTCCTCATTATTTACACCTTCATCCACAACCATATAACAATATTTCTTTGGTTTTCCTTTTTAATTCTTGTATTTGTTCTTATCCGTGTGGTGTTCTCCAATAGGGAACCTAGCAACAATGTGACCAATCTTGTTATAAGAGATAATTTAAAGGTAATTTTCCTTTTTACTTACCGTTTCCTCTAGGTAACCTCCATTCTATCAATGCTTCAATTTCTCCTTGTCTTTTCTCTTCCTCCAAAATAGAATCTAAATCCCTGGTGAAACTCAACAAGCTATTAGATTTAGTCATCAACTCTTTACCTTTTCTTGTAGAGACACTTATCATAGAAGCCTTGAAAGAAGTTTCAACCTTTAGAATAATATTATCATAATTATTAAGCTCAAAAGAAGTAACCTTACTGACTGGTCCATCAAAAATCACTTTATCAAATGTTCTCATCTCATTAATTGTAGACACTCTAATGGCATAAGAAAGTAACAAGGTTTTTAGCATCTTACTTACCATAACTTCCACTTACATGGTACCACCCGCACCTCTGATTGCACCAACAATATCTTTAATTATTGCACCATATTGAGAAATGTACTCTGCTTAGATACCATTTTCATGTCATCATATTTTCCTCTGAGACTTTCTTCTCTTGCCTTTTGCAAATTCTTTTCACCTCCATAGACTTGTTCAAGTTTCTTCCAAGCCTCATAATTTGTTCTAAGTCCTTTTACCCCAATATATTTAGTATCAGAAAGGGTACTTACTATGGATTCTTGTGCTTGTGTATTCTCTTTCTTCTCCTTCAAGTGATCTATATTTAGGGTTCCCTAATGCATAGTGTATTGAGTTTCAACATGCTTCTAGTATTGATCACCCATACCTCTTATATATAACTCCATCCTGTCATCCCATACTAGGTAGTCATTTTTTATGAACTATGAGCCTCCTTTCTAGACATCTTGTCAATAATATATTTACCTCAAATGATTAAACTTATCACCAAGAGGACCCATGCCTTGATACCAATTATTGGAATAATCAAGCCCTAATATTACCAGGGGGGGAGGGGGGGAGCGTGAATGATTAATCTACCAATAAACACAAATATGATTTGATAAGAATTATATTTCAAATCCTCACTACATGCATGCAATAAGTAACCTTTACTTGTACTAAAAAATACACCAACAAATAAGCATCCACAAAAATTCAACACATAAAACAATTATTTTTCACATGGAAAACCAAAAGGGAAAAACCACAGTGGGGATGATTCCCATGAGTAATAAAATACTCTTTTGAAGTACATACAATTAAGAGCTTATCCCTATTACGATCTTACAATAAAGTCCAATTAATAACAAACCCTATTAGGATCCACCTGGTTAAGGGATTTACCTCTAGCCCTATTAGGAGGTTTACCCTATTAGGAATATCTTTGCGAGAGGACTTCAAATACTAGCTAAAGTGCCACCCTATTAAAGGATTTATAGAAAATATTTGTTAGGATATACTCGGTAAAGGGATTTAACCTATTGTAATTGTTAGAGAACAACAAGAAGGTTTATCTATAAAATATCACCAATTACTTGCTTGTATAGATCTAATTAGGCTCACACTTCTTCCTTTCTTGTAGATTCACCTCTCCTCTAAATTTCACCCCTTGATTTACTATCTATCTTTGCCACACGCACAATCTCTGTTGCTTATTTTTCCACACTCTTTAAAAGATACATTATAAAATGATATTAATAAATGTAAATAATTAGGGCATACAACCACCTGAATATTACATTTTAAATTCATTTTTTACTCCATATAAGTCCACCAAACAATTTGGAATCATTTTCTAGCTCACATTAATATCAAGATCCAATCACACTTTGATTTGACACCAAAAGGTCAAACATATGACACTTCCCTAGGTTCATGCACCTCTTCATGAATTATCAATCAAATTGACCAATAAGAATCATACCTAACATTCCACCTAATCTTATACATGTCATCACATATTCTAGAATACTCAACCATCTTCACATATCAATCTACATTCACCAATCAAGGATTTAACCAATTGTACTTCATTGTTATTTCCTTCTTCACTTTATGAACTTTAGAATCTTATAACTTTGTCTACCAATCACCAATATTGATGTGATTAAAAAAAAAATCTAATAATATCATCAAGATCATACACCTATGATCACAATACTTAATTCTATTCTTGTGGGACATACTGATCAAATCTTTCTTCTCTATTCCTTCACTACTGAGCCAATTCCCTATCTTCACCAAACTAACTGTAACCTGCATAAAAATCATCATACACATATGTGATCATAGATATAGAATTATACACACCACTAGATCCTATGTGCCAAATCAAATACCATAATTCATAGCATAACTTGAAATTCATCTTCTACGTCATAACTTGGTACACCAAGAACATAGTCATCTACCTAAGAAAACCTAAGTTGACATCAATGACAATAAAATAATTGACAAAACACATCATTAATACATCAAATTACTTACTCATCTCATTTGCATGAGTTATGCCAAGACATGGAGTATCTTTTTAGCTCTATATTTCCTTACACTAAGAGTATCTTCTTCATCATCTATACCAGTAGAGACTGATATGGGCACCTGATTGATAAAGAGATCAGGTTCTTTAATTGTGGAATAAAAACCTATATGCATTGTTTATTCAAGAGTTTCCTTCTTTTTCTCCTTCGGTAAATGAATTTCATGTACTTGAATTTCCAAGAGTATTATAGTCATTACATCCTTTGTTTCCTCAATAATTTTGTTAATCTTTCCACTCATAATCTTGTTTATCCTTATTTTTTCAAGAGTTTTATTTTTTCTTCCTTAAGGAGTTTCTTATCATCTTTGGTTGTAATAACCTGAAATAGTTGATTCATTACCCCTCTTATTTTTGTGTCTTCCTCTAATGCAATCAGTCTGCTTTCCTTAATATTTGAAAATAGATCATCATAGATTTCCCCTTTGATCTCCACAAGTGCTCTCTTGAATCTGTTCAGATAATTTACTATTTCTTACTCTTAACTATAGACACCTAAAAATGGTCAAGATAAATTCAAAGTGAGTAATCAAAGGAAAATTTAGAGATTAATTGAAATCAAAGCCAAAGAGGGTTTATTAAATCAAAAAGATCATATAATTGTGCAATTGATTTTAATCAAGTTAATTGTATAGGTGAATTAAATCAAAATCCAACCCATTCAAGGGGTATACATGGATAATAAAATAAATGTAATCAATTAATTAATTCCTAAAATTCATCACCTACCACATGGGAATGAATTGAGTCAACCAATAGGAATTGAGGATTGAGCTCACATGGATCAAAGCCAAATTGATTCTCCATCACTCATCTTGAGAATGAATCTGAACCTCTCATTTTGTCTATTTTTCCCAACCTTTGAGAACAAAATATTTAAATTGTCTCACCATTTGAAACCATCAACTTGACCCAAAATTAACCACGGTTAAACTTACTCTACCCTAATCTTTGGGAAAATCTATAAATAGAGAGAAAAAATCAAGAGAAAAGGATCCATTCTCATTTTAGTTATTTGCATCCTTACTATAGGAATTTTGATTTTAAAAGCATAATAGATCATTTTTAGCATAAATGAGTTAAGATAGGCATATTTTTATCATAATAGCTTCAAATTATCATTTTAGAGATGTCACTAATGGATGCCAGTTGAGAGCATTGCATTAGCTTCTTTAAGTAGAGATCCATGAGATGCTTCTTACTTTTAGATTTCAATTCAACATGTTTAAATGTTAAATTAGCTTCAATTGAGTTGATTTCTTAGCAAAATAATTTTATGAAGGTATTTTATATACACAAAATGGTTCCCACCATGGGGCATTTTCCTCATACTAACATATTTTGATGATTTGCATGAAGTTTTGATGAGTTTGTGATGCAGATTTTAAATTTGTAGGTACATCAACTCATTTGATAAAAGAAGTAGCATGTACACAACAAATTTTAACATCTTTGCACAGTGAAATAGTGCATTTAAAGAAAATGTTGGCACATTTACATAGAGTTTTAACTTGTTTGAATAACCTTTTATCTTCTATCTAATATTCATTCAACGTGTGCCATAGATCCCTTAACGTAGTTGCTCTATCTTTTAACGCTTCTGAAAGTTCAATCATTTTAATAACACTTAGCATAATTTAAATATCAAATATAATACTTTCTATGATGTGTACACACATTATTTTGATGTGTACACATTCGTTTAATGTGTACACATATTATTTTTATGGGTACACAAATTATTTTGACACGTACACAAACTATTTTGACGCATATATAAATTATTTTGACAACTACAAAAACTCTTTTGATGTGTATGCTAATTCTTTTGACACGTAGCACTGTTCAATTACAAATTTAAAAATATTTAAATCTGATTTAAATCAACCTTTGTTTTGTAGATATCTTTGCATAAAAGGGTTTGGAAATCAGTTAGCAGATTGCACAATCACTATAAAGAGGAGGAAAGAGGATTAACAAGGTATCAAAAGAAGATAGATTTTATAAATTTGATTGAAAAATGGAAAGGAAGAAGTAAAATCTTATTAATGTTAAATCAAAATCATTGATGCATACAAAGCTAAATATGTTTTCATTGAAATTGGATTTAGTTGCCTTAAAGATTTTGAATAAACTTGAGCATTTAATTGAGATTTGGATTTCCTTCACTTTTTCTTTGGAATTGTGTTGAACTAACATTTGTGAAAGGGGATGCTAAGGAGCTAGAATGATCACTACTATGTGAGTGAAAAATGCATAAAATGAAATAAAAAATGTGTCTAGATTTCCTAGGTTTGAAAAGGTACACCTCAAATCTTATTCATTTGTTTAAATTTTGGAAATTTGATTTAGAAATATAGCATAATTAGAGAGAATTATTGTTTGTTGGATTTTTTAGTAGGCCTATGCTCTTCACTTCTTTTAGGGAATCAAAACACCAAACCTATAAAATCCTTCAATTAAAAGAAAGTTCAAGGAATGAACAAACATAATAAATAAAGCCTATCTGTTTGTAGAAGAGAGTATTAGGTGATTCTGCTCTTTAACTTTTAGGTGATTTAGAAATCTATAAGTACTCAAATCCCCCCTATATTAAAAGAGGCTTGGAAATTGAACCATGTTAATTATGTTTGGAAGTGGAAGGTAGTAGGGATATGCTCTTCACCTTTTGGTGAATCAAATTCCCAAACCTACTTTTTCATTTCATTTCATGAACATGTTAGAGATCTAGTGGGCTCGCATCCTAAGAACATACCTTAACGAGGCTAGTGAGAGGGACAACCCAAAGTGGGATACAATTTATTTTGCCACGATAATCCAACCCACTATAAAATAAAATGCCACTAATACATTTAACCCTAATTTTTTACTAGCATTTCTGACCAAGCATTAAAATGGTTTTGCTTGGTCGGTTTATAAATGGAATTTTTTTTTTAATCCATTCCCATGTTGGTCAAAATTTTGACCAACACATGCATATAACCTAAAAAAAAAAAGAGCCATTTTATTTATTATTATATAACCTAAATTTTTCATTATATTTATTATTGCAAATTGCTAGAGGTTAAGGAGTGCTACGAACATTGATATTTCATTTTGTTATTGTTGAGAGTTGAAGGAGGCTGGAAGGAGGGCATCGATCTTAAGGAGGGCTTCAATCTTAAGCTCTGTTAGTGACCACAATTGAGCATTTTACATTGATATTTCATTTGTTATTGTGATGCTGTAGAGTTGAAGGAGGCCAAAAGGAGGGCATCGATCTTAAGGTCTGTTGGTGACCACAATCGAGCATTTTACATTGATATTTCATTTTTTATTATGGCACTGCAGAGTTGAAGGAGGCCGAAAGGAGGGCATCGATCTTGAGGGCATCGATCTTAAGGTTCACGGGTAGGCTTTCTAAGTTGATTATGTATGCTTTGTTAAATAACTCACCTCATCAAATTCAAATATGTTGTAAACATTTGCAACATATGTATGTTGTATATGATACTTTCTAATATTTATCATGCTTCTTCCTCTTTGTGTCATTTAATACTTTCAACAATCACCATTTATGAGTTTTCTTTATAGTTATATTTGCAATCCATGATATTAATTTTATGCAAATTTTATTTCTTTTTAAAATCTCTACTCACTATCATTTCTTTTATATTACCTCTTCCATTTTCATCTTCTTGTTGTAAAACAATGAATTGTTATCTCATCTATTTCCAGCCAGCCACTTTAAAATTAATTTTCAACCAACTTTATGACCATCATAGGGTAGTTGAAAAATATTTTCCTTTTTTAATGTAACTAACTATTTAAAATCTAAAAACTATAATATCATACACACATATGCTTAAGAGTAATTGCAAACCTTTTGAGTTACATAGTGATTAATATCACTAATATTTGTCACCTTACTTGGTCAAATTGAAAAAATATTTTTTAAGTCATTTTAATCTCATGAATAGACAGTTATAGGGTTCATGTCGCACTTGTGCCATGAACTCTATAATTTTGTACAGGTTCATGTTCCCAGAATGGCACGAAGTAGAAACTTGAGTTTTGCAAGACCTTGATTTTAAACTCTAACTGATTTGGTTGCATTTAGGCTTCAAGAAAGACATTATAAAGACCATTATGTTAAAACTCAAACATGTTCTTATATTGAATCTCATTCAAACCAAACTCAGATGTTCTAACATTGAATCTCATTCAAACCAAACTCACCTTATATCATGATCACATCCTTTAGAACATATGAGCTTATACCAAATCATAATTTTATATAACTCTTCCTTTCAAATTCATCTCATTATGACCACTTTGAGATAAACACATTTTCACATACTCTATGTAACACCCCACCAGGAACCCAAGAGAGATTAACCTAAAACATGCTACTAAGTTTGGTGAATAATTTTTTTCTAAAGTTTACATACAAGACAAACATCAATGTGGAAGTAATTACCATTTACTCATGTGCATTAATATAAAAACCAAAAAATATTACAAAACTTGAGGGTCCCATGATGTAGAATTTACTTAAGAAGAAAACTAATCTAAAATAACATCAACAAAAGATTCTATATAATAAATTAAACAATTACATCATAGAACAATAATTACATTCCTCAAGGATATCCATGAAATCTAAATAAGCTGACATCCACTGCACATGTCATAGGGTATGTAGTAATCACTCTAACAATAATAGTATAATGTCCAGATTAGGTATCACATGTGATACTCTAATATAGGATTACAAATAAATGAAGATAAGTATAAAACCACCAATGAAGAATTATAAGGAATCCAACTACAGAAGAACCATCAAGCACCAACACCAGGATGTTGAATCTCAAATGGTAAAGAATCACTACCACCCATCCATGTAGATCCACAAAGGTCTACCCCACCATGCTGAGGAGATAAAAATAGACCCCACTCAGATAACCAGTACCAAAGAAAGATCAAAACTCTAAGCAAGGGAATCCTCAAAGCTCTCTAACTCAAGGTATACAAAAGATAGTGATAGGTAAGACTCACTAATCCAAAGGAAACTAACACATGTAGAATACCTAGACTAAACATAGGAAGGTGTCATCATGTACGTCTAACCCTTGAGTCTCATCCTGGTAATCAATCTGGATCCTACCACTCAAGTGACCATACACGGTATCAATGACTTCTCATACAAACAAAGCCATTAACTATGCCAGACACACACCTCTCAAAGGTGGAAAGCATAATCTCAATCCCCATCTTAGTCTATACTAGCACTCAAGCATGGGTGAGGAAAATATCTAATTAAGTTCATTTAAATACCCCTTAATTGTATTAGGTTATTACTTGATTACAGATACTTACAATAAGTGATCCTGGCAGCCACTTGTGGGCCCCAACACTTATTGCAAGCCACCCCCTACTACATATCTAGGTAAACTACCCTAGGCTCATAGATCTCACATATATCAAATTAGGTATACAACCAGGTAATCCCAGATCCAGTTTCACACACAAGAACTAGAAATGATTACAAAATACCCATAAATAGAATGAAAAACAACATGAGCCCATATGGTCAAATTAGGGGATAATCGGAATACACACTCACACCAAAACATAATACTGAAAACATGTTCAATTGACACTTACTCTGACCTCTATTTTCCCCCTAGGTCTTCTAATACCCTGATAACATAATAAGAAATAGAAGACACTTCAGGAATGAAAATACAACATTTGCATCATAGTAAACTGAAATTGAACCATAAGCATTTAAATTCCATATTGAACATAATCAAATCCAAGTATAGAAAATACATAAATCTACTAAGAGAATATGAACATAAACATCACAACAATACCATAATTAAAGAATATTCCCTATAGTCTTCCTATGGATCCAACTGAATAAAATCGCCCAATTTCAGTAAAAACATAACACCTATTAAAACCATGTTGCCAATAGGAACATAATTAAACCTATTCATTAACTTAAGATATATACCTAAATTAAGATACAAATAAATTACATTTTAATTCAAGAAATAAGTTGAGTCTAATCAAATTCCTTTTTGAACAAATGCACACAAATTATGTAATTTAAAATACTATTAAAATAAATTTAATAGATATTAGTATAACTAACCCATAATTCTTAAAAGAAATAATAATCGAAGAGTATTTATTTAAAAGCAAAATTTCAAATAAATTTAAATCAATAATAAAAGAATACTTTATTAAATTTATATTTATATTTAAATCAAGCAATAAACAAATTCAATTTAATTAATAAATACATTCTAACATAATTACATAGTTTAGACAAATTTTAATTTAATTAAATACAAAAAATAAAATAAATTTAAATTAAACTAAATAATAACCAAGTTTAAAAAAAAATTAAAAAAAATTAATTAAATTTTATTAACAAAATAAATTCTAATAATAAAAAAAATACTAATTTAAAGTATTGGGGGGGGGGGGGACACTCCCCTTTACTTACCTATCGCACGGTACCAAAGGGTACCGCCGGCAGGCCCTACACCTATGTGGTCCCCACTAGTACCATTGACAGGAGGATTCTCCACTGCCGTGTAGGGGGGTACGGGTTAAATCCCGTGCCCTCCCAAATATTATAATTTATATATTTTTTAAAAAAAATTAATTTAATTTAATTATAAAACAAACAATGCAACTTTTATATAATATATAATTTATTTTTTTTAATTTTTGAAAATGAAAAATAGAGAAAAAGGGTAGATATTTTATTTTAAAAAGGCATATATATATATATATTCAAAGTATTTGACTTTTCCCTTTTTTGTCTTTTTCTGGTTATTATGTATTTTTGACTGTGTAATAATTTGACTATACCCTTTTACAAAGTGTGACTTTTTAACCAGAATGGAATTTTTTCTCCAAAATTGATTTTTCTTTACAAATAGTATTATTTTCAAACCCTATAGTCAAACTATAGCTCGGTTTAATTTATCATTTCCTAGGAGAACTATGATGAATTTTCTAACAAAATTTTGCCAGCATAACCTTGTTGTGCCAAATTTCCATAAAAACTAAAAATCAACAAAACTAGGATTTTCTATTTACCCCAAAATAGTAGAAACACCAGATCTAACTATAGAGACATATTGAAAATTGTACAAGGAAAGCCAAATAAATGCAAAATAGAAATTATCGGGCAAGATTTCAAAGCCTACCTTAGATCCAAAGAAAAACTGAAACTGAAAACCTTTGAAGATCTCTAGACACCATATTCATCCCGATATGGATTCAACCTGTAGATCTGAATCCACAAAGGATGCAAACACCCAAAAAAATCTAGATGCACAATGTAGCCAAAAACAACAAGCAACCACAACAATCCAAATTCTCCAAAATCCAAAGCACACAAGCTCTACAAGAATTCTCCAAAACCTATCTCCTCTCTAAAATGAAATGCAATTCCCCTAATAGAGATTCAATTTCCCCCTTTTATGCAACCCAAAAGATAAATCAACAGCTAACTCCCACATCAACTCCAATAAGAAATTAAAAGTAAATCACAATAAAATAAAATAAAATAACTTTATATACACAACTCAACTTTGACTTTTTAGAACAAGTTGTTAACTTTTGAGAACAAATTTACTTTTCAATAATGTTAATGCACAAGTTTATGTTTGAGATTTTCCACCGGGCCAGTACTGACTGTATGTTTGTCATTGATGACAACATATGGTAAGTAGCATGCATGGAAGACTTATGCAGTAAGCTTTCAATATATGTAGCATGGACATGTTATCAACATGATATCATGGGCGCAAAGGTTAACTCTTAGTATAGACAATTATATAGCAGCCTGTGTCAGCAGTGTTCCTGACAAAGTAACATGCAGTGTTTTTTGTATAGTTGTCTGTGCAGTTATCATGGAGCCTTGCGTGCTTGGATATATGATGAAGACATGTTATTTATGTTACATTCATGGACACAGAGTCTGATGCTTAGTAGAAGTGAATTTATGCAGTCGCTATTCACCTATAGCAGTTTCCTATGTTTGTTCAGAAGAGCTGATAGAGATTATATTGGTTATGGAGTTGTGCCTATCATTTCGGTATGCGCCCTTGGATTTAAGCTTGGAGAAGATTTAGTGATGTTTAGTTGAGAGTGCATTAAGTAATTCAACTTGAGGAGAAAGATACAATTATTTTGGTAGAGCCAACAATGTGTAGCGTGCATCTACAATTCTCTTATTGGACAGGTCCTAGAATGTGTTGCATGCTTAGTAGAGCCAACTAAATTATTATTGGAATTTTTTATGGTTTCTCTGTTATGATTTCAAGGAGGTTCTAATGGCCAACTTAATTATATCATTTAGAGGAAATATATTTATAGGAAGTCATTTGTGATTGCCAGAGTGTGGTTCATAGTTGATTTTGAAGAGCAGAGTAGAGTGTGCGAAGTGATGAGCCATCAGAAGAAGGTCTATGTGACCAAGTAAAGTGTTTGTGAAATACATTGGAACTGATCCTAATAGCAGGTCTAAACACAGTTCACCAAGATCCAGATATAGTGTGTATCTATTATTCAGAAGGTTGTATCCTTCGCCCCTTTGAGTAGTGTGCTCTCAGATAGTGTGTCCTCTCCCTTAATAGGGACTATTTTAAAAGACTCCTAGTAGGGTCTGACCCTTGACCAGGTCTACTGTACTAAATATATTGTAAAGAAACTCCTAATAGGGTTAAGGATCTTCTAACAAGGATCATAATACACTAGTGCAGAATATTAGTGGGTGTCAATTCCCACCAGGGTTTTTACCTATTTGGGTTTCCCCGTAACCAAAATATTGGTGTTGTGTTCAAGTGTTCTTTCATTGTGTTAATGCTTTATGTTGAAGTATACTTAATTGGATAAATAATTGAAACTAGTAGATAACTAATTCACTCCCCCCCCCCTCAGTTATATCTTGGGACTATTCCTAACAATTGGTATCAGAGCCAAGTGCCTCAGAGAGAAATTTTAACAGCTTGAGGTTGATCAGATGGAATTCTTCAAAAAAGAAAGTCCTAAGTTTGATGGAGAGAATTATCTAGATTGGAAGAACAAGATGGTGACTCATTTGTAATGAATTTCTTTTGAAGTTTTTGATGTGACTATCAAAGCAGTCAAGATCCCTACTTTAGAAGACCTTGCAAAGGATGATGCTATAGATAAGAAAAAGGAATTATTTCATTAGAATGCAATAGCCAAAGAAGCCCTTATCAGCACCCTATTTGATAGTGAATTTTTAGAAATAAAGAAAGTAGATACAACCCACAAAATATGGAAGTACCTAGAAGACATATTTGAAGGAGACAAACAAGAAAATGATGCAAGTAGAAAAACATGGAAGAAAAGATACAATGCATTAGAGATGCTACCTAAAGAAAACATCAGATCTTACAATCAAAGGATCAATGAAGCAGTTGCTGGAATCATGAACAATGGTGGAGAGATTTCAGAGGAAGATATCATGGATAGATTGATGACTAGCCTCACTCCACAATATGAAAACAAGATCAACATCCTTAATGAGACCATGCAGCTTACATCAAATTTCAAGAGAGAGACTTTGATTAGCAAAATCTCAGCTTTTGAGATTTCAAGATTGAAGATAGAACCTAAAAGTGAGACAGCCTTTAAAGCAACAGTTCGTGGTAAGAAATCTACAAACACTTTTGGTAATTTTGATGATGATGATGATGAAGAGAAAATAGTAGATGATTTCATTTCTATGATTGCCAAAAGAGAAAAGAAAGGAAAAGGGAAATATGAAGGTCAATTTCCATTTAAATTCTTTTCACGTAATAAGATTGGTCACTTTGCATCTAAATGTCCCTTAAGAGCTAGAAAGTTCAAAAATGACTACAAGCCTAAATACTCTAAGGAATGCTACTATGCTAGAGATGGAGTTTTAGATGATGATTCAGCTGAAGAATAAATTGGATTTATTTCTATCATAGAGAAAATGAACAACAAGATAGATCATGAAGATGAGAAAGAGAAACAAGAGCTAGCATTGATTTCACAAGCTGATATAAGGATAGACTGGATTATAGATAGTGGTTGTTCACATCACATGATAGGTGATAAAGATAGATTTGTTCATCTAGACAAATACAATGGTGGAATGGTTAGATTTGGAGATAACACTCCTAAACCCATCATTGGTAGAGGAGCCATCACCTTGGATGGAAAGAACAGTACTAATGTTCTTTATGTCGATGGTTTGAAACATAACCTACTAAGTGTTGGGCAATTACTTGAAAAAGGTTACAGATTGGAATTCAATGGAAACAAGTGCATCATTAATAACAAAGAAGGAGAAATAATTGCATCAAGATCAAAGTGTTAGGAATGTGAACACTAAGAGGGGGGGGGGGTGAATTAGTGTTTATTGTATTTTAACTTTTCACTTTAATCTTTATGCTGAACTTAAATGCTTAAGTACTGAAATAAACATTCACATAAACATGAAACATGAAATCAACACATGACACCAATATGATTATGGGGAAACCCAAATAGGTAAAAACCCCGGTGGGAATTGATACCCACTAATATTCTGCACTAGTGTTTTGTGATCCTTGTTAGAAGATCCTTTACCCTGTTAGGAGTAGCTTTATAATTATTTAAGTACAGTAGACCTTGTTAAGGGTTAGACCTTGTTAGGAGTCTTTTACAATAGTCCCTATTAGTGGAGAGGATGCATTTTCCAAGAGCTCACTGCTCAAGTGGTGAAGGCTACAACCTTTTGATCTTAGATACACACTATATCTATAGGATGAACTATCACTGTGACATTGCTTGTCAGATCAGTTCCTTTGATGCACTGATGCTTTGACCTCTAGAAAATCTCTAATACATCTTCTAGTGTCTCCACACACTTCTTCTCTACTTATTACAACTCTCTATCAACTTCCATACTGAATACAATGGACGCACCTTATATTTATATGCTCATACAAAATACACAATTAGGTCGGCCCTATAACTAATTAAAAAAAACACTTCCAAATGAATTGGCTTAAGTGTGCTTACAATTATACATATAAACATGTTGGCAACCTATATACAATGGGTGCATAGCCTTTACAATATTACATTAAAACCACAAACCAAAATACCAACTATCAGCTCCATGCTCTGTTCTTTGCTGGCACACACTGGCTGTGCAACTTCAACTATCTATAACTTTCTCATCCTTTCACATATGATCATGTACTCATATACTAAGAAATAATATATTCTAACCAGCTTAACTTCTATGGTGCATATCATAATTCATTCGTATGCATGTGCGTTGATGCTCTGAGCTGCAGGAACTCTGTACACTGTCCAGTCTTTAACACTTAACCAAATTCTGATCTTTACATCAAGTGTGTTGAATCCAAAATGCTATATGACTTTGTTTCCATAATGAAAACACTATATCTAGTCATATACCTTAGTATAGACAACTTTCCAACAATCTCCCCCTTTGTCATTGATGGCAACAAAGGAATATGGCCAAGTTGCTAACTGTCCCTTAACACAAAAAACTTTTGTCTTCTATACATTTCTTATACATAATCTTATATCTCTCTATACATATTATACTCCATATTCTATACACAACTCCCCCTTTGACATTAATGACAAAGGTGTACCAAAAAATTTTATCTACACATACTTACTTAGGGAAAACATCTAGATATGCTATCTTGAGATTCTGGATCTCCTTCTTCCAAAAAGTTATCAAAGAGTTAACTATCTAGAGATGGGTGCATAAAGAATATTCAAGGTTCTCCATCTTCTTCAAATCTATGCTTGGACCTTGATCATAGGTTATCATGGTCGCATCAATCTCCTTTATGTTCTAATTGAGAATGTCTAGTGAGGACGCAAGAGCATTCCTCAACTGAGTCTATCTAGACCTTATCTTTTCCATATCTTTCTCTGCCTTCTCAATTTTGTCCAACTAACCTTGGTAGATATTGTTGCACATGTTCACATCAGTGGATGTGTCTTTTACTAAACTCTCCACCTACTCAATCATATCTTTTTCCTCTTGCATTTTCTTAAGATGGGCATTAGTAAGCTTATCTTGATCCATGCAGACTGTAATGAATTTCCTTCCTTGATCAATTTTTTTTTTTAAAGATTCTTGTCCTATCTTGAGTGAATTCATATCTAGTGCAAAGTTGCTTATCAAATCATTCAATCTCTTCTTTAGGTACTTCTCTTCTACAACTTTGGATGCAGGTTCTTCAAGGCTTGAAAAATCACTTTTGAACTGTGAGATAAATGTACTCACATCATCAACCGAGTGTACCTTGTACACTTTCTTGTCTTTTGGAAATAGACTATTTAGTATGTTCACAGATTCCACAAGGAGAGGATTTCTCATGACTTGTTTCTCCTCTGCCTTCTCCATAGCTAAGACACTAAACTTAATCAAGTTTTCTTCTCTCCATGAGTCCAAACTAGATGTGTCAGGTGTCAAACTTGACAACAATGTTGAGGAGGGAGTGATGGGAGTGCTATCCATCACTCCCTCATCCATTTTCTTCCTTCTTTCTCATCTGATATATTTTCAATCAATACCTCTTCTTGATGAGTGGGAGGTGTGCTGCTACATAAAATCTCAACTTCTTGTGTGCTCACAAAAGCTTCTTCAAAATTGTCCAATTCTATGTTAGTGGCCACTATGGCTATCTCCACATTATCAATGATAATGGTGTTGTTTTTGAGTGTTTCTAACATGGGCATAGACTTGTCTAACTATATTTGTAATTCCACTACAGGCGCTAAATCCCGAGGACCTGTAGACTATACCTTGATAGTCTCTGTTGCTTTGTCTTGCTTACTAGGTACTTGAGAGATGGATGCAGACATAGGTTTCATGTGTTTTTCTAAGAATACCTTCTCAAAGGCCTTCTCTATTTCCTTAGAGATCATCTCATAGTCTTTTTTCATGAGGTGTAGTGTTCTCATTTTTTACCTTAAGTGCGGCTTCACCAAATTCAACAATAGTGACTTTTCTTCAATAGAACATACTAGAAGAGTGGAATCAAGAATTTTTTCCCTTATTCTAAAGTCTTCTTTAGTAGCTTGTCTCTTCAAGGTATCCATTATCTCCCATACTTTATCTGGGATTGTTGTTTTCAATTCAAGAACTGTCTTCTTGAACTTTATCATATGTTTAACAATCATATCATGTATTTTTTATTTGTCAATCTCACTGTATGTTTCATAAAACTTCCCTACTTGATCAATTTTGCCCTCATCAACAATTCTTGTGCTCAATAATTTAAGGCTAGGTCTAAATCCTACCTTAGGAGGTGTTTGAATGTTTTTATTGCTCCTTGTAGTTTGTGAGGATGGATGACTAGTGTTGGTTTCTTTCTTCCTTTTGACTATTGGCTTATACTATGGAGGAGCATTAGAATCATTGGTTTATTTGGGTGCAGAAGGAGTGTTATCAGTTATATCCTTCTGGCTTTTTCAATTTTTAACTTCTTCATCTTAGGATCTTCTTGTTCTTCTTCTGTTGCTATGCTTTTCATTTCCAAAGCAATCTTCTCTTCCCTTGCCTTGTCAAGGTCTTCTTGAGATACACCATGTATTCTCAAGATCTTTGATGTGACTTTAGCAACCTTTCTTTTTGTTGCTACATTGTTTAGCTTTGCATCTACTTCTCTTTTCTTCTCTACATATGTTCCCCATCTAGGTTCATTAGGATCTTTGGGGGCTGACAGTAGTACCTGCGCATATTATTCAAGGACTTGTTCCTCTACCTCATAACCAAGTGGATGAATCCACTTAGTTCTTGGCTCAACAACTTCCATACAAGTTGTATCTATCTCTACCATAAAGAAAATAGTATCCTTATACTTTTCCACAATGCTTTTTGGAATTCTATACCTCATTTGCATCTTGACCCTAAAGGTCTTCAATTCCAATGTCACATAATCTCTCAATGTGCTTTCTGTGGATGCTTTATTAGATATCTTTGGCATGGTTGGAATAGTCTTGTCCAAGTACAAATCTGATACTCTCCCAACTATATGAAGGTACATGTAAATGATCAATGAACCAAACCTAAATATATTTGTCTTGTCATGCTTGATGGCCTTGATGTTATCAATCAACTGTGCACACAAGATCTCACACAAGTTGAATTCCCCATCTTCCTTCACAAGTCTAATGGCTGCTAGAATAGTGCCCGCAGACACACTATTCACCCTGCTGGTGTGATGAAACCTATATCCTAGTATTATTGACATCAATTTGATGTTTGCTTGCTCAATAGGCTCAATTTTCATGCCACACCTATCACTCCTTGACTTACATGTCTGCTCAACCATCTTTCTGACATCCTTGCCCATAGGAAGGATGACACCTATCCTAGAAAGGCATGTCATCTCATGAATCAAGTCACTAGTGATTCTTACTGGTACGTCACCAATCCAAAACAAATCATCATGAATTCTGCTTAATAAAATCTTTATCCATTCTATCTCATAGAATTCATATGCCATAGCATACTCAACAATAGAGTGATCATTCCATTTAGCATATTCATCCATGAATGTTTTGTCAAGTTTCAACATGGTATCCATGTGTGCTCTTAGCCTATCCAATCCAACTGGTTCCTTCTTACAGTAGATATATGCCCTAATATCTTCCCCGTGCATGACACCCATAGGCATGTAGGAGAAAGATCCCTCTAAATCATCTAGGGTTGATTTAAATGGATGTTTCTTGAAAACATATCTCTTCTTCTCAGCAACATCATAAACAATGGGAGCGGCCATGACATACTTGTAAATGTTTTCCATCTGAACTATGAGATAATCTTAAGGCTTCTGAATTAGTGCAATGAACTTAGGGTTTCTACAACTAACCAAATGCACTACAAACACTGATAGATCAATCTCCAAGTAACTTTTTGTGTACTTAAAAGTGAAAATTTTGCCATTAATGCAAGTCGCGTAAACTAGGTTGTCACTTCAAAATTTGCAACTCGAGTTCTGTTCACAATCAGCATGTGCACTTTTGTACATAGGTACCTTTATACTCCAAAAGCTTAAGTCCAAAGCCACATACTCTAAGGATGAGTATACCAGCCACATAGGGGTCTAGAGATAAATTAGCTCCCCCTATGAACCTGAGGGCCATTCATCCAGATGTAGAGGGTGCGTCCACTGCAGATGCATCTAATACATTCTCATCAGTCTTGTCCTTCTTTTTCTCTGACCAAATCATGCTCACATCATCTGAGGCTTTGACAAAATTAACTTCTCCTACAAGATCCAAAACTAGTTCTTTGGCCTTTTTAGGGCTTCCCTGACCTTGCATCCTTGATCTATAGAACCTTGAGATATGTCCAGCCTTGTTACAAAAGTGAAAAATGACTGGAGGTCTTATATTCCTCCGTGCATTGACATGAGTCACCATTCAACATTGTTTTGTTGTGTGACCATTATAGTTACATATCTGGCATGTAACATTCTAAGAACTTCTTACATTTGTCTAATTTTGATTTCTCTAATCTTACCGAATCATGTTCTTCTTACTAGTCTTGCAATTCATAGCTCTATGACCAAACTTGTTGCATGAATAATAGTAACCATTAAAAGGTCTTACCTCTATATAGTTCCTTACAATGTGTCCATGCTTGTTACATGCAAAACAAGTGCATTCTCCTTGCTTGCACTCATTCTTAGGTGGTCCACCATTATCTTTGGCTTGATCATCAGTATTTTTAGCATCAGTAGAGTCCTTTTGAGAATCATTTCTTGCTCACATACAGTCAATTTGATTTTGTGCTTCATTGTATCCAATACAGCTAGTGTCTCCTTTGGCTCTTCTTGCATACAACTGAGATTATATTAAATCAGAATTGGTGTGTAACTTGTCAATATGATTCTTTGTTGCTTTCAATTCAGACTCCAAGATTTCTTTTCTATTCCTTATCTCCAAGATTTCCATGTTTTCTTTCCTTATTTCTTCATTCAGCTGAAGGTTCTCTTTGATCTGTTCATCACAGAATTTCTGATTATTAGTCAACTTATCATCAAACTCTTCAAGTTGTTCTTTTAAGGATTTATTTTCTTCATTTAGCTTTTTGACCATTGTCCCTAGATCATTGGTAGAGAATTATTTCAAATCTTTCCTTAGCTTTTTGATGACTAATTAAGCATCACTGAGTTTATCCTTTAGTTCTTTAGATTCTCTCTCTGACTTGTCCAACTCTTCAAGAGCAGCTTCCAGATTTATTTTTAGATGTTTCATTTCTACTTTGTCCATGATCTCCTCAAGTGGTTAAACTTTTATGCTAAGGACCAGAGCTTTTATACCAATTGTTAGGAATGGGAACGCTAAGAGGGGGGGTGAATTAGTGTTCTCTGTATTTTAACTTTTCACTTTAATCTTTATGCTGAACTTAAATGCTTAAGTATTGAAATAAAAATTCACATAAACATGAAACTTGAAATCAACACATGACACCAATATGATTACAGGGAAACCCAAATAGGTAAAAGCCCCAATGGGAATTGATACCCACTAATATTCTGCACTAGTGTTTTGTGATCCTTGTTAGAAGATCCTTTTCCCTATTAGGAGTAGCTTTACAATGCTTTAAGTACAGTAGACCTTGTTAAGGGTTGGACCCTGTTAGGAGTCTTTAACAATAGTCCCTATTAGGGGAGAGGATGCATTGTTTAAGAGCTCACTGCTCAAGTGGTGAAGGCTACAACCTTCTGATCTTAGATACACACTATATTTGTAGGATGAATTGTCACTGTGACACTTCTTTTCAGATCAGTTCCTTTGATGCACTGATGCTTTGACCTCTAGCAAAGCTCTAATACATCTTCTAATTTCTTCGCACACTTCTACTTTTCTTATTACAACTCTCTATCAACTTCCATACTAAATACAATGGGAACACCTTATATTTATACGCTCATAAAAAATACACAATTAGGTTGGCCCAATAACTAATTACAAACAATTCTTCCAAATGAATTGGCTTAAGCATTCTTACAATTATACATATATGTCAAAAACCTAAATACAATGGGTGCATAGACTTTATAATATTACATTACAATCGCAAACCAAAATACTAACTGTCAACTCCATGCTCTGTTCTCTACTGGCACACACTGGCTGTGCAACTTCAACTATATGTAACTTTCTCATCCTTGCACATATGATCATGCACTCATAGACTAAGCAAGAATATAGTCTAACCAACTTAAATTCTAGGGTGCATACCATAATTCATCTATACGCACATACGTTGATGCTCTGAGCTATAGGAACTCTTTACACTATCTAGTCTTCAACACTTAACAGAATTCTGATCTTTACATCAAGTGCACTGACTCCAAACTACTATAAGAATTTGTTTCCATAGTGACAACACTATATCTAGTCATATACCTCAGTATAGACAACTTGCCAACATAAATACTAAAGGTAATATTTTTCAACTTAATCCAAAAGCAAGCTATTTTGTTGCTAAAGTAGATGATAGTTGTTTGTGGCATAAAAGACTATGTCATATCAATTTTTATAGCATAGTAAAGATAAGGAATGTAAAGGAAGTAAGAGATCTACCTAGCATAGCAAAGCTAGTGGATACTATATGCAGGGAATGTGTGATGGTAAAGCATGTGAGAAACCCATTCAAGAGAAAGCTCAATTCAATAGAGAACAAGTTGGATTTGATTCATATAGACCTATGTGGACCAACTAAAACAAGATCATACTATGGTGAAAGGTATTTCATTTTGTTTCTTGATGACCATACTAGAATGATGTGGGTTGCATTCTTGAAAGACAAGTCAGAAGCATTTGAGAAGTTCAAAATATTCAAAGCTAAGGTTGAGAATGAATCTGGAACAAAGATAAAATGTTTAAGATTGGATAGAGGAGGAGAATTCACATCTGATAGATTCTATGAGTACTGCAAAGAACATGGCATCACAAGGAAGTTGAGTGCACCTAGAACCCCTCAACATAATGGAATTGCAGAGAGAAGGAATACGATCATCCTTGATATAGCGTGCACCATCATGATTGAAGGAAAAGTTGTACACACCTATTGGAGAGATGAAATCAATACAATAGTCTATACCATCAATAGAATTCAATTGAGGCCTAGCGCAGACAAAACACCATATGAGCTATGGTTTGGTAATGTTCCCACAGTAAATACTTCATAATCTTTGGAAGCAAGTGCTACATCAAGAGAGATGAAGCAGTAGGAAAGTTTGATGAAAGAAGAGATGAAGATATTTTACTTGGTTACTCTACTAAAAGTAAAGCTTATAGATGTTTCAATTTAAGATTGAAAAAGCTCATTAAAATTGCTCATGTTAAGATTGATGAAAAGTTTATGATTCAAGAAAGATATCATGATTACTCACCCATGATTGAAGAAGAACCTAGACCCTCCACTAGTCAGACAGTTATTGAAGAAATGTTTGATAGTATTGATGTGTTATTCAATGACCCTGAGACAAGTGAAGAAGAAATTCCTAAGGAAGATGAGACAGTATCACCTAAAGTTCAAAAGTTTACATATAGAAACCATTCCAAGAAAGATATCATTGGAGATCAGAGTGGAAAAGTCTTAACAAGATCACAAGAAAAGAACTTAGCTAGCAATGAGGCGGTTTGCTTACTATCTCAGATTGAACCCTTAAGTGTTGAAGATGCATGTAATGATTCAGATTGGCATGATGCTATGAAAGAAGAACTTGATCAGATTATTAAGAATTACACTTGGGAACTGGTCCCAATACCTAGTGATAAGAATGTGATTGGAACAAAGTGGATATTCAGAAACAAGATCAATGTAGATGGTATAGTAGTAAGAAATAAAGAAAGGTTAGTATGTAAGGGATATGCACAAAGAGAAGGTGTTGATTATTCAGACACATTTGCATTAGTGAGCAGATTAGAAGCTATTAAGTTGTTTCTAGCTTATACAACATTCAAAAACTTCAAAGTTTATCAGATGGATGTCAAGTCAGCATTCCTGAATGGAGAATTAAAAGAATAAGAATATATTGAGAAGCCAGAAATATTTACTCTATCAGATAGACCTGATATGGTATGTAGATTGAAGAAAGCCCTCTATGGACTTAAGTAAGCCCCTAGAGCTTGGTACGAGAGACTTGATGGATATCTAACAAAGGTTTGATTCAAGAAAGGAGCAGTAGATTGTAACCTATTCATAAGAGAGACATCTGAAGGACTACTACTTGTAGCTATATTTGTTGATGGCATTATCTTTGGAGGTAATGACAAACTCAGTGCTGAATTTTCTAAAGAGATGCAGAGTGAATTTGAGATGACCATGATTGGACCTATCAAATACTTTTTGGGATTGAATGTACAATAGACAGAGAAAGGAATTTTCATTAATTAGTCAAAGTATGTGAAAGAGATATTGAAGAAATTCAATACGGATGATTGTAAGCCAGTAGGGACGCCTATGATAACTGGATGCAAGATTACAAAAGAAGATGACTCACCAATATTAGATATAACATTATACAAGTCTATGATTGGAAAACTTATTTATCTTACTCAGACCAGACTAGATATTTCCAATGCAGTTGGCATAGTTGGAAGATTTGCAGTAAAGCCTAAAAAAAGTCACCTCATGGTAGTAAAAATGATATTTAGATATTTGCAAGGAATTATAGACTATGGTCTATGGTATCCTAATTTAGAAAATGTTGAGCTTCATGTGTACACTGATGTAGATTGGGTAGGATGCATTGATGACAAAAAGAGTACATCAGGTGGAGCAGTGTTTCTTGGTGATAGACTTGTCATTTTGACAAGCAAGAAACACAATTGTATTTCTCAGTCAACAACAGAAGTGGAGTATGTTTCAGTAGCCTTGAATTGTTCTAAAATTGTTTGGATCAAGCAGATGATAAAGGATTTTGAAATTCAGATTGATTATCCTATTATTATTCACTTTGATAACACTAGCACTATCAACATGTTGAAGAACCCTATGATGCATGCAAAGACAAAGCACATTGAGATCAAGTATCACTTCCTAAGAGAGAAAGTGGTAGAGAAAGAAGTTAAGGTGGACTATGTAAGTACTAAAGATTAGTTAGTAGACATATTCACAAATCCCTTGCCTAAGGATACTTTTGAGTATCTCACAGAGAAGTTGGGAGTAATTCCCTTCCCTGACTCTGCTTAGAATAAAGAAGGAAAAGCATCAGTCCTCAAGGACTGATGGATGGTTGACTACTCTACTTCTGGAGTAGTACTAGTGCTTAAACTATTTGGAACCCTTTTCCATTGATGTCAAAGGGGGAGTAATATATAGTCATGAAAAATAGAAGTAAAAGAAGGAGTAATATACTAAGGGGAGTAGTATTCAGTTATGATAGTAGTTCAGTTGAGGAAATGGAGAATGTTGAAGAATATTGCAGCAGATGGATGACTCATCTTTGGGGGATTTTTGAAGAGGAAATGGAGAATGTTATAAATGAATTATTCATTTGGATTGGTGGAGTTTTTCATTCCATATGTTGCCATCAATGCCAAAGGGGGAGATTGTTGGAGATTTGCCAACAGGCCAGTACTGACTGTATGTTTGTCATTAATGACAACATATGGTAAGTAGCATGCATGGAAGACTTATGTAGTAATATTTTAGTATATGTAGCATGGACATGTTATCAGGATGATATCATGGGTGTAGAGGTTAATTGTTAGTATAGACAGTTATATAGCAGCTTGTGTCAGCGGTGTTCCTGATAGAGTAATAGGTAGTGTTCTATGTATAGTTGTCCATATAGTTATCATGGAGCCTTGCGCACTTGGCTATATGATGAAGGCATGTTAGTGATGTTACATTCATGGACACAAAGTATGATGATCATTAGAAGTGAAGTTATGCAGTCGCTATTCACCTATAGTAGTTTCCTGTGTTTGTTCAGAAGAGCCGACAGAGATTATATTGGTTCTAGAGTTGGGCCTATCATTTAGGTATGTGCCCTTGGATTTAAGCTTGTAGAAGAGTTAGTGATGTTTAATTAAGAGTGCATGAATTAATTCATCTTGAGGAGAAAGATACATTTATTTTGGTAGAGCCGATAGTGTGTAGCATGCGTCTACAATTATCTTATTGGATAGGTCCTAGAATGTGTTGCGTGCTTAGTAGAGCTAACTAAATTATTATTGGAGTTTGTTATGGTTTCTCTATTATGATTTAAAGGTGGTTCTAATAGGCTAACTTGATTATATCATTTAGAAGAAATATATTTATAGGTAGTCATTTGTGATTGCTAGAGTGTGGTTCATAGTTGATTGTGAAGAGCATAGCAGAGTGTGTGAAGTGTTGAGCCATCAAAAGAAGGTCTATGTGACCAAGTAAAGTGTTTGTGCTATACATTGGAATTGATCCAAACAACAGGTCTAAACACAGTTCACCAAGATCCAGATATAGTGTGTATATATTATTCAGAAGGTTGTAGCCTTCACCCCTTTGAGCAGTGTGCTCTCAAATAGTGCATCCTCTCCCCTAATAGGGACTATTGTAAAAGACTCCTAAGAGGGTATGACCCTTGACCAGGTCTACTATACTAAATATATTGTAAAGAAACTCCTAATAGGGTTAAGGATCTTCTAACAAGGATCATAATACACTAGTGCAAAATATTAGTGGGTGTCAATTCCCACCGGGGTTTTTACCTATTTGGCTTTCCCTGTAACCAAAATATTGGTGTTGTGTTCAAGTGTTATTTTCATTGCATTTATGCTTTATGTTTAAGTATACTTAATTGGATAAAGAATTGAAACTAGTATATAACTGATTCACCCCCTGCCCCCCCCTCTCAGTTATCTCTTGGGACTATTCCTAACAGTTTATAATTAAAGCTTGTATTAAATAGATTAAATATTTAAAGAATCCTAAAACCATGCAATTAAACATTTAATTATTTAATAAATCTCACAAGCATATTTAAATCTAATTTTAATTAAATAATCAATTAAATCCAAATATTCAAATATTTGACTTTTAATTAATTTTCTCAAATAAATATAGGACTATGATTAATATTAAATTTCAACTATAATCATTAAATTAATAATAACATAAAATCACCCACTTAAAAAATAAATCAACTGAAATCAAGAAAAATAAAACCAAGCAACCTCAAGAAAGGGATCCATGAATTCATGTCAACTAGCGAATCTAGGTAGGGTAGTCAAACTGATACTTGTCCAATCCTAGGATAATTAGACTTAGGTTAGGGTTTTGGGTCTGACTATTAACTCCCCTCTTTACCATTGATATGAATATTTATGGGCAAGCTCACTCCTGCCAATTCAGGGAAGATGATGCCATGTACCTGAAAACCTATCATCACAAGAAGAAGCATGTACATCCAATATATATAGAAAAATGATAGGGTATGGTCAGACATGTGGATCTCGACAATGAAAGTAACTATGCCTCCATCCTCTACCACACAAACATACCAAATGGGTAAACACACATGATAACCATACACATGCAAGTATGGGGTCAGTAACATCATAAACCAATATTAATCATAAAACATAACATCATGATAATATCATCATCTAATCTATGAAAACACATGATAAACATATAATGATCAATAATCCATTGAAATAATAATTGCTCACAAGAAATGTGGCCTAAAAGAATTTGGCCAATCAACTGAAATACAAACCTAAAAGAGTATGACAACATAAATAGAAAGCAAACTATGGGTGGGTACTACACTCTATCAAACACGCCAAAGTCAACAAACTCCCCCTTTGGAATTGATGTAAAATATCTCTTCCTTCTCCCCCTTTTGACAACATATGACAAAGGGATTATCAAACTCTCAATCAACTCCCCTGTAGTGTGTGCTTGTAGAAACATTTTCAGCACTGGTCTCTTCAATGTTTGAAATTAGTAAGCCACAAATTCATCAATCTTGTCCTTATTGTATTTTTTGCACTACTAAATACCACTAGAACTTGTAACTCTCATGATCATATTCAAGAATGTCACTAGATTAATCAAACACCAAATCATACTAGAGGCTAATCAATGTATAATATACTATCAAATTATGAATTAGATGACCTCATTCTAGATCTATAAGCTTTTGTATCATGCTATCTTCAAAAATGTCGACATTTCTCAACAACAACAATTTTTTGTTATAAGGCTGAGTATTGCAATGGGAGAGGATTTGAGTGGAAGAGGAGAGAATTTGAGCGGGAAAGGTGTGGATTCAAACTGTGAGAAGGATGATGGCAGTGTGGCTGCTGGTTCTAGTTTTGGCCATCATACTAGTGAGGGGCCTTGGGCCTTGGGGATGCCTTCTACACCAGTACTAGATCTGGTGTTAGATTCTTCTTTGTGGGGATAGGGGTTTCCTTTCCTGAGTAGGGTGTCATGGGTACCCCCTCGAAGGTAGCATCAAATGGGGCTCTACCTGTGTGTGAAGTTGTGTTAGGAGAAGGGCCTAGCCTGACTTCTAAAGTGTTGAATGTTGAGGTTATTCCTTCAAAGGACCCACTAGTGGGGTGAAAAAGCATCTCAGTAGATGGCAATGCTAAAGTCAACCCTCGTAGTCCAAAAAAGTGTTTGGATCTTGTGGGAGTGAGAAAGGAGGTAGAAACTTTGCCCTCTAAAGAACTAGTAAAGGCTTTTCTTCAAGAAGGAGAAGTTGCTATTTTTGTTCTTGACTCCATGGTGGATCAATCTATTTCAGCCATGGAATTCATGCTAGTTGGTAAGTTTTTGGGCCCACGACCTAATATTGAGGTGGTTAGAACTTTTGTTAAAAAATAATGGGCTTTGAAAGGTCATGTGGACATCGCGGCCCTTCCTAAAGGCTTTCTATCTTTTTCCTTCTCTAATAATGAAGATTAGGAGTATGTTTTGTGTGGGGGTCCTTGGATGTTTGGAAGAACGGTTGTTGCCTTATGCAAGTGGACTCCTAACTGGAACTACTCTAATAAAAAATTTTATGGCAACTCCAGTCTGGGTTAGGTTTCCTGGACTACCTCTAGAATATTGGAATGAGGGGGTCTTTAAAGGCTTAGCGTCTTCTTTTGGGGTAGAACTTATTTTAGTCAATCTTATGATGATAGCCAAGTCCAGACTTGTCTTTGCTAGGATTTGTGTTAATATTGGTCAGTTTGAGAATCTTCCCTCAGTTATCAATATTAATTCTAAACTGAGTCAGTGTAAACAGGAGGTGACCTTTGAATCATTTTCATTTGCCTACTTTGTCTGTCACAAAATGGGCCACTAGGTGAAACATTTCCCAAAGAAATCTCGTAAGGTTTCTTCGCTAGCTGATTCAGAACCTAAAAAAACTACTAGACAAGTCTAGAAGGAGGTCAAAGGTGATAGTATCAGTAATAATGAAGCTTCGACAGAGAAAGTGGTTTCTAATGCAACTCCAGTTTTAGAGGAGGGAAAAATAGTTGAACCTGTATCACATGTGTTAGATTCGGTCACTATTTCCAATAAGGAGGTGGTATCATAGGAGAATATCCAGATGATCTCTACTTCTTCTAAAACCCCTGACAAATTAGTGGGTGTGGGTCTTTCTGATGAGGACTCGGTCCCAATGGTGGTGCTAGTTCCTATTCTGGAAGAGGTGTCTAATATTGGACCCTTGGAAGACAAAGCTTTTGTTGAAGATCTAAAAACTGATGATGACTCATCCTCTGTTCTTGATACCCTTTTGGGTTGCAGTGATGAAGATCTTGTTGCTAGAGAAGAACCCATTAATGGGAATGGAATTTGGACTGTTCAAAACGGGAAGAAGGAAAAAAAGAAAGAGAAGAAAATGGAACCTGCTACTCCGAGATCCAAGGGAGTCACCACTCAAAGTAAAGTAGATGGAGGATCCAAGCTAAAAGTGGATGTTGGATCTCACAAAAATTCCCAAGGTAGATATACCAAAAGAGAAATTAGAGAGAGGGAAAGCAAAAAGGATATTGCGTATGGTAAGAAACTTACTATTCAGGGAGTTTGTACTCCAAATAAGAAATGAAGCTCATTTCATGGAATATAAGAGGGCTGAATGCCCCTCATAAATAAGACATTCTTAGGAATCTAGTAAGAGATCACAAACCTGATATTATTTTTGTTTAAGAAACTAAGATGGGTAAAGAGAAGGTGGAAAAAATTAGAATCTTTAAAAATAATGGGGTTGTTGGCTTTAGCTCTGAAGGGGCTTCGGGAGGGGTTGCTATTTTTTGGAATCAGAATCATGTTAGGGGATCTATGGTTTTAGAAGATCTGAATTGCCTCAGCATTAAATTTTTTCATCTTAAGTTGGATTTTGAATGGGTTGCTACTACAATTTATGCCCCCAATACCAAAGCTGGCAGATCTCATTTTTGGAGGAAAATTGATAATCATAGAAAAGCTTTCCAGGAGATGCCTTGGTTAGTCATTGGGGACTTCAACTACCCATTAAAAGACAATGAGAAGTCTGGTGGAGCTGGTAATCAGAGTCTTTTGGATGGTAGAATTGAGCTTACGAAATTTATTAATAAACAAGCTTTATTTGATTTGGAACTTTAGGGTGTTAATTTTACCTAGTCAAATAGAAGGGTTGGCCAAGACCTCATTCAAGTTAGATTGGATCGTTCTTTGAACATTGGTTGTTGGTTAAATTTCTTTGGGTGTATGCTGTCATCTCTTTCAAAGATTAGATCTGATCACTTCCCGATTTGCTTCAATGTAGACCCGATTACTGTGAAGGGTCATCCACCCTTTAGGTTTTAAAAAATGTGGGTGGACCATCCAGAGATTGAGCAGAATATCAAAGACTGGTGGAATGTTAATATTTAAGGTACTACCATGTTTAGAGTCATTAAGAAACTTCTCAGTGTGAAGAAACATGTGAAAATATGAAGCAAAACTACTTTTGGTGATATTTTCAAATCCAAAAGTTAGCTTAAGAAGGATCTTGATATTATTCAGAATACTATACAATAGTATGGGTTGATGGTGGAGCTGAGGGACAAGGAGGAATGCATCCTTGCTAAAACTCATAACATTATTTCTAAGGAAGAAGACTACTAGAGGCAAAGATCTAGGTCTATTTGGCTCAAAGATTGAGATAAGAATACTAGATTCTTTCATTTATCTGCTTCCAAACATAGAGCTTTTAATAGAATATCCAAACTCAAAGTGGAGGAAGGGGAAATTACAAATGATAAAGATATATCTGAGGCTTTGATTAATTTTTTCTCTTCCTTTCTTTCCAAAGATCCTAATCTTGATTTGATGAATCAAAATATCCTTCTCAATAACATTCCTTCCATTGTCAATGATTCTTCTAATCATGCTCTTACTGCCATCCCTTCTCAGGATGAAATCAAGGAAATAATTTTTTCTTTTGAAGGTGATAAATCCCCTAGGCCGGATGGGTTCCCCATGTTCTTTTTTCAAAAATATTGGCATATTTTGGAAGTGGACATCAGCAATGTTGTTAAAAAATTCTTTGGAGCCAAATCTCTACTCAAAGAGATAAATGCAACCTTTCTTTCTCTAATTCCTAAGAAGCCTGGAGTTGATTCGGTGGACTCCTTTAGACCTATTAGCCTATGCAATTCTATGTACAAAATTCCCTCTAAAGTTCTAACTTCTCATTTTCTTGATATTCTCCCTCAGATTATCTCTCCTTAATAAAGTGGCTTTGTGCCTGATAGGTAGATTCTTGATTCAATTATGAAGGTTTATGAGGTTATCCACTCTACCCAGGTCTCTCTTAATTCCAGTTTCCTTCTTAAACTAGATCTTTCAAAGGCTTATGATCGGGTGGATTGGGATTTGTTGATCAAGGTTTTAAGATCTTTTGGATTTGGTGATAAATTCCTTAAATTGATTTATCAGCTTATCAGTACTTCCACTGCTACTATTCTAATCAATGGTTCACCTACTAGGTTTTTCAAACCCTCTAGGGGATTAAGGTAGGGAGATCCTCTTTCTCCTATCCTTTTCTCTATTTTAGCTTAATGTCTGGGGTGCCTTTTTCAGAAGATTGCTTCCAATCGATCTTTTAAAGGCCTCTCCCCTTCTTCGACTTCCAATCCCTATTCACATGAATAGTTTATGGATGATACTATCATTATGGGTTTCTCTTCCATCTAGGAAGCCAAGACTATTAAACTAGCTCTTACTACCTATTCTCTTGGTTCTAGTCAATCCATTAATTGGGATAAGAGTTCTTTATTTTTTATTAATACCCTTGAGGATAGACAAAATAGAATTGCTAGAATCATAGACTGCAGAATTGAGTCTCTTCCTACTACCTATCTGGGTCTTCCTCTTGGTCTTAAACCTCTAGACTCTTTCTAGGCTAGTATCGTGGATAGATTTAACAGGAATCTAGCTGGTTGGAAAGGAGCCATCTTGAGTCAAGCTAGAAAACTTCAGCTCTTAAAGGCCTCTTTGCAAAGCCTCCCTATCTATGGTCCTAGCCTTTTTAAGAATCTTGGTAAATATGTTGATATCATTGAAAAAATCTAGAGAAATTTTTTGTGGTCGGGAGTGGAAGAAAAAAAGAGATTAGCTTTAGTCTCTTGGGATATAGTCTGCACTCCTAAAAAGTGGGGGGGTTGGGAATTCTCCCTCTAAGAATCACTAAGATGGTGCTGCTGGCCAAACAGATTTGGAGAATTTTTGGGGAAAAAAGACAATGGAATGATATCATCCATAGAAATATCTCTTCTCTTTTTCCCATATTTCAAAATTTTGGCAAATTGATTTGAAAGTGCAAGGTTCTTTTATTTGGAATAGTATTTAGAATGCTACAGATGCGACTTTTAAAGGGGCCAAATGGTTTTTAGGAAATGGTAGAAAAATATGATTTTGGGAGGATTGTTGGATTAAAGACTATCCACTAAGATCTTTCATGGCTTTTCAACCCTTCATCAACTAGTGCATTCCCACATATGGAGCTATGGTCATGGACTACTAGAGGAATGGCTCATGGATTGATCTCTCCCTTGTTAATGAAATGTTAAAACCTCTTATGTTGGATATTATGATCTGGAAGGTTAAGAATTCTAGAGAAGACAAGCTCCTTTGGGGAATCCTTCCTTCTAGAATCTTCACGGTCATGTTCTTTTTTGAGATCTTATTGAAATAATTGAATCCTCTTCCCTTTTGGGCTCAGGTGTGGGACAAATCTTTAATCCCTAAAATTAACATTTTTTTATGGTTGGTTTTGCAGAATAAAATCCTCACGATTGAAAATCTCCAAAAATGGGGAATGATGTTGAGTAACAGATGTTTCTTATGTAAAAAAGTAGAGGAAATGGTTTTTCATCTTTCCATTGATTTTAGTTATGCTTGGGAGGTTTGGAACCTATTATTACAATGCTAGGAGATTAAGTGGTTTTTTCCCAATAACATGGAAAGTTTTTGTAATCAGTGGAGAAAAGATGAGACTCCCATTGATCAACATCTATGGAATATCATCCCACCCCATGTGATGTGGAGACTATGGAGAGAATGCAATGAAAGAGTCTTCAGGAATATGGATCTTCCACCTAAGGTGATAGCTGAGAAGATAAAGAGAAGCATTAAGGAAAACTTCAAAATGTCATCTAGAAGGATGCTGGATTTTAATGTTGGTGACATGAGTGTGGGGATAACATAAAAAAACCCTAATCCAAGGGAGAATGCCATATGGCTTTCTCCTTCCCTCGGATGGATAAAAATAAATTTTGACGACACCACTAAGGGCAACTCAGGCCCAGCTAGCTATGGGGGTCTCATCCATGATGACATGGATAATTGTCTGGCTATGGTGGTGATGCCTATTGGGGTGAAAAACAACCACATGGTGGAGGCTATGGCCCTTCTTTAGATGCTCAAAATTGTCAAGGAAAATATGGCCCAGAATGTTTGGATCGAGGGTGACTCATTGAATATTTTAAAATGCATCAGTGACAAGACTAAGCCATCATGGACCATTAAGGAGATTATCAAGGAGGCCAAGGTCATTATTAATTCCTTTAAACAAGTCATTATATCTCACGTATACCAAGAAGTGAATTGTACCGCTGATGAGTTGGCCAATTTTGTGGTAAAATCCAAGGATATCATGATTTGGCATGATTATGATAATCTAACCATCAATATGAAAGCCAAGTTGGCCTTTGACAGGTCCCAAAGAAAAATGGTGGATTCGGAGAATCTTGAGAAGTTATGATGATAAGAAACATTTTAGAGAAATAGAGGAAAATGATTATGAAAAGTGGTGTCTTTCCCAAGAGTACTAATTGCAGACATGAGTTAACCCTTGTTAACTTCAAAGTTGCCTATTATCGTAACATTTGGTATTTCTCTGCAATTACTATTATCTTTGTTAGCTGTGAAATCATGGGGGGTGGGTTAAACCGCAAAGAGCTGAAGGACTATGCTAAATGGAAAAAAATACCAGAAGCTTGGGATACTCTCACTAAGGGGGGTCTTAATATTGGAAACTGAAATTGAAACAATTGTTGTATTGTCATTGATGTCAAACCTTAACTGGTAAGACTATTGCTACTTAGGAAAGTACTATATCTATTTGAGTGTTGCTAAGGGGCTAGGCAAGGTTGGTAACAATAGAACCTAAGGAAAGGTTGAGTTATCTTGATACTACAAAGTGTACTTGAATATGTTGCACAATGATGAGACAATGTATTGTTTATCTTAGTAAGACTAAAGAGTAAACTGGTAGGCTTGACTAAGAAAAGAATGGAAAAATCATGTTTAAGCCGAGTAATGTTAGTGTCGACCGAGTCAATGTATGCTGAGCAAAATTTTAGTGTCGACCAAACAACATTTAGTTGCCGATGAAGACAATGTAAGCTGAGGAAACATTTTTAGTAATGACCGAGCTTTCTACATGAAGACCGAGTAGTTGATCACAGTATTGACCGAGCATCAACAATTTTATATTTGAAGAGAATTTAATTTTGGAGCCGACATTGTTGAATTATTAGATTATGTAAAACATGTTGACTTTATTTATTGATTATTTGAAAGCATTAAATGCATTGTAAAACATTTTATTGTAAATCTTTAAGAGATTTGAGATGATTCTAGAAAAGGAGCCAAAGAACATGAAGCGGGTAGATTCAATGAATCTAACCTAACCCTAAGATCTACGAATGAGATTGAACAGCATAAGATGAGTTAACCTAATTGAGAAAAATATAAAGTGTTGGATATGCAAATGCATGAGAGAATAGAGAATGCTGGAAGAGTAAAATTTTATTGATTGAATAAGTAGAAAAGGCTAAAGGAGAATTGTGGTGGTTGCTTGAAGAAAAGTTATGAGCAGATCAGAGATGGAGATGGAAAAGTTTCAAAGTCAGTAAACCAGCATTAGTGTATGGAATCAGATCTGATATTTACAAAGTGAGTTGTATATTTTTTAGATAAATATTGCTGCTACTTTCTAACCATTGTAACAGTCAAAATCCTTTTAACAGAGGTTGACCTAATAGTCATATGTTAAATCCTTTGAACAAGGTTGCATTCTAGTGGAGTGTATGTAAGTTCTATGACTAGGCTCAGTTTTAACAAGGTGATTGAAATCCTTTAACTGGGTCACACCTAACAGTGTGTATTGTAACCTTTGGCAGGGTTGGCTTTTTACCAAGCTCACTTCAGAAGAGTGAAAATAATCGTAGCATGTTACAAAGTGGTTTTTCCCAAATTGGGTTTCCACTATAAATCTTGGTGTTAATACTTATGTGAATGTTTTGATTTGAACATTACTATGTTTTACAAGTTAAGTTATAGCTGGGTAGTGAACTGCATTGTTGTATGTTTCTATTATTGAATTAGTGATGACCGAGTTTGTTTTGGTTATTGGATCTAATTTAAAGGAAAAGTTTTGAGATTATTTTATACATCAGGACCTGAGAACAACTGATTCACCCCCCCTCTTTGTTGTTCTAAATCATATTAACAATTGGTATCAGAGCTTTGTTTCTTATTATTAGTGTTGACATATATCAAGTTTAAAGGGGCTTGAAGTAAATGATCGTGATGTATAAGAAGGAGGTACCAAAGCTAAATAAGGAAAACTTCCCTGCATGGCAAAGCTTGATGAAGCTGCATCTGGCTAGTATTGGTGACTATGCAAAGTACTACATTGAAAATAGCTATGTCTCACTTGTCACACCTTTGCTTGCTGAAGAAATGAGAGCTAAGAAAGAACATAATCAGGCAATGCTGGAAATTGCATCTGCCCTAAGCTATCCAGAATTTGAGGACATTAAAGACTGCACAACTACTAAGGATATGTGGGACACTCTTGCAAGGATCTATGGTCGTGACTTGAATGTGCTGAAAGCAAAGGCCGAGAGTCTTAGAGGTAAGTTTGATGAAATTAGAATGCAAGAAGGTGAAAACATTGCACAATATTGTGGTAGAATAGAAGTTGTGAATGCTATTAGAGGAGCAAATGGGGCTATTGATGATGAAACTATAATTGGGAAAGTACTAAGAACCCTGCATCCTATATATGCTATTAAGATCTCAACTATTCATGAATCTAGATGTAACTCTGCTAATGTGCTTACTTTGGAAAGTTTGGTTGGTAAGTTGACTACTTTTGAACTCTCTAACTATGATAATTTCACTGTTGGAAGCATTGGAAATGTTGAATCTTCTTTCAAGTCACAGCTAGTTCTGAATAAGCCAAAGAAAGAAAAAGAAAGATGCATCAGTGAAAGTGAAAGTGACAGTGACACATTTGATGAAGACCTATAATAGCTAGAAGCTCTTATGGCTAAAAGACTGAGAAGGGGAAAAGGAAAGTACAAAGGTAAACTCCATATTGTATGTTTTGCATGTAATAAAGTTGGTCATATAGCTGCTAGATGTCTTGACAGGAAGGATAAAGATGATGAAAGGAAAAGAAAACACAAAGACATAAAAGATGACAGAAGCTACTAATGGAACAAAGACTACAAACAAAAAGGTAAGAAATCTTGTTACATTGCTAAAAAAGAAACTGATACTGATAGTGATGATTTTGAAATTGAGGTAGTCTATGTTGCAATGAAAGATGAATCTGATGAGGATGAGAAAACTGCATTGACATCTTATGTGAACAAGAATGATAAATGGATTATTGACAGTGGTTGTTCACATCACATGACTGGTGACAAAAATAAGTTTGAGACCCTACATCATTATAGAGGTAAAAGTGTAAAATTTGGTAATGATGCACCATGTTCTGTTAGAGGAAAAGGTCTGATTAAACTGACTGATAAGATATCTTGTGAAAATGCATATTGGGTTGAAGGTCTTAATTATAATTTGTTAAGTGTTTCTCAACTTAACAAAACTGGTTACCAAGTGGAATTTCATCACAAGTAAGATAAAATATCTAATGCTACTGGAGAATTGATTGGAAGTGGAGATCAAACTAGAGGTAATTTATTCTATCTTGACCTATCTGAAGAAACATGTTTAATTACACAACTTGATGATATTTGGTTATGGCATAAAAGGTTGTGTCATGTTAACTTTGACAATCTGATAGAGATAAGTAAGAAGAAAAAGGTAAGAGGTCTACCTAGATTGAAGAAACCTAAGAATGTGATGTGCAAGGAATGCCAGTTAGGAAAAATAACAAAGTCAAGTTTTAAGAGAAAATTCTTTACTTCTTAAAACATTTTAGATTTGGTTCATACTGACCTTTGTGGACCTATGGCTATACAAAGTTACCATGGTGCTAAATACTTTATCTTATTTGTTGATGATCATACTAGGATGATGCATGTGATGTTTCTAAAACAAAAATCTAAAGCTTTTCAATTCTTTAAGTGGTATTTGGCTAAGGTTGAGAAGGAGATAGGTAGAAACCTGAAATGTCTTAGATCTGACTGAGGTGGAGAATTTACATCAAATGAATTTAATCTATTTTGCAATGATAGAGGAATTAAAAGATAGATGTCTACACCTAGAACACCTCCACAAAATGGTATAGCAGAAAGGAGAAATAGATCTATCTTGGATTGTGCAACGACATTGTTGATTGAAAAGAATGTGGCACATAAATATTGGAAAGAAGCTATAAGCACTACTATCTACAGTCTTAACCGGGTACAGATCAAGAAAGGTGCAAATCAGACACCTTATGAATTATGGCATGGGCATGCACCGAGTGTTAAATACTTTAGAATCTTTGGAAGTAAGTGTTATATATTAAAAGACACTAGGAATGGAAAGTTTGATGCTAAGAGTGATGAAGGCATATTCCTAGGGTATTCCACAAAAAGTAAAGCTTATAAGTGTTTGAACTCTAACACTAAAAAAATTGTGGAAAGTGTGAATGTCAAAATTGATGAGTATACAGAAAGAAATGAAGCTGATAGCAAAAGAGAACCAGAAGATTATAGATCTTTTGTGTACATTGAGGAAGAAGAAGAGGCAAGTAATAGACTTGCACCTGATGTCGAGTCTCAGGTAAGCAATGCCAAGTGACAGACAGATGTTGCCGAGCATCAGGAAAATAGTGCCAAGAGAGAACAAGAACATGTCAAGCTACAAGAAAATGCTACTAAATATCAGGAAGAGGTTGCCGAGCATTCAGAAGTTGAATCTGACAATCTTGTTCAGGAACATGATGAAATAGAGGAGAGAGGAGTTGAACCTATTTTGGCAAAATATGTAAGAAGACATCACAAGCCTGAATAGATAATTGGAGACAAAAATAATGGAATTCAGACTAGAAGTAAGACAAAGGATCCAACATGCCTACTATGTGAATTTGAACTGAAATCAACTAAAGAGGCATTGGAGAATGAAGACTGGATACAAGCAATGAATGAAGAGATTGACCAGATTGAGAAGAATGATACTTGGAATCTGGTGCCGAGACCTAAAAACAAAATTTTTATAGGAACAAAGTGGGTGTTTCAAAATAAGATGAATGAAAATGGTGAAAATACTAGGAACAAAGCTAGGCGGGTATGCAAAGGCTACGCACAAGAAGAAGGAATGATTATGGGGAGAAATTTTCCCCTGTAGCTAGATTGGAAGGAGTAAGAACTCTGCTTGCATATGCTGCTTATAAAGATTTCAAGGTATATCAAATGGATGTCAAGTCTGCATTTTTGAATGGTATACTAGAAGAAGAAGTTTACATAGAATAGCTAGAAGGTTTTATTGATCCAAATAGAAGACACATGGTGTGCAAACTGAACAAAGCATTATATAGATTGAAGCAAGCTCCCAAAGCATGGTATGAGAACATGCACAACTACCTTATACAGATTGGATTTTCAAGAACAAATGACACAAGAAATCTATACATGAAGGATGAAGAAGGTAAAGGTATCCTATTAGCAAAAATATTTGCGGATGACATTATTTTTGGTGGACAAGATGCATTATGTAAAAGTTTTTCAAATAAAATGCAAACTGAATTTGAAATGAGTATGTTTGGTGAGATCAAATTCTTTGTTGGTTTACAAGTATATCAGAGGAAGAATGGAATTTTCATTACATAGTCTAAGTATGTTAATGAAATACTAAAAACTTTTGGGATGGAAGATGCTAAACTAGTGGGAACTCCTATGGTTACTGGACAAAATTTATCTAAGAATGATGATGCTGCAAAAGTGAATCAGACTTTGTACAGATCCATGATTGGAAAATTGTAGTATGTTGTACATAGTTGACCAGATATTGCACTAGTTGTTGGGATTGTGGCAAGATTCTCTACCAATCCTAAGGAAACACACATGATGACCGTGAAAATAATTATGAGATACTTGAAAGGAACTGCTGACTATGGTCTATATTATAAGAAGGATGACAAATTTGAACTCAGATTTTATACAGATGCTGATTGGGTAGGAAATGTAGATGACAGAAAGAGTACTAGTGGTGGAGCTTTCTTTCTTGGATAGAGATTAGTCTCCTAGACAAGCAAGAAACAAAATTGCATTTTCCAATCTACTGCCGAGGCCGAGTATGTTGCTGCTGCAGTAAACTGTTCAAATTTGGTATGGATAAAACAATTGTTGATAGGCATGAAAGAAGAAATCACTAAACTTGTTGTTATTTTCTATGACAACACAAGTGCTATCAATATTTCAAAGAATCCAGTGATGCACACTAAGACCAAGCACATTGCAATCAAGTATCACTACTTGAGAGAATTAGTACAAGATAAAGAAGTTTGAATGGAATATGTGAATACAAAAGAACAATTAGCAGACATATTCACTAAAGCTTTACCCAAAGAAACTCATGAGTATTTGAGAAGTCAATTAGGGGTTCTTCCCTTAACTAAGGCTGCCTAGACAAGCTAGAAGCACTACATCAAATGTGCTACAACAAAAAATTTGACAAATTGATGCAGAAGATTGTCACACTTTAGGGCTGGCCTAGAATTGTGAAAAGAAGCAAAGACAAGGAACCGGTCATAAGCAAGATGACAGAGGGAGAAACACTAAGTTGCATAGATATTATCTACATTTGATGGATGTATGTTTTAGTTGCTTCTTTGGCATTTTTTTCAAAGAGGGAGATGAATTGATATGATAACACATAAGACTGAGAGGTAAGAAGGATGATGAACTGAAATGAAGGATCAGGATAGAGGGATATCTGAATACTTCTGATGATCACAGAAGTAAGGCTTATAGGATTTTGAATCAGAATGAAGCTAAGGATATTATACATAATTCTCTAATGGACAGATAAGTTTTTTGGATTGGTTGGTAATCCATGTGTTATTCAGGTGATATCATATGGTGTTTCCATCAATGCCAAAGAGGGAGATTGTTGGAAACTGTAATTGAAACAATTGTTGTATTGTCATTGATGTCAAACCTTAAGTGGTAAGACTGTTTCTTCTTAGGAAAGTACTATATCTATTTGAGTGTTTCTAAGGGGCTAGGAAAGGTTGGTAACAATAGCACCTAAGGAAAGGTTGAGTTATCTTGATACTATAAACTGTACTTGACTATGTTGCACAATGATGAGACAATGTATTATTTATCTTAGTAAGACTAAAGAGTAAACTGGTAGGCTTGACCGAGCAAAGAATGGAAAAATCATGTTTAAGCCGAGTAATGTTAGTGTCGACCGAATCAATGTATGTCAAGCAAAATTCTAGTGTCAACCGAACAACATTTAATTGTTGAGGAAGACAGTGTAAGTTGAGGAAACATTTTTAGTAATGACCGAGCTTTCTACATGAAGACAGAGTAGTTGATCATAGTATTGACCAAGCATCAACAATTTTATATTTGAAGAGAATTTAATTTTGGATCCAACATTTTTGAATTCTTGGATTATGTAAAACATGTTGACTTTATTTATTGATTCTTTGAAAGCATTAAATGCATTGTAAAATGTTTTATTGTAAATATTTAAGAGATTTGAGATGATTCTAGAAAAGGAGCCAAAGAACATGAAGCGGGTAGATTCAATGAATCTAACCTAACCCTAAGATCTACAAATGAGATTGAGTACCATAAGATGAGTTAACCTAATTGAGGAAAATATAAAGTGCTAGATATGCAAATGCATGAGAGAACAGAGAATGCTAAAAGAGTAAAGTTTTATTGACTGAATAAGTAGAAAAGGCTGAAGGAGAATTGTGGTGGTTGCTTGAAGAAAAGTTCTGAGAAAATCAGAGATGGAGATGGAAAAGTTTCAAAGTCAGTAAACCAGCATTAGTGTATGGAATCGGATCTGATATTTGCAAAGTGAGTTGTATATTTTTTAGATAAATATTGCTACTACTTTCTAACCATTGTAACAGTCAAAATCCTTTTAACAGAGTTTGACCTAACAGTCATATGTTAAATCCTTTCAACAAGGTTTCATTATAATGGAGTGTATGTAAGTCCTATGACTAGGCTCACTTTTAAAAAGGTGTTTGAAATCCTTTAACCGGGTCACACTTGATAGTGTGTATTGTAACCTTTGAAAGGGTTGGCTTTTTACCGAGCTCACTTCAGAAGAGTGAAAATAATAGTAGCATGTTACAAAGTGGTTTTTCCCAAACTGGGTTTCCACTATAAATCCTAGTGTTAATACTTGTGTGAATGTTTTGGTTTGAACATTACTATGTTTTACAAGTTAAGTTACAGCTGGGTAGTGAATTGCATTGTTGTATGTTTCTATTATTGAATCAGTGATGACCGAGTTTGTTTTGGTTATTGGATCTGATTTAAAGGAAAAGTTTTGAGATTATTTTATACATCAGGACCTTAGAAAAACTGATTCATCCCCCCTCTCTATTGTTCTAAATCATATTAACACTTACTACCTACATGGAAAGATTGCATGGGGCGAAAGATAGTGCCACTAAATTATTTGTTGATTCTTGGAAAGATGGGGCCATCACCATTGTGGGAATCACTATGAACATCATGGAGGATTTCATTACTAAGGTGTTTAGGCTTAGCACGAAGGGCATAAAATTTTACTGTGATAGAAAGATATTGTGAAAGGCCATTCGACACTTTCCCAAGACTAAGGAGGAGAAAAAAAGCCTAGTTAAAGAATCTGGAGGTGGTGCAGGAGCACCCTTCTAAGGGCTTCCACCATCACCAATTTTGTTGTGACTGATAGCCTAATGAAGGCTTGTAATTAGAATAAGATTTTTTAACTCACTTGGTGTGTGTAGACCTAGCTAAGGACCTAGAGTCATAGGTGAGTCTTCCAATTCTATTTGAACAGTGACTCAGGGCATGATGTCATCCTAAGGTCACTCCTAGTTTAGATTGGTCAAAGTCTTGAAATAGGGGTTTGGGATGTTTTAGCACAAGTGTGCCTTGTAATAGACCTAAGAATGGTCTTAGGAGTTAGTGAGAGAAAAAGTTGCTCGAGCAAGAAAAAGTTGCTCAAAAAGTTGCTAGCAACTTTTCCTAATGAAGGTCTAAACCTTACCAAAGTGGCTCTAAGCCCTAACCAAGCTCTAACCCTAAGGAGGAGACTATATTTGACCTGAAAAACCCTAACTCAAGGGTTGGCAATCATTGTGTATGGCTTTTGTACAAAAGAACTAGACTATGACTATGAAAGTGTGTGCTAGTCAGTGCTATTAGCATGTTTGGAACGAGTTAATGGAAAGTTTATGAAATCTTTGGCATTGTAAATTTGTATCAATGTATAATCTTTCATTTGTGTGTGCTTAGAATAGGTGTTTTTTTTTTCTGGTGTGTGTTTTTGTATTTGTTTTGTAACTGCCAGTCCCCTGTCTAGTTTGAAGGGGTTTGTAATGTAGGGCCTGTAGCTCCTATCCCCACTGTGGAAACACCATGGGTCTTTGGGATATGGTATTTTAGACCCTACCCTATACATATTTGCAAGAAGGGTCCTAGAATGCACGTGCAAGCAATTTAATGACCAAGCCCTAGGTGAGACTAAGTAGTGCCCGACTAGGTGTGGTCAGCAGAGAAGAAGCTCTAGAGGACAAGGGAGAGAGTTTCATGACAAGCCCTTTTGAGGGATTCAATAGGCATGAATGAAGGTTCACTATTGTGAAGGAGAGAGTTCTAGGAATATAGTAGAGGTGTTAATGAAGATAGACAAGCCCTGTGATATAGAGAAGCCCAAAAAGCCCTAGAAACCCTCATTTCTAGTGGAGGCATTGTACGGACAGTTGAAGCCCTAAAACCCCAAAAATCCTTGAGGGTTGGGAATTTGAGTAGAGGTTCCTTTGGAACATTAGCCTTGGTTCTATTAAAGAAGGGGGTCAAAATTCCTACAAACCCGAAGAGGAGGCCTAATTGGGGCTCTCTCTAGTAGCCCTATTTTGTGAAGAAACTATGAAATCGGGTGTCAACCCAGCTTCATCAACACCTTGGAGTTGCTTGATTTGATGCAAAAACACCTTGGAAGACAAAATTTCCATTGTTAGAGCCTTTGGAGTTGATTGAGCCTTGAAAACCCTTATTGTTCTATGTAAGGGGATGGAGTTAGGAAGAGTGCAAATAAGCTAGGTGGAAGAAGAGTTTACTATTGGTGGAAAGATTTGGCTAGATCAGGGGATTCTATAGAAGAAGGGAGTCCTATAGACCCAAAGTGAGTGTGTAGAACACACTAGGACCCAAGATAAGGATTAGGGAGCATAGACTAAGCTAGTCTATCCCAATCTCCCCATCAGGAGGGTGCTATGATGTGGCTTCGTTCAAAGAAATTTGGGCAATGGTTATGATGGTGATCATGAAGTATGTCACTCTAGATGGTAGGTTCAAATGGGCCCATTCCTACCACTTTGTTTTTCTTTGTCATTTTCAACACAAAATTAGGGTGTCCGTGCCTTTCTATATTCTTTAGTTCCTTCGTTTAAGTATTTCCCAGCATAAGAAGAAGGAGAAAAAACCCATTCTTCATGAAGGGTTGATTCTCTTAATTGTTGAACACATAAAGAAGATTTCCAGTGTGAGCCTTGTCATTACTCCATCTAAATCTGGCTCGGGTAAAAAAAGAATTAGGGATGTGATTGTAAAAGAGGAGAGTTCAACCAGTAAAAAATTAAGGATAAGGAGGTTGCCATGGATACGGATACCTCTGCTAATAGTGTAGAAGGATATGATGATATGGTCAATTTTACTAAGGAAGACAGTTATTCTTCTTCCTTGGTCTTGAATTTGGCCTCGAAGGAGAATGACAACACCGATGAAGAGGTTACGGGTACTATGGACAAGGGTAAAACCTCTAGTATCAAGAGTGACAAAGAGAATAATAAGAATGAGGAGGATGTGGGTGGTCAGAAGGTGCCAATTTTGGTTGATTATGATAGCTCTGAAGACCACGACATGCCCATATCCTTGAAAATTGAAGTGGTTATGGATGTTGGGTTAGACACTCAAAAGGATGTGACTGAGGTGGAGAACACTTCCCTTGCCATGGAGATGACTTTACCAGGGATGGAGAAAGACAATGCTCCTGGAAGTTCTTGGAACATTCCTTTCATCAAAATAGTGGACATGTAGGAAAGAAATGTTCAATTACTAAGGGAAGATATGGACAATAAGATCAATCCTCCCTTCAAAGTTCTCCAAATGGCTAAAGTTGCTTCCATGTATTCCTTCCGTTTAATGAAATGGGTGTTCTAGGAGATCAAGAATTTAAACCTTAAGCACCACTCAATTACTACTAAGGTGGATTCTCTACAGAATATGTTGAGTTTGGCCTGAAAACTATGGTGGACAAGGTTACCAATGATGAGGATAAAAAAATGCAGGAAATTCAAGCTAGAATGGAAACTATGGAAAATGCAATGAAAAAACATATGCAAGACTACAACAAATTTATGGGTTCGGCCATGGATTGTTTTTTGACCATTAAGGCTGAGCTAGATGCTGGCTCCCCCAGTAAAAAACTAGAGGATGTCACTAAGGACCTGGAAGAGGAAGCCCCAGGAAAATGAACCAGATCGGCGAGAAGGAAGAAAATTCAAGAAAGGATCCAGGAACTCTCGTAGTTCAATGCAGTGATAAAGAAGATATCTGAAGTGAAGGAAGAAGCTGCTGAGGCTTGCAAGGAGTCCTGTCTCTTTTTAGTGTGCTTTAATGTCAAACTTTTATTCTAGCTTGTAAGGGGTTTCGGGTCCCCATTAAAACCTATTTTTTCCTACAATCAAAAACAATTTTTTGTTATAAAAATTGTACTTCCTTTCAACTTCCTACCATTTTTTGCATCTATTGCTTGCACTACTTTACTTGCAAATATTATTCCATTCCTATCAAAGTACATTTTTGTATTTTATTTTTGCACTTCTTGTTCTCCACTTCATGTCTTTATTTTATTCATTTTCTATGAATACTTTCTTTATTCCTAGTATTTACTTTCTTCATTCCCAATCTACACTTTGTTTTGTACTTGCAGTCTACACTTCCTGTCATTTCCTATCTACACTATTGCACTTCCCACCAAATAATGACTAGTAAACTCTTTGTAAGGGATAATTAGTCCACTTTTACAAAGCATCAACCACCAAAGCTTTCACAATTCAATGACAAGTGGTTCTATTTGTTGAAAATCATCAGAAAACCAACAAATCTACCATCTTTATTAATTTTCCACCACATCCAAATGATATATGAAATGATGCACTATATGAGTAAAGAATGAAAAAATTCACTCTTGATAATGTAAAAATGGTTGTATAACAAAATGACCGCTATGTTTTCATATTTTCCTTATGTATAGAAAAAAACATGATCATCAAGTTGAAATAATATTCATAGAATCTATAAGCCTTAGTAACATACTGTCAAGAACGTGTTTTGTCACAAGTCTACACTGCTTCATGTATAGATACATTCACCTTATCTTCATACTTTTTTAACCATTCTTTTTCTTTAATGGCTAAAAAATCATTGATCCTTGATCTCATAACACCTTTATTCCTCCATACTACTATAAGTCCTACACCACAACTTTTTTTCTATTAAAGTAGTTAATCAAAATTGGATAACATTCAACTCTATAGGGAAATTTGAAGAGAATCCAAGTATCATAAACTTGACCCCCAACTAAATATACAATTGCCAAAAAGGGGGAATAAACATAGCACTATCTACTTGCATGTTTACATGTGGCTATATATACTTTTTACATCCGGGTTTCATTGTATAAAACTACATATACAAGTATATATTCTACTTTCAAGACCAGTACATAGCAAAAAGGTTATTATCATCTTAAGCTCGATGTTGAAAAATCCAAAATGCATACTTAATCAACTTAGAAAGCATACCCGCGAACCTTAGAAAGCAATTTGAGGGACTCCAAAACTTTAAAATACATTTTATTGTAAACAAAGGTATATGGTCGATTGGAGATCAAATGGATGAATGTAATATACTTTTCTTCAATGAAATGTAAATTGAACAAGATTGGCCCTATCTCTACCTGTGATGGTACAATCCTCTTATTGGTTGCCTAAAACACTTTCTTTCATTGAAATATGGATAGAAAAGGTAAATTTTAGTATGATTGTTCATTTATATGTTAATTTGGATTGATTTGTGAAGATTTTGAAGTGTTTGAACCTTGTTTAGAGGTGACTATCCCTGGACAGTCAGGGTGTGCAACAACAAATTGCCTTGGTGAAATGATGGATTGGTGAGGCCCCTCAATCCCATGGATGTTATGTTGTAGAGGTAAGGGTGGTGGTTGATGATAAACAAGAAAAGTTTATAAATTTTAGAGGTTTAGGCACTATACCCTCCCAATCCTCAAATTATTCAACAAAGCTTAAACTTCCCAAGACTCTTTACAAGACTTCTAAGTGATATATTTGGTGTTATAGACTTATATTCACTTGGATTCAATGAATTTCAAGGTTCTAAGTTACCCTTACACTCCCATTCTTCAAATTCCTTCTAAACTACCACAGAGGCCTAATGGCTCTGCCTTGTAGCCCTGCAGAGACCTTCTTAGTCTTTGAACTGCACACTTCCCCAAAAAATTAGGAGAACTAAACAAAGATATAGATACCCTTTAATCCATACTTAAACATATCAAGGATTAAGGTATTGTTGTTTTGGAACAAATTAAGGTTCCCAAACTATACCCCTACAAATGAGCCCCAAAAATGGTAGATTAAGAAAGAAACACCTACTTATATATTTCCCTAGGACTCCAACTCTTGGATAGAGTCCTCTTATGCTATAAAATAAATAAATCCAAAGGGGATTAGGTTCAAACCCTCAGCAAGACCAAAACCCCCTATTTGGTCACTCCAAACCCTTGGAACTAGGGCTTTGTCAATCTTGACCCTCCAAACACCCTTGCTTCAAATTGGTGATTAATACACCATCTCTCCAACATACTAATGTGATCCAAAACTTAAAAAATGCCCCTTGTTCAAGCCAAATAGCCACTGTTATACTTGTGCCATGAATTTCAATGTAAACTCTCTATTTCCAGCTAGTGATTACTTTAACTTTCAAGTTTCTGCAAATGCACAATTAGGTAATTATGATAAAGTATTATGTTAATCACATTCCATGGATTCTATGCCTTTGATTCCATGGAATGGTTAGTGTTTACAAGTAAACTTCAAACCAGGAAAGAAATCTATATAAATAGGGTTACACCACTGTGTGTGAGGGTACAGTCATGTTAAATGACTCTCAAAACATTCAAAATATGCAATATTGCCTTCCAAATGTCTTATTGAATTCATGTAGATCTTATCCAAGTAAAGCTTACATGAGGATCCACACACAAGATACAAAAATGAAAGAGAATGTAGTTTTATTGATTCTTAGTCACTGTTACACCAGCATTAATGCATGGAACAGTCAAAACAAAAATCTTCAAAGCATTCAATGGATGAAAGTGAATGTCTGAAGTTATTCCTTATTGCATATTGAATTAGAATCCAATCAAAGAATATTAATTTATCTAGAAAACATAGATTGCAGTAAAAAATTTATATTTTATCCATTCACTGTTCTCATTTGTACACACCAGATCCCTGTCTACCCATACAATGGGTTCAAAATACAAATAGACATCTCCATCTCAACTTCCCCAACCACTCCTGATTGGTTAGAGGGATTAGTTAAGTGTTTTGACATTAAAACTTTAACTTCCCTCCCAAATGGCTAACTACCTGCTATGTTTTAAATATTTGAAAATTGACACTATGAAAATGATTTTAAAACCTTATTAATTGGAAATTAAGAACTACAAAGATTTTCCAACACCTAGGAGACTTAATTGCAACACTCCTACAACTTTAAACTACCCTAAGACATCCATTGGACACTAATGGTCCATTTTACAAATATTTGATCCTTTCAAGGATATAAATTAAGTCCACATATTGCAATTTCATTACATGACATTAAAACATAATAGGTTCCAATAACTTGTAGTTGAGGTGATTAACCCTCTTTGCCCTCTGGTTCTCCCTGAAAGTCTTCAAAGGCTTCATAGTCTTCATCATTGCACTAGTTGTCTTCATGCCTTGTTTGTTGATCCTAGGTGCCCTTGCACCATTATGGGAAGTGGAAAGGCATTTAAATATGTTATTTGTATGTTTCCTCATGTTTTTGTTATAGTGTTGAACAAAGGTGAAGAGTTAGAGGTCCCTAATGGAGACAAATTTCTGATTGAAGGGTCACGTGTGATGGGACCAGTCATGGTCTAGGAGATTGGTCCATTAGAGGACTAATTTTTATGACATGGATAGTTATGATATGGATAGGAGATGGTGTTAGATCCACTAAGAGGATCTAGAAGTTCTTGGAGATGCTTGGAAGAGAAAGCCATAGGTAAATGTACCTAGAATGGAGGGTTTTGATGTTGGGTGATTAAAACTTGTTTTATTCTCTTGAAAAGTGAAAAATCCTTAGTTTAGGATCATTTTATAACTCTATTTTTGTGTTAGAAGTTTTGGGAAGGTGTTGTGATAGCACTTGCTTTGTATTTGGAGACCTATTGGAGGGGTAAAAGCCTGAACACCAGCAATTGTTCATATAGATGTTCCTATAATACCCCAAAAATGGGCTATAAGTTCATTAACCTCCTACATCTACAAATCGAATGAAATCAACATTGAAGTCCTAATCTAAGGCACATCTAAACATCATCAAATCATAATTGATTATCTTAAATTCTGCATCGGGGAATATTCCTAGCAATATTCCTAATTATCTTTAATTTAATGATTATTTGGTGATAAATCACATTTATCCTAAGTTTGATTAATTGAATATTTTCATATTTAATTAATTAGATTTAATATCTTGCCACTTAATTGTGTAATTAAATTTAATTCTATCTATTATTATTTGTATTATTTAATTTTGACAATAAATCCAATATCCTATGAATAATTGATTAAATTTTTATTTAATTAATTAAAGAAAGTTGTCATTATTTAATAATATAGTTTTTAATAAAATTTTGAAAAAAAATAATTGATTAACCCATAGATCAATTATTTATTTTCAAAAATCAGTTAAGTTGAGCATAAATCACTTTATTTATTTATTAATTCATAAATAAAACATGCACAATCATAAAAGCAGACAACTATCAATTATCAATTAAAGCTAAACTCTATTTTGAGTTAAAACTTAGCTTTTGCATGTTTTTGTGAATTAAATTATCTTTATTATCAGATAACTCAAAAATCAAGTTGAGTTAATTTGAGTGATTTATGGCTTTTTTCCATTCACCTCCAACGCCCTGGATTTCTATAAAACCAAGGCTCAGCTCTTCATAATTCATCCATGAATTTGCATTCTCACGCTGTCGAGTTGGAGTCTAAAGAATCATCTTTGCGAATCCAAGCTATTGTGAGATCTTTCTAGTTTTTAGCATTGCATATCATTTAGCATAGATTCATATCATTGTTAGATCAATTTCCATATTAGCATAGATTCATATCAGTTTTTCATTATTATTGCATAGAAAATACCAAAAAAATAGATTAATTGCATTCATATTTCATATCAGTTTTGCATTCAAATCCTTCATTTAGGTGTCGTCTAGGTCACTGATCTCGATAACAATATGAGAACATCAATCTCACACCTACTAGAAGGCAGTAGATCGCTTGGTTAAAATAGATTTCAATTTTGCACGATTTTGATTTTTGCTAACCTCTAATGTTTTACTGAAGTGTTGTGTCTACAGATCAGGTACAATTTTCACACACACATTTTTGGTGCCCACCGTGGGGCCTTGAGCCTCATTCTCTTCATTTTTATCAAATTTTATATATTTTCGGCATCACTTTTTCATCATTTTTGCACAAATAGGAAAAATGCTACCTACGAGAAATTTGACACCGCTTACGAGCAATCTGACGCCGCTTACGAGAAATCTGATCATGCCTACAAGCAATCTGTTCACGCCTACGAGCAATTTGTTCACGCTTACAAGTGATCTGATCACGCCTATGAGAAATTTGCTCATGCCTACAAGTGATCTAATCACACCTACGAGAAATTTGTTCATGCTTGCAAGCATTCTGCTCACGCCTACAAGCATTATGCTCATGCCTATGCCAATTTAAGTCACACCTATGCTAGTTTCACTCATGCCTATGCCAGTTTAAGTCACGCCTATGCCACTTTAAGTCACACCTATGCTGGTTTTGGTTACACCTATGAAAATTTCAATCACGCTATGCCTATTTTGATCACGCTTGCTTTCTATTTTCTTCTGATTTGTTTTTTTTGAAAATTTCAGCATTTTCAAAATCTGTGCCACTCTGGAAAACTAGCACCCATTTTTGCAAAATTTTCACATATGGTATTGAAATTTTAAGTGTGATATATCATTGGAAAGCTCTTTCTGAGCCAAATCCAAGCATGTTGGTTTCATTTTCAAATTTTTCCATTTGATCAGCTATTTGCAGATTTGTAATTTTAGATTATTGATTTCTAACGCTTATGGTTTGCTGTTGATTTGTCTTGATTTTGTACTTTCAGATGTGTGCTAAATTCTGGATTGCAGATCTTTGGACCTAAGGTGAGTCACTACAATCTCTATAACACTTGGTTTGGACTTAAAATAAATCTCTCGTGTGTCTAGCTCGAGTACTTCTTTTCATGCTTTTGTTTTACACACTTGCATAATTGATACTAGGTTGTGACACCTTAGGTATTTATTTAGCAGTCTTAGATACTTGTGATTGATCTAGATTGCTATCTTGGGTTATTGGACTTGCTAAATCCGTTGGCCCCTCATTCCACCCCGTGGTTGCATCTCAGCGCCATAAAGGGGAGGCATCTACGGGAGAGAAGCGTTAATTGTTCCACCAGGCAACCCTTTTGTGCTTTTTAGAACTCACTTGTTTTCTAAGGTGGGGACTCATTTTCAGCTTGTGTGAGGTGTTAAGTGTTCCACCTTGTGGACTCATCTCATATTTGCTTTAAGTGTTAAGTGTTCCTCTTTCTACTTTTTGGGGTACTTTTGGTAGATTTGCTTTTGGAAATATACATCTATGCTCACATAGTAATTAGGCCCTATGAACACTATTCGTGATTCTTGAGAGATTGGATTCCCAGTGAAATCCTTCTTGATGATAGAATCCTTGTAGGTAGGGAGGATACTTAGTGCATTTCACATTCAACTTGGTTAGTGCATTTTCTCTTATTGATCGATACATTCTCTCCCAGGAGAGGTTGATAGATCATGTGGGGTAGACATCATGAGCTTTGGTGAATCAAAATTGGTTAGTGCATCTTCCCTTATTGATTGATACATTCTCTCTCCAGAGGGGTTGATAGATCACGTGGGGTTGATATCATAGACCTTGGTGAGACAAACTTTGTCTTAGCGTGTCGGATTAATTTTCTTGCTTTGTTTGGGTTAAAAGTGAAGAGGCATCAAAACCTTGGATCTAGAGCCAAGTCCCCTTGTGGTATACTATTGTGAGTCACCTTTAGAGAGGGTTAACTGTAGCAGACAATCCCTTCATAGGGAAAACTACGTTGATAGAACCTCAAGCGGTAATAGCCATTTTCATCATGGTAGTGACAGCCACTATATAAATGTCCTTGTGGAAGAAATCTCCATGGGTATGGTTCATTGTTGGGTTGTCAGATCTCCCTAGCAGCTCCTGAAGATTAAGTTCTCAGACTGTGTCAAAACCCTGGTGCACCAGGATTGGAGTTCACCCCTTTGGATCATAAAAGTTGCAAAGTCAAACCATTACTAAAAACCCTAGTGAGGCCAAATTTTCATTTTATAGGGTATATTTGTGTTATTGCAAAACATTTTTGGAACATATGCAATTAGCGCTTCTGAGGATTAGAATGAATAAGTCACTTGATTGTTCATGCACAAGGTTGCTTTTGCCCTTGTTCATTGTTTTCAAACATGCTTGAAATCACATGCTTGCTATTTTGCATGCTTTTTTATCTATCTGGTTACTGAAAACAAACAAATCTGTTACAATCCTCAAATTTGGACATTGAAATTTGCAAACAATCCAAATCTGCAAACTCAAAATTTTGCAAAAATTGACGTAAAATCCTTTCTGGAGTCAAAAATTATTTCAGGAAGTCAAAAGTCATATGAGTTTTTCCAAGTGTCATTTCATTACTGCCCATCTATTGTATGAGTCTACAGATTTTCATTTGGGAAAATTTAGAAAAAGTGTCAGAAAGTTGTCAGAATTGCTAGATACCCATCTTTTTCAGCCTAGTTCCAGAATCTGTCATACAAGTCACTATGTCAAGAATAGAGTAGTAGCCATTGAGAATCAGTACACATGTCTCAAAGAATCAGTACACATGAGGAAGAAACTCTAATGAGGGTCATGATGAAATAGATGCATGCTATGCAAGTTGAACTTAACAATCTTAAGAAAGAAAAGGAACCTAAAGAGTTATCCATGGAAGCTCTATGCCCTTTTCCATTTGATAAAGACTTGTACATGTCACCATGCCCCTAGACAAAATTTGAGCAACATGATAACCCTTATGATACCTCTTCCATGGAGAGTGACACATCCATCTTTGGAGACTATGATGACTATGATGACAGACAATATAATGATACCTATGACACCTCTATTCCTAAGATTCCTCCTCATCATGTGTTCTTGCTTACTAGAAATGGGATGTCACATTGGATAGATTGTGATGGTGATCCATATGATTCTGATTTTGAAAGAGATTTTGATGGCTTTTGTGGACAATACCTTGATTATGATCCATCTTCTACTGTTGAGGACTATAAAATGCATCGTGCTAGCTTGAAGCATCAATATTATAAGAATCCTTCTCCTAAGGACTCTCCTACTGAAAATAAAGATTATCTTCTCAAGAAAGATCATGTTAATGTTGGACCTTTGTCTTGTGATGGTTCCCTTCCATCCCCTACTTCCTCCAATACCCATACATTTCCTAAAGCTTCTAAGTCTTTCAAATCTTTCACAAAACCTTCATCCAATGAAAGTCCTGATACTTTTCATATGATTCCCTATAGTTATCCTCCAGGGCTACCTCTTAAAGAAACTCAAACTTCTCTTCACTTGGCTGCAAATACTTTCAATAATGATAAACCTAAAGAGCCTAAGCCTTCATATGCTATAATCCCTACTTCAGCTAGTCCTCCACCATCTCTTCCAAAGTCATCCATACAATCCCAACATGCTTCCTTGTCCTTAGAAATGGCTCCATGTCAAGAGGACTCTAAAAATGATGAAGAAAAGAACATAAAGAAAGATCAAGATCAAGAACCCTCCATGTCATCCAATCCTTTTCATGATGTCTCTTATCTGCTTCAGGGTTCTTTTGATCCTATACACCCTTTTTCATTCATTCCACCATGTCTTAAGTCTTCTCCTAAGCAAGATCAGGCTACTACTTACACTGTTGAGCTTATTGACAATCAAAATGACCTTACTACACTTGCGCTTTTCAAAGATGATACTTCCATTAAGGTTGGTAAAAATGGTGTTGTTCCTTCCAATGTTAAGCCTATTGAAAATCAAGAGAAAAATTATGCGCTTATGCTATCCAAAGATCCTTGTCAAGATCAAAGTCTTCCATCTTCTTATTCTACCACTCCATGTTCACTTCCACTTTCTACTCTTCCTAAGTCTTTGCAAGCTTTGAACAATCCTATCAAAGAAGGTTCTCATAGTCAAGATGTACATGATTCTATTGAAAATTCTAATGCTCACTCTAAAGATGCTAATATCCTTGGTTGTCATATAGATGCTGATGAACTTATTGATTATCCTTTTGCATCTTCCACTTCCATCCTTGGACCTCTTCCACCAATACTACGAGCTTCATGTTTGCCTTCCATCTTGGGTCCTTATGTCCCTTTACTTTCCCCTCCTAACTCTCCTAATTCGCCATCCATCTTGGGTCCCTACGTCCCTCCATCTCCTATCTTTCCTCAAGATCAACATAGATGCATACCCTTGAATCCTTTTCATCCACCCACCCATCTAAACTAGTCATATCCTCCTTCCACAAGTCCCAAGTCTTTTGGAAGTAACTTGAATGTTCAATACAAGAAAAAGAAGCAATACAAGAATCCATAAAAAAAAGAAGATCACCATATCTCCTCTAATAAACATGGAAACATAAAGTCAAAAGAGATATCTAAGAAAAAAACTATAAGACAAGTATGGGTTCCAAAATCCATCATTAAAGATATTATCTCTAGATCATCAAAAGGAAATAAAAAGCCTACAACTATATGGATTCCAAAGTCTCTCTTGAAAGAGTCTAGTGTTGAACAAAAAGTAAAGTTGACATTCAAGCTTCCAAAGACTTCCACTTCATCTTCCTCCAAAAGCATTCCTCCATTCCATGCACCTAAACCACAACCTCTACTATCCATTCACCATATTCCTTCACATTTCCTCCATCCTCTTGCCACCCTTCAAGGCATGTGTTGACATTGATCTTGCCTTCCTTTCCACCTACCCTTTCATGATCCTTCCATTCATTATCCTTCTACCTTCTATCTTTTTTCCTCATTTGCCTATTCCTCCTATCTTCCAACCTCACTTTCTTTACATAAAACCTTATCCTCCATTTTTCTCTTCCATCTTCCTTTCCCTATCAGCATCTTTGAGAATATCATTTGAATCCTTGGTATATCATGGTTTATCCTTTCAAGGAGCACTATCTAAAAAGCTTGCCTTCTTCTAAAAAGAGAAATTAAAAAAAAAAATTGAAAATGTGCCTAGGTGAAAATCTGGAAATAGGCACCTTGGTAGCAAAAGTAAATAGAAATAAATTCATCCTATGGTGAAAACCACTCCCTTTTGGCACCTTGGATAAGTACCATGATGAAAACCTAGCAATCAGGCATCATGCATAGTTCTTTTACATATTTCATCCATTCCATCTTCTCTCTTTGATCTTGACAATGTTGATCTATACATGAACATTTGGCTATTTTGTGAGCTATCTTACGATGATCTTACTTTCATTCCCTTCCTACTTAGCCTTCATGTCTATTTTCCTCCATTCATTCTAGCCTTTCACTATCCTTTTCCCCTTTGGTCTTGATCTAATAGAAAATAAAGAGTGAAACACGATGCTATGAAGCCTCTTGACATGTCTACTCCTTTGGATTGCATCCTTTCCTACTCTGGCATTACACTTTTGTGACTTATCCTATGTTGGTCTTTCATTGCTTGTCCAAATGCGATTTACATGACAATTTTTCCCTAGCTTGGGTATTCTTGAGGAGTTTTCCCTTGAGGATTTCTTCCCTTCATTCTCCTTCATTCTCTTGTCTTCCATCTCTTCCACCAGCTTGCCAATCCCTCTTGTTCTCTACTTTGCTAGACATTGGGACTGCATGATATGATCTTTCTTGGGAGTTTGCAATGGAAAAAGATGCTATCAAGTATACCAGTATCAAAACAAGTATCAGAATGAGTGTTAGAACAAGTATTAGAATGCCCACTGGGGCTACACCTTTCACTTTAGTTTATGGGTCTGAAGTGGTACTGCCTATTGAGGTCGAAATCCCATCACTAAGAATCAGAATGCATGGTCTAGTAACTGATGATGACTACAGAGTGTCTAGGTTGCAAGAACTGGAACTACTAGATGAGCACAGACAAGTAGCATATGATCATCTCAGATTATATCAGAAGAGAATGTCTAGAGGCTACAACAAGAAAGTCAAACATAGAGAATTTCAGGTTGGTGATCTAGTCTTGAGAGAAAATCCTAAAAATCAATCACATCAAGAACGCAAGGGGAAGTTTGAACCCAACTAGCTGGGTCCCTTTGTCATCACTACTACTTTTGGCTCTGGCACCTATCAACTCTCAACAACTGAAGGAGAACAGCTCTGAGAACCAATCAACGTTCTCCATCTGAAGAAATTCTATGCCTAAGGCATTCAGTCTATGGTAAAATGTCCTGAAAAAATTATAAATATCAGAAAAAGTCTTGAAAAAATGAACATCTTGGTGAAAACCTAGCAATAGGCACCTTGATGATTCACAAAAAAATAAAAAAATATCAAAAGTACAAAAAAATTGACAAAATGAAAAATACAAAAAAAAAAGAAGAAAAAAAAAAGTGCCTTGGTGAAAACCTAGAAACAGGCGCCTTGGTCGAAAAAATAGAATCTCTACCAAGATGGTGAAAACCCAGCAAACGGGTGCCACTTGTTTCAAAATGCTCCATCTATTAGCACAATCTTGGTCTTTCCTAGCTTTCAGTTTTGCTTTAGTTTGTAAATATCTCCCGGTTTGTTTTTGCATTTCCAGTTTTCAATAAGTCAGTTTGTACACCAATCAACTCAAGCGTCTGTATCCTATCAATGTTCAAACTTGGGGGCAATCAATGTCATATCCTATGGTCTCCAGTATATCTTAGACATCTCATATCCAGTTAGAGTCATTTGAAGCTTCATATGAGTTAGTCAAGTCTATCTTGTTTCCAGAAAGGATTTTGCATCTACAACAACGCAATCAACATCAAACACAAACTAAAAACAATCTATGCTTTTTTACATGCTTTTATCTCCTTGTATGCTTACTGATTCGCATTGAGATTTTTGCATATTGTGTCCCTTCGAGCTCTTCGATGATGTCCTTTATAGGATTTAGAGAGTGATGACTAGGGGCATAATCTTTTCTTTGTCTTCTACTTGTATGTGAAAATCTAACGTCTTTGGAAATTTTGGATTGAAATGGTGTCTGACTGTAAGAGCCTCTATCTCGAATTGGATGGCCATGCGTACCTCAACCATTGATACCTAGAAAATTCAAGGAACTTTGATCTAACTATTGTCTTTTTGAGTGAGTTCTTTCTCCTACTATGAAACATGATCTTACCTAAGGATGTGAATGATAAAGGGTCACTACGGGTAATTCACATTAGATTTAGAATGATCTCTTGGCTGTTTGATGTGTTTGTCATGCAAGGTGTATTCAGGTCATCATGACGTTCATGTTTTGATGCTTCTACAAATTGCTATATCAAAATGGACATGATATTCAGGTCATCTTGGTGCTTGTGCCTTGGTGCTTGTATCTAATCTGACATTCTGAAAATAAAACCAATATTCATATGTCCATGGTTGTTTGACCAGTGGGTGTTGTATTGGTTCTTGAGCGTTACAAATCGATATTCATATGTCTATGGTTCCATAGCTAGTGGGCATTGTATTGATTTATCCGGTTACCTAAAAGTTCAATGATGACAACAAATCGACATATGATCAGTGACTAGGTCCTAGGTCTTAGGTTGCATTTCATTTTGCATGTCTCTTTGCATTTTTCATGTTGCATGATCTCACAATGGCTAAAAAAACTTCAATGCTTAAACGATTCTTCAAATCACATCTTCAAATCTAACAAGAGTTGAATCTCACATGAAAGTTCCTCCAATGAAATAGCAAGTAGAATCCTTTTTCGGGATCAAAATTCAAATCTAAGATCATTCATATTATTAACTACTTGCATATTCGACCTTCAATCATAATAGAAATCTAGTATTCAACTTAACTGATTATCTTACATCAAACTATCAAAATTTCAACTTGGTCAACTATGGTCAACTCATGGTTTAACCTAGTCAAACTTGGCCTTTTGGGACCTTCCAACGATGCAGAATGCGTTCTCAAATTTGTTAAACCACTTCTCAAATCAATTAACATGCTTCTGAACTATCAACGCTGACTTTTCTTGTCAGATTTCAATTTTAATCCCGAAGGGGGCATGGTATTGCACATCATTCAAATTCTGTAATCATATCTTTATTGATATCATATCTTTCCTCAGTAATCAAGACAACAACGACATCTAGTTATTGATTCATCAAAAAACCTCATCGCTCAAGGAAAATCTATCATCACTTTCAACCAGTTTCATATCTTTATTATATGCAGACTATCTTTGAACCACTACGCTTCACACAGTAATTCAAAGAGGGGAAAAATGTAATACCCCAAAAATGGGCTATAAGTTCATTAACCTCCTACATCTACAAATTGAACGAAATCAACATCGAAGTCCTAATCTAAGGCACATCTAAACATCATCCAATCATAATAGATTATCTTAAATTTTGCATCGGGGAATATTCCTAGCAATATTCCTAATTATCTTAATTATCTTTAATTTAATGATTATTTGGTGATAAATCACATTTATCCTAAGTTTGATTAATTGAATATTTTTATATTTAATTAATTAGATTTAATATCTTGCCACTTAATTGTGTAATTAAATTTAATTCTATCTATTATTTGTATTATTTAATTTTGACAATAAATCCAATATCCTATGAATAATTGATTAAATTTTTATTTAATTAATTAAAGCAAGTTGTCATTATTTAATAATATAGTTTTTAATAAAAGTTTGAAAAAAATAATTGATTAACCCATAAATCAATTATTTATTTTCAAAAATCAGTTAAGTTGAGCATAAATCACTTTATTTATTTATTAATTCATAAATAAAACATGCACAATCATAAAAGCAAACAACTATCAATTATCAATTAAAGCTAAACTCTATTTTGAGTTAAAACTTAGCTTTTGCATGTTTTTGTGAATTAAATTATCTTTATTATTAGATAACTCAAAAATCAAGCTGAGTTAATCTGAGTGATTTATGGCTTTTTTCCATGGACCTCCAAAGCCTTGGATTTCTATAAAACCAAGGCTTAGCTCTTCATAATTCATCCACGAATTTGCATTCTCACGCTATCGAATTGGAGTCTGAAGAATCATCTTTGCGAATCCAAGCTATTGTGAGATCTTTCTAGTTTTTAGCATTGCATATCATTTAGCATAGATTCATATCATTGTTAGATCAATTTCCATAGTAGCATAGATTCATATCAGTATTTCATTATTATTGCATAGAAAATACTAAAAAAATAGATTAATTGCATTCATATTTCATATCAGTTTTGCATTCAAATCCTTCATTTAGGTGTCGTCTAGGTCACTGATCTCGATAACAATATGAGAACATCAATCTCGCACCTACTAGAAGGCAGTAGATCGCTTGGTTAAAATAGATTTCAATTTTGCATGATTTTGATTTTTGCTAACCTCTAATGTTTTACTGAAGTGTTGTGTCTACAGATCAAGTACAATTTTCACACACACAGTTCCAAAGAGGTGATAGTTGGTTTTTAAGTATTTTATGCAATAAAATGTATTTTATGCTATAAAATGTATTTTAAAGTTTTGGAGTCCCTCAACTTGCATATCAAGTCCACCATAATAATGTAAAATGTATTTTATGCAAGTTTCTTGTCTCTTCCCATGAGGGTATAGTCAATGTATTGGGTGTCCAAAACGTCTCATTGCAAAAATGGATTCAAATGAATCTTATTATGATTTTCATTCATAGAATTCTTCTATGAAATTAATCCAAATCAACATATAAATGAAAAAACATACTAACATATATCTTTTATATCCATATCACAATGAAAGAAAGCGTTTTAGGAAACCAATAAGAGGATTGCTCCCTTATGGGCAGAGACAGGGCCAGTCTTGTTTAATTTACATTTCATTGAAGAAAAGTATATTACATTCATCCATTTTATCTCCAATCGACCATATACCTTCCTTTACTCCTCTCCCCTCTCACTTGGGTCGCTTTCACATTGAAGTTCCTCATAAATTCTTCCACCAATTCCTCATAAAATCCCTAATTTTTGGGGAGTTAGGAGTTTATTTGTATTAAGATCCATGTGAGTGGAAGGAGAGAAGTAGGGTGGGATGTGTAAGAGACCAAATTTGTAATTATTCCAATCAATAAATAAAAATCATCCTTGTAATAGTAAATCTCTCCTTGTGGGTACAGTCACTACAAGAGTGAATTAAATTGCTTATGGAAATGTGTTCTTGAGTGAATAGTGATGTAAGATCATTGCCTTGTGTTTTACTTACATGTTTGTGAAATATTTTTTGTTTTACTCCTCTAAGGATCCCAATACACTCAAATCATACACTCATTAACATCTCAATCCATTCTTCTGACCATTCTATCTCCTTGCACCAAATTGTTTGTAATGTCCTTGTTAGTTTGTAACCTTGGAAAGCCTGCATTGAAATAGACTCAAACTCTTTAAAGAAACCCAACTGCAACAACCTAACTACCCAAAAATGTTCCATAACAATCATAAAACTAACTATCAAAACCAAATTGATCAATGATTGAAGTTTTTAGATTCTGAGAACACATATTCAGTGGAGGGTATAAGAAGTGATATTTGTGAAGATTTGCTAGATCTCTAAAATTCTATAGAATATCTTCTTTACTGAGTTGAGGTGGGAAAAAAGTAACATAGCTCTATGAAACCTTCACAAATATCCTTTCTTTGGCCCTCACTCATACCTCTTCTTAGAATCTGGAAACAGGTGATGAACATGCAGATTTTCCTAAGCACCACTGGGAGTTGGCTTAGCAACACATGTACTATTATGAAAATCATCACAAGTCCATTTTTCGCTAGGTCTAGTTCCCAGTAAGGCTTGGTCAAATATTCATGTTTTTCAAATGTAAATGGAATACACCAAGAAGTACCAAATGATGAATGCTCAATTGTTGTAATGGAAAAGTATCATAACCGTCCATTTATAGAACTTGATTTTCTATAGTCTTAATGATTTTTCTATAGTCCTAATTATTTTTTGTCTTTTGTCCCTTTTTGATTTCCTATGTCTGTGATTGGTGATAGGATTTTGAACATTGTTGACAAAGCATGTTTCTTTTTTGATTATCATGGGGTTCCGCACTACTAGGAGCTTACCCAACAATGTGTGTACTATTGTGAAAATCATATCACAAGTCCATTTGTTGTTGGGTCAAGTTCCCATTATTTTTTAGTCAAATCTACATGTTCTTCGAATCTCAATTGTTAAAGAAATTGTTAAAGAAATTTTATTCATTGGTTGTGTGATTAGAGAAGGTATATGCACAGGTGATGAACATGTAGATTTCATACTAATACTTTGAATATTATTTTGACCTCTTCTCATAACAATAATAATATTAGTTTGTGTTTTACATGATTGCATTTCACAAATCATTACTGGAAAAATTTTGAGAATATCTAAATGGAATACTTTGTGCTTGACATACTTAAACGGAATACATCAAGAAGTACCAAATGATGAATTCTCAATTGTTTTAACGACAAAGCATTAGAACCGTCCATTTCTAGAATTTGATTTTCTATAGTCTTAGTGATTTTTCTATACTCTTAATGATTTTTCTATAGTCCTAATGATTTTGAACATTGTTGACAAAGCATGTTTCTTTTTGTGATTATTTGATTGATCCTCTCACAAAATTAGAGTTGACAAAATGGTTGTTCACTGACTGTATCTATCATTAGAGCCACTTCATATGCACAGGTGATGAACATGTAGATTTTCCTAAGCACTACTAGGAGCTTATCCCGCAACACATGCACTATTGTGAAAATCATCAGTACAAGTTCATTTTCTGCAGGATCAAGCTCCCAATAATTTTTAGTCAAATCTACATGTTTTTCAAATCTCAATGATTTTTCTGTAGTCATAATGATTTTTCTTATTTCTTGTCTTTTGTCCCTTTTTGATTTCCTATGTCTATGCTTGGTGATAGGATTTTGTCAACCTTTTGATGGTATATTTCATTCACTCTATGTGGAATACTATTTTGTTCACTATTTTATTTCAGCTTGATATTTCATTCATTTTTCATATACACAGAGATGACACATGCTGATAAAAAAATGAGCTATTTGATTTAGGTTTACTAGTCATGATTGTAAATGGTTAATATTTCTCATGGTACTCCTTGGTGTATTCCATTTAAAAATAATCAAGTTTCTATGGCTATGATAAATGTCCCTTTGTGTTGAAAAAATTAGAGTTGACAAACTAGTTGTTCAGTGTCTGTATCTACAGGTTGCAAACAAATCATCCTTCTTCCACCAACGAGTCATTCCATTCAAGAAAGACCATGTCTGAAAATATCAACCCAGAACAAAATAAGGTGACAATTTCTAGATTATGGTCTAACTTTAAAAGAAAAGGTGACGGAAAATGTTATTGTCCTTGTAAAATTTTCAAGGGCTTAAAGACTTAAATATATCTAATCAAAATATCCGAGGAACATTGTAGGAAGCATCGTCACATTGAAGGGGGAAACAAATTTCTTCCATTGGTATGTACTTTAATAATTTATAAAATACATAAGACATGATTTGATGATGACATCATGGTCATGGTTAATTTAAGGTCATCATTTTGATATAGGTCAACCACCCTAGGTTTCATGTTATGGACCATGACAATTCAGAGAATGTGGATTTCCAAATGAGGGAACTATTGGAAAAATGGTCAGCACTCCCCTCGGGATTCATGACATGGCTTAACCATCTCATGTGTCTTCTATAAGTCTAGTGGTTGTATTGATCATTAACTAGTTGATCTTTTGGTACAACAGAAACCACTACCTATAACAAGTGGTATCAGAGCTTGGTCATAGGTTTGAATCCCCTCAGGTAATGCTGAGGGGGATATTGTTGGAAAAATGGTCAGCTCTCCCCTCTAGATTCCTGACATGTCTTAACCACCTCCTATGTCTTCTATAAGTCTAGTAGTTGTATCGGGCATTAACAAGTCAATCTTTTGGTGCAACGACAACCACTACTTGTAATAGGAACATGGAGGTGTGAATATCAAAGTAGAAGGTAATGATCCCATGTAAGAACATCATGATGATCAAGAAGATCACGATGATCAAGATGATGATGATGATGATGATGATGATGATGATGATGATGATGCAAATGACCTTGATGTACCTATACTTGAGAAGGCATGCAAGCCCCTATACGAAGGCTCCCAAACAACTCTTCTTGCCACTGTATTGTTGTTGGTGAACTTGAAGGTTATGAATGGTTTATCCAACGTAGCAATGACACATATTTTAAGGTATGCCATCTTTTTTCATTTTTTTAGTCATAATTTATTACCACCATCAAACATTCTACCTCTCTCGTACTGAGAATTATCTTCCATTATGAAAGATATTTGAATGGAGTATCAAACAATACATGCATGTCTAAATGATCATATTATATATCATAAAAAACATGAATTTGCAATAAAATGTTTTGATTTTCATATTAGTAGATATTGATCAAATCAAATAACAAAAATGGTTCCTCGCAAGGTTCTTTGGAATATTCTCATTATTCCATGTTTGCAACAATTATTCTGGTGCAATAGCTTTGCACAATTTATGGATTACCATACACACAATAGAAGTTGAGATGACATTATGTGAATGCCTAAGGATGGTTTGGCATTTAAGGAAATAGAGGAAACTTGTCCACACTTTAAAGAAGAACCTCATAATCTCAAGCTTTCATTGGCATCAGACGGTGTCAATCCATTTGGAGAGATGAGATCTATTTACTCGGTGTGGCCTATTTTTGTTATCAACAATAAAATTCTTCCTTGGATGTCCATAAAGAGGGAGCACATAATGTTGGCAATGATTGTTCTAGGTATTTTTTCATTTAAAGTCATCTAAATTAATTTATTATAAATAATCCATCAAAATGGTCATAATAATTATGTAATGTTTTTGTTCATTCAACTAGGTAAGTACCAAGTTAAAGATATGAATGTATATATTGAGCCCCTTATTAATGAGTTGATGGTGTTATGGAATGGGGTCACTATGTATGACATCTCTAGACCAATAGGACAAAGACAATTTCAATCCCATGCAATGCTTGTATGGATAATACATGATGCCCGCTAACACATTTTTGTTGTATGCTCTCTTCTTAACACCTATTTTTTGGTATGTTATAGTGCTAACACAAAATTAACATATTTAATCCAATTATACATGATCTTGTAGGTCTTCAGACAAAGGGAAAATTTGCATGTCCAGTTTGTGGTCCAAAGATGAAATCTCGTCATTAAAAAAAAATAGAAAAGCAAGTGTTCGATGAGCATAGACACTTTCTCCACATAAATCATAAGTACCAAATTACCGAAAAACATCTTTTCAATGGGAAATAAGAGACTACATCAAAGCCACGGAGAATGACACCTCACCTATGGAAGTTGGAATACAATAAAATAAATCATCGAGGTAATGTCTTTCCATCTGATGGTTTTTGTTTGAAATTTATATTTTGATATTGTGTTTTGTCTATTGATGATGTAATTGATGCTCGTGAAGGTCATCAAAGCATTAATTACCAACTTCCAAAATGACTAAAAAGTTATCCTACACAATTTAGTAGGTTTTCAAACTACAAGAAACTCCCAATCATACATTTGTTTGATGCTATGCATATTAGAAAGAATGTAAAGGAGACATTATGAAAAATATTGGATGGAAGGCGTGACAAAGACAAAATTGTCAAAATTTGTAGTGACATTGAAGAATCCAACCATGCAATGAAAAATTTCATTCGATCAAATAACAATGGAGACCAGATTGATATACGTGCCCTTACTTGGTTATTGTTGGAGCAGTAGAGCAATGCTATAAAAGAAGTCATAAAAAAATATAATTTCCCACAGGATTTTCTGCGTACATAAACAATCTCATATCAAAGAAAAGTGAATTTGGGCCAGGGATGAAAACACATGATTGGAATACATTTATTAAGGTAATTCATGTTATTTTGTATTCACTATATATTTGTATATTGCATGTAGTTTTCATTGCATTATTTTATAAAATATTGATAAGATCATTTTACAATTCTTGCAGTATGTTCTACCTCTATCTCTCCCACACCACTTCGACAACAGTGTCAAACAAGTTATATATGGTCTTGGAAAATACATGATGTGGTTGTCATCAAAAGGAATCAATAAAGAAGATACAAAATATTGGAAGAGAAAAATTCCTCATCTTATGTGTGAAATGCAAAAGTGTTTACCTTCAACTTTTTTCAATGCACAAGAACACTACCTCATACATCAAGTTGAGGAGATTGAATTTTGTGGACCTGTACAAACTAGGTCAATGTGGATGGTTGAGAGGCACTTGAAATTTTTGAAGGGCTTGGTTCAATAGAGAGCACATCCCAAGATTTCTATGGTGGAGGGATATATGGTATACCAGACCATGGTGTACATTAGTGAATATCTTCCTAAGTTTGCAGCAAAGATCCATGTAGATTGTATTTGGGATCCCAACTCCATTAAAAAATTTGAAGGGGAGTACTTGATGGGGAAAGGTAGTTTGATGAAAGTGAAAGGTAATTATAAGATGTTATTGTAGGTAATTAATTCTTATAAATCTTCAATATAAGTTATTTGTAATTGTTCTATTTTTTTTATACAGTTGGTTGAGAGTGGGATGCAATACATTAATATATTGTGAACAATCTTGATTGGATGATGGTATGGATTGAATGATGTCAACAAAATGGTTTCTCATTAACATGGTAAGGTGTTTCTTAATTGGTTAGAGAAGCTCATTGTAATGGAGATTCCAATGTTACACCAATGGTAATTGATCTAGCATATGGTTTAAGAGGTAGAGAGGTACGTAAAAATTTATTAATGATCATGATCCATATGTTTCATATCAACTCACGATGTAAATAATTTTCACATGCTTGAAAAATTGCAAGTCAAAAATCACAAAGCTATGTACTATTATGGCCACAAATTTCACATAAAAAAGTTGGATGACACGAAGAAAACTTGTGATTCTAGGATAACTACAGTCTTCGAGGTCACTAATATATCATCTAGAAATGACATACATCCTCAACAATCTAAAAATTGATACTATGGCATCTTGGATGATATACTTGAGTGTGACTTTAACTCCTTCAAATTATTTCTATTCATCGTCAAATAGTATAGGCTATGACTGAATCAAAATGATCCTAATAGAACTATTATTCAACATGATAATGGATTTACAATGATTAATACAAGGTCATTTGAGCCAGTTGGAGATGAGCCCTATGTTCTTCCAAGCCAATGTGAGCAAGTTCTTTACTTAGAGGTTCCACATAAACCGGGTTGGTCATTTGTTGTTAGACATGATCCAAGAGGAAGACCAATAAAGTATAATGTGATGGAAGAAGAAGATATTGAAGATGAAGAAGAAGAAGAAGATGGTGGTGGTGGTGATGATGATGATGATGATGATGATGATGGTGATGTTGATAATGATGATGATGATGGTGATGTGATGATGATGATGGTGATGGTGATGATGATGAGATGGATGATCAATGGCATGATTGAAATGTACAAGGTATGTGATTTAATTATTTATATATATTTATATTGATTAGTATATATATTTACTGATTGAATTATTTTGTGACTATTCTGTTAAAGATCTTCACTCTTGAATTCAAGTTTAGTACTTTCATTTTCATTTAAAGTCACAATATTTATCCATTTATATGGTTGCATAAAAGACATAGTGCACATTTCCATGAATAAAGATTATTTTTTATGTGATTCAATGACTTTGTTGGAAGTACACTCATGCTACACCATTATGTTGCACATTGATGACCTTTCTATCCCTTAAAATTTTTGAATTTTATTGTATCTAGGACCTTAGCCATATTGTTGGTACCATGGTTTAGGGGGATGGTTCACTTCAATCTTTGCTAAAAAGACTTGAAACACATCATAAGGTATGATCCTATGATTTCATCTCAGTATAAAAATGGTGACCATGTATTAAAACAAGTTTTACAGTATATAGTATATACTATCTTACTAACTCTAAATTTGATTTCTAGGTAAAAAATTAAAATGCAAGTCATGTGAAGAAATCTTAAAATTTTTATAATATGATAAACAATTCTTTATTATTAGTGATCTATCTAATCACTAAGTTCATCTTTTTCAATATACATAGTATATAGTATATACTCGCTTAATGTCCTAGATTTTCTTTCTTGATAACTCAATAAAACACATTTCTCATGCATTGAAAACTAAGATAAATTGATCAACCCTTAAGTTGTTTAATGGGTTGATACCAAACTGAGACAGGAAAGAGAAATGTGAAAAGAAAATTGTTTAATGGAATGCTAGAATTGAATCAATCCAGTGATCATTGTTTACTCCATATACTTTGTGCCTGACATACTTAAATGGAATACACCAAGAAGTACCAAATGATGAATGCTCAATTGTTGTAATGGAAAAGCATCTGAACCGTCCATTTCTAGAACTTGATTTTCTATAGTCTTAATGATTTTTCTATAGTCCTAATTATTTTTCTTATTTTTTGTCTTTTGTCCCCTTTTGATTTCCTGTTTGTGCTTGGTGACAGGATTTTGAACATTGTTGACAAAGTGTGTTTATTTTTTTTATTGTCATGGGGTTTCGCATTATTTTTTTCTCTTGATAAATTAGGTGTTTAATTTGAATTTTTGTTCATTATTTTATTCCAGCTTGATATTTCATTCATTTTTCATATACACAAAGACTACACATGCTCATAAAAATATGAGGTATTTGATTTAGGTTTACTGTTCATGATTGTAAATGGTCAATATTTCTAATGCTACTCCTTGGTGTATTCCATTTAAAAATAATCATGTTTCTATGGCTATGATAAATATCCCTTTGTGTTGAGAAAATCAGAGTTGACAAAATGGTTGTTCAGTGACTATATCTGCCATTAGAGCCACTTCATATGCACAAGTGATGAGCATGTAGATTTTCATAAGCACTACTGGGAGCTAACCCAACAACACATGTACTATTGTGAAAATCATCACAAGTTCATTTGTTGTTGGGTCTAGCTCCTAGTAATGCTTGGTCAAATCTGCATGTTTGTCAAATGTAAATGGAATACTTTGTGCCTGACATACTTAAATGGAATACACAAAGAAGTACCAAATGATGAATGCTCAATAATTGTAATGGAAACACATCAGAACCATCCATTTCTAGAACTTGATTTTCTATAGTCTTAATGATAAAAAAATGAGCTATTTGATTTAGGTTTACTGTTCACGATTATAAATGGTTAATATTTTTTATAGTTATCCTTGGTGTATTCCATTTAAAAATAATCAGGTTGCAAAAAAATCATCCTTCTTCCACCAATGAGTCATTCCATTCAAGAAGGACCATGTCTGGCAATATCAACCCAGAACAAAATAAGGAGACAATTGCTAAATTATACAAAATTCTATATCCTTGGTTGGATTTGCATCATCCAAAATTCTATTAATTTTTGCATTGACTTTTTTTAGTGTTTTCTTGACCATATTTATAGGGTTAGGGATATTTGGGATATTTATAGGAAATTGACTACACACATCGTCACCCCTTCTGGTGATGATCTTGCATTTCATATATAAGGTAAAGGTAATTTGTTCATGTTTACGATCTTGCATATTGTTCATGTTGTCTTCTACGTAATTTGTAGCATACGTATCATGTAATTTTTAGCTAACATAAGATAAATGATTCACATATCCATTAGTGAAACTCCCTTAGTTTAGTTACAACATATGTGATTTACAATTACCAATGTATTGCTTATGATGCTCAATTAATTATTGTTGATACATGTATATATTTTGTTTGATTGTCACCCTTTCTGGAAAAAGGCAATTGACTACACACATCATCACCCCTTTTGTTGATGATATTGCATTCCATATATAAGGTAAAGGTAATTTTTTTATGTTTACAATCTTTCATATTGTTCATGTTGTCTTCTACGTAATTTTCAACATACATATCATGTAATTTTTAGCTAACTTAAGATAAATGATTAACATATGCAAGAAATTTAACTCCTTTGATGGGGATCCTACACAGTGACATGGATCACTAGGTATAAGTCAATAAATAGACATAATTTTCTTATATTCTTCTTGTTTATCACTGAGCACACATGTTGCTTGTGTGCTATGCTAAGGATATGACAAGTCTTTGTCACTTTTCTAATCCTTTTATATGGTTCCTATTTTTTTGTGCCTTTCCTTCATTTTTAACTTACATTTTATATCTCTCACGTATAGAAAAGAAGAAATGTATGGGTCACAATTCTATTGAAGACTTGATTATTATATATATATTATTTCATTATTATCAAAATTCTATTTGAAGTAGGGACATGACAATATCTCATTTGATGGATTGCAGGACCCACCAAATAGGTACTTGTTAGATTTATCTTCTTTGAATGAGGGAAATGCGAGAATGGTAGATGAAAGTTTGACATGTAGTATGGCTAAAATAGGGAGATCAACTAGAGGTCAAAAGATTAGAAAAAAATTCAATAAACGGATGCAATTTTTCCTTTCTCAAGGGGGTTCATGTTCTTATGATGATGAGACCAAAGGCAACATCAAGGTGTCCTTTCGGTACACACATCTTGAGAAATAATGGGTACACAATGAGCTACCTCCAATTGACACTAATTTTTGTGTTAACGAGAGGATATATCACATAGCTCCATCCTCATTACATGGTTTGGACCTATTTTCCATGGATGGGATAAAGGTATGTTACAACAAAGTTGTTGAATTGATGGAGTATGTTGGACCTTGTTACAATTACAATGATTGGATGTAGATTGTTCAATATAAAAAAAGTATGCGTAGGTATGCACCGTCAGCAAATTATATAAAATGGAAAGAAAATGATCAAAGTAAAATATTTTATATGTACATTGATGGGAGACCAAAAGAAACATGGAATATTGTGGGTTTTATAAATAGTATGCGACCTTCCTCAACTAATAAGAAACCTAATTGCATATTTGATGCGCGTGAGGGGAATCATATTTTTGTATGTGCGATAAAATCAATAAGTGCAGGGGAAGAATTGCTAATAGATTACCATTTAAATCACATATATACAAACAAATTTACTATCATGGGGGTGGTAAGTACTAGTATATACCATTTAAACTAACCTCAAGTTTATGGCTCCAATATACCATTTTATTAATAAGTTTTTTTTGCTAAGTCTATTGCTTTTAGTTCACTGAAGTTTTTATATTTAATCTTTGTCACAGGATGACATGGATCCTCCACTTGATAGAGGCCACGAGGATGCTCCTCCCACCCATTCTTCAGCAATGGTAAACCTTATTGTAATTATACAAATTAGATAGTTGAGAAATTTTATATTATTATGTTATTTTATTTAGGGTTTTGGAGTTATTCTGGTATTTTTACTAATATTCCTATCACAAATTGATGTTCAGGATAGGGGAAAAGTACCTACAATAACATAGGCAATATCTATAGATATGGATGAGGATATCCCAGATATCCCTAACCTTATAAATATGGTGAAGAAAAAACAAAAAAAATCAGTGCAAAAATTCTTGCCATTTTGGTCGATCCAAATCAAATTGAGGAGACACTGGCAAGAAAAGAGGAATTGATGTGGCAAGAACATTGTTATGAAATAAGAAGTAATGAATCTTTAGTTATAAAAAAATTTCAATAAAGTTTTATATTTTATACTCTTTTATGTCGTGAACTAAAATATGTATGTGTTCTTGTTACAGGATTTTTTGTTTTCTCAAGTACCTGGTCATGGACATCGAGGTGAGGCCAGTACTAGAAAAACTCCATCAACCTCAGGTAAAATAATCCTTAAGTTAACAAGTTACAAGGAATTTTTTCTTTGGAACATTCAAAAATTTCATTGGACTTACTGATTAGAAGTGTATGTTTTCATTGGACTTACTGATACCGTAGATACAGTTATAGGAAAAGGTACAATTTCAACTAATTCAAAATTTATAAGAAAATATTCACTCAAACTTTATTGAAAGCTACTCTTCCTTTTATTATTTTAGAATGTCTTTGCTAACAATGTATTGTTTAGGTCATCTAGTGCAGGTGACTCCTCCTAGAAGGTCGATTGACGTCCATTTAAGATTGTCGAGTGCAATGTTGGCAACAAGGGGCATGAAAACATTGATGCCTTCATGGTCTATGCCTAGTAAATCCTTGTTTTTCTATATTTGGTTTTGTGTTAATTATGATTTTATAATTTGTACTTTAATCTTGGGTTCATCTCATAGTGGATTAATTTTATGGAGTAGAAGATACACTGGTGTTGTCTACTACACCATATATAGATCAGAGTACTTGTATTGGTGATAATTCACCATCATTTCCTAGATCTACCCATGTTTCTAGCACAAGAGTTATGTAGACATCATTGTTGATTGATGATAAAGAATTGATGCCTTTAAAATGTCCTACGCTTCCAGGTACTTTAAAATTATTATTATTTATATTATAATATGCATTTACCCATTCATAAAAAGTTTTGGATTGATGATCCCATGACATTTTTCTAGGAAATGATTCTTTTTATAAGATTCTTTATGACTTCACATTGAAGATATTTGGGCCCACCATATGTACAAGGTGGAACATGTAATGCCCAAAATTTTAGGACAAAACACAACCAATTTTTTTTTTTTTAAAAAGGTTAAAAGTGAATAAGTTTGCCACGATCATGATGCGGAAAAAAGAAATACAACGACAAGGTCACAAAATTCTCAGGTGATCAACCTCAAAAATGTTGATACCAAAAGGTGCTAGATGATATCGATATAATCGTAGAAGGTCGTTGATCGTCTCCTCAATCAATATCGTCGATCATCGATCAAAAAGGTCTATAGGGTGAACTAAGAGGGATTGAACGAGGAGATGATCAACAACCATCTATGATTATATCGATATCATCTAGCACCTTTTGGTATCAACATTTTTGAGGTTGATCACCTGAGAATTTTGTGACCTCATCGTTGTATTTCTTTTTTTTGCATCATGATCATGGAAAACTTATTCACTTTTAACCTTTTAAAAAAAATAAAATTTGGTTCTGTTTGTCCTAAAATTTTGGGCATTACATTTTGGTATCAGAGCCAAGTTTAGTGGTCTCTAAAGGCAGAGAGTGGGTGAACAACCCCAAACCCCTCTAAAAGTCCTACTAAAAGGGACCCCAAACCAACTCTCCACAACCCTCATTAAGATGGTCCTAGGAAGTACTACTGGGTCCTTCATGCAAGTTTCAATTTCGTTCAAGATTAAATGGGCACTATTTGAGGGGACAAAAGGTCAAAATATGGCTTCTCCCATGCTAAAATTACTCCTAGCCTATGGGTACAAGGAATGGGCTACCTAAAAATGCATGAAACTACCCCCTAGGGTCCCATTTAACCCTCCAAAAACCATGGTTCAGTTAATGCACGAAAATGTAAGGTATGACTTCACTTAGGGGTCCTAAGACAAGAGGATGCACTTAGAATACCCCCCTCTAGGAAGCTTCTAGGACTTGCTCTCGCACTCTAATCACATGACATACCTTAGTTAACAAATAACTCTAGTGTCAAGTGACACTCACATAATTAACATCACAATTAAGGTATGTCCAACATATTACAACACTTAAAAATCCTACACATACATTCACATTACGGTTACAAAATAAAACACTTCACAACGAGGCCCTGGTCTCTTCAATAGACGGGGCCTTGGCTTTACTGATAGCACAAGCATTCAATGTGGTTTCCCCGAATGTTTCCATGGTCCTTCCATGTGCAAAACCTAAATGCAGCATTAGTAATTCAAGGAAGAAAACCATCATATATAAACATACAAGATGTAATATCCACACATTAATCTTAACTCAATTGCATACAAGAAATCATACAAAAAGTAATGATCTAACACAATTCAATTGAACATTCAATCACATAGAATGAAATGTCATAATTCAATTGTCTGCACATAATCATATAGGATTCAATAATCACATCAAATAAATTCAATTTGCATAACTCAATTCATACTTCAATTGCATATATAATTCATAATTTAATTTGCATAATTCAATTTGTAATTCAATAGCATAATTCAAATGAAATCAAGATCATCCATAATCTATCATCATCATAAGATAATCGTTAAGTCCTCATAACATGAAGATAATAATAAAGTCTATCATGATCAAATCCAAATCCACTAATCATGGATCCACATACAGAGTCAACAAAATGTATAGTCTAACATGTCCATCATAACATAAAATTAAATCGAATGAGTCCAAGTATCTCAATAACATAATCAAAATGAAAAGCAAGGTCTATAAATTGGGATCACTATGTGGGACTAAGGTGGGCCTCACAGAACATCATAAGTGAACTAAGCCTATCCCACAGTTTTTATTTCATATCATTAATTGGTACAATATTTTTCCTTTCATTCAGACCTTTTCTTTTACTATATTCAAGGTACACAACTTTAGTTAATTTTTCTATCTAATAGTTTTTTATTTTTTCTTAAAAGGTGGAACTTGCAAGAAAAAAAATTAAAAGATCATTTCATAAAAGATTTAGAGCATGAGTTTGGTAGTAACATTTTTGAGGAGAATAAAATTTTAGAAAAAGATGTCAAACATCTTAAGACTGTAAGGGACTCATATAGAAGGAGTCTCATCCAAAACCCAAAGTACGAGCATCCTCCCTTTATTTCAATGAGGCATTGGAATGAGTTCATTTTGGATGTAAAGGAGAAAGGGGATGCTCAAAGAGGAATTACACTAGAAAATGAGAGAAGAAGGTATGCTATAGTATTAGCTACTAGTAGAATGTAATAATGCACTAATTAGTGATCTTTATATCTATATCATCTAACATATTTCATACTTTTCATAGGTTGCAGGATACATCAAAGGCAACAAAGGCTAGACTACAAAAGATTGGGTAGCACAAACTTGGCTCTAGTGGATATTCAAAAATTCAAGCACGAATTGTAAGTAGAAGTAAATGAATTCGAGATCAAAATTATTTATAAAATGCAAATAATTTTGTTTAATCAAAAAATGCAGGGCTCGGAATTTAATTTAGAGGCCACGGCAAAACATAAAATTATTACCTTCAAGGAAGGTCATCAAGCTGTGGCTGAACACCTATGCAAAGCTTCCACTAGCCCAACCCAAGAGTCTCCTGCATCGGTTGAACAAGTAAATATACCAAAAAAAAATATTTGAAATTAAATACTTGAGAAACAATCTATTTGATATTAATTTCGAACATAAATTGACTATTTTTGTTTTTAAAAAGAAAACAATGATAATAATGCGCATGACATTGCAATGCAGCCTCATAATCCTAACATAGAACCTACGCCTTATGAAGAAGGCCCTGATGAGCATCATAGTGTTAATGGAGGTGTTCATTTGCTATTGAAAATTAATTATGTAATTATTAATACAATTTAACATCTTAAATTGAAATTGGTGTAACATTTTTTGTGTATATTTTAGAGCATACAGAACATCATGTTGAACAAGTGGAGAATGTTCAGAGTGATCACCATGTAGATGATGTAGTGGCACATTCAGGTAAAGAAAATCTATGTTTTGTTCTTTAAAATTTATTTTTTGATTTATAGTTCTTTCAATTATTGAAATACTTGTAACACTAATATAAAATGGTGTGAATTTAAGCCATGATGTATTTGTTATTTCAGTGGACCCCCCTTTGGCGCATCATCCTCCTGTTCCTAAATAGATGAGGAGGATACATGTGTTGATATTAGAACAAGTAGAGGAGGGGAATGACAAGGATATTGATACTCCACTTACCTGTTACCTTAGAAAAATGAGCAAGAAACAAAAAAAGAAATGATGTTAATTAACATTTTTTGCTAATGAAAGAATGTTGTCTTAATGGATGTAATTTTGTACTAGTAAATGTTGATGAATGATGTGTTAATGAATTATTCATGAATGTTGTGTGTTAATGAATTTTATGTGATTATAATGATTGAATGTTATATTTCAAAAATGGATGAATGAATGTTATTAGATGTTAATGGGGAATTTAGAGTTATGTTCAGGGGGGGGCAAATGAGCTTCCACCTTTACGTGGTTGGCCTTGTTAAGTAGAGAATATTAAAATATTCTTGAAACCAAATGAAGCTCAAACTAAACCAATGATGTAGATTCAATGGTCAACAACACCTACTTCTTATTCCATATTATTTCTCATTCACTTTAAGAAATATTTTACTTCTTAAACATGTTCATCAACCTATCTACATCACCATGTTCATCAAATTAGATTTATAGATAAGAGAGTGAAAATTGAAAAGTAAAGCTTTATAGAAAATAAACACATAAGGAAACATATTGATAACACCAATCTATCCTTCTTCATATCCCATATCACCCTTGGTTGAGAGGATTCATTCATAACCTATCATGACACCCAAACAATACACAGTGTATACTCTGATTGTACAGGAACAGTCACCTCTATGCGGTTTTCAAACACACTAAAACTTCTCCAAAACCCTTTGAATGCATTAAGGAACATAACATAATATTAAACCATCTATTTCTATTAATATTCTCCATGAAAGCAATTTTGTGCATCAAATACACCAGCTATACCCTCAGGGACAGTGACATGGTCTTTTGAAATGTATTTACATTTTATTGTATCAAGGCATATGTTACAATCATTTTGTGATACAAAACTCTTAAAAATATCTTCTCACTCTTCTCCCCTCTCCTAACTCATGACTACACCATAAAATAGAAACACCAAAGACCGGTTGATGGTTAACTTCCCTGTCAATCGCACACAGTCAGTTATTATGACTGTTATAATTAGTTTTTTGTTTATGTTGGTTGTCTAGTTGACAACAAGTTGTCAACTTCGACAACTTCTACCCCTTTTCATTCATATCAAACTTTTAGAAAGGCTATCCTACTTCCACTGCCCTCCTAAACCCTTGCTAATCCCAACTAAGCTTTGTTTAGGCCTATTTTTCCATTATAGGCAAATTACACACTTTGGCACTTTTAGTGCTTTTACAACATTTTATTGGCCCTAGTGGCCACATTACATTTATTATAGACCTTATAGGTCTTTAGATCCCTCTACTAGGCTAGGATCAACATAATGACCCCTAATGACCCCCCTAAGTGCATTTTGACCTTATAATTCCATTCACCTCCTATTACATGCCTTTATATGTTTAGGCTTATTACAAGAAAAAAAAATAAGATAGGAAGATTTTGAGAAGGAAATATGAACAAAAATAGAAAGAATCTAATCTTGTGTATATTGCACAAGAAACTTAAGTAAAATCATGAGATTGGTATACAATCAAGAGGAGTACAATGTTTCTATCTGATATCCCTGGTTTGAGATATCTATTTGAAAATTTCATAATTTGGTAGAAACATTCAATGTGTTGAGAATATCTTGTGATTCCCTTTAAATCACAATCATGTTAATAGGAGTCATTGTTAGTAGATTATGATCCTTAAAAATATAGTGAAGTGACTCTTAGATTAGTGCCTATGATAGAAGAAATACTTAAGATCATTTTAGGTCTGTAGTAGAGTGATATCCCAGTCTCTCACTTTAATTTGGTAATATATATCTCAAAAAATGGCTTGAGTAGTCATGTGAACATGAAGAAGGATTTTCTACAACTCAAGATCTACAATATGCAAGAAACTTAGAGAAAATATTAGCTATTTTATTAGAGATCGTTGTTGTCCTACACTTGTAAATATAATAGTAGCAAGTAGATGGTGAACATTTAGAGTGATATTTGAACATGTGAAAATATTGAACTCGTCATTTCACATTGGTGGAACAATGGATATGATATGTGCATTGCTAATGATTATTTGATAGTTTCACAAATAGTAGAATTGCTTCATGGTTCAAGGAGGATAGTAACTTAAAGATCAAATGACTAGTATTGATATTGATATGTGTTTGAGTGAAATTAATGTGTCTGATGCAAGATTGAAGACTTGAAACAAATAGTTCTTGGTATATCCTTAGATAGTTTGCTAGAATTGATTTCCTTTTAATAGAAAATTTCCATGTAAAAAATGATGTAATGATTTCTTAGTAAAATCTTGGATTGTGAATATGTGGTTGAAAGTGATTAATAGATCTAATAATGGTCGATGCTCCTCATATAATATTTGATGATTTTGGAAAAAATGTAGATATTATGTTTTGATAGTGCCATATTATTTGACACATTGGTGATTTCATTTCTAAACATACATTTGATAGTGACTCATTATCTATTGTATTTGCATTTGTAGTTGCATAATTATTTACACAAACATTGAATTAGTGATTGCACATTCAAATAGTTAGTGCATTAATTGGCATTTGTGGTACATTTGATTATTGATTTGTATTATCAGTGTGATTCTATCCCACGATATCTTTGGCATTCCAACTGGTGCATTTTTAGTGTGGTTTGTTATAGTTGTTCTATAATTAATCTTCAATGATTTACTCCTAATTAGTGGCTTGGTCTCGGGGGAATGTTAGAGTCTTATTTTCTTAACCCCTTTTTGAGTTATGTGTTATGATGGATAATGTGGTAATTCTTAGATTCAGTTCAGTGCTTAGTTAATTAGAATAGTTTTGTTATCAATCTCAAATCAACAAATGAAAATGGTGGAATATATCAATGACAAGAGGTTTTGATTCCCTTCATATCCTATGATTTGATTGATACAAGATTATTTAATTCACATAATTGATAAAATATGTATCTTTTTTTCATTAGATATTAGTGGCTAATATATCTTTGTCTCTAATAAGTCATTAAAGTCTTAACAACTCTCATTAGTAAGTCATTAACTTGTTACATTCATAGTATATAAGTTATTAATGACCTATTCCATATAAGGTTTGTTCATTTCAAGTATTAAGTTGGGAATAAGGAACATTACAAGAATAATATTTTCCATTACAATCAGTCTAGCAATTTGAAATAACTACCTTTTAGAGCTATTGGTCTCAACATTGACAGTTAATAAGTTTAGCATTTTTTTTGGAATGATTGATACTTGTGGCATATCATTCTTGATTGTGTTATATATTTACATATTTGATGCATAGTGATGTGACTAGAAATAGAATGTGGACAAGTATATTCAAATCTAGTTTTAGACCAGTATTCACAAGGTAACTTGTTTGATGTATGGCTTAAAGAATTCATGATACTCCTATAATGTGAATAGGGTAGTAGTACATAGCTCATCTTTAGGAGGGGTTGTTCATGATTATTCAATGACCCTATGATCCATGATTGTATAGTTCACTATACCTTTATGTATCATATATTCACTTTCATTTTGATTTCCTTGCAATATTTCAGTAGTTTCTCCTTTGGCATTATAGTCTAAAGGGGAAGAAAACTGATTTGATCGTGTGTTGACAGTGACATTTTGATGTTGTTGCATTTTTTGGTATTACAGTGGCATTTTGATTCATACAATGTCATTTTGATGTAATCTGAATATTATAATTTCATGAATTGTATTATTAGTGGTCATTATATGTGATTCATTTCAGTGGAACTAAATATTTTATAGTGATACATTTGGTTCTTTTTTATTCTTTCTTGAGCTTTGAGATCCATAATTTTATCTGAAAGCTTCTATGACTTATGACAGGGAAATTCATGTGTACAATTCAATGACATTTCCATTTTAGGTATATTGTTTTTAGTTGACATTTGGATTTGATGTTCTTATCATATTAGGTTTGAAATTAATGCAAAAGGGGGATTTTTTTTGTCTCCTTTGGCATGTTTTTGGCATTAATGTCAAAGGCAATAAGATAGTAGCATATTCATTGATAAAATATGTATCTTTTTTTCATTAGATATTAGTGGCTAATATATCTTTGCCTCTAATAAGTCATTAATGTCTTAACAACTCTCATTAGTAAGTCATTAACAACTTGTTACATTCATAGTATATAAGTTATTAATGACCTATTCCATATAAGGTTTGTTCATTTCAAGTACTAAGTTGGGAATAGGGAACATTACAAGAATAATCTTTTCCATTACCATCAGTCTAGTAGTTTGAAATAACTACCTTTTAGAGCTATTGGTCTCAACATTGACAGTTAATAAGTTTAGCATTTTTTTGGAATGATTGATACTTGTGGCATATCATTCTTGATTGTGTTATATATTTACATATTTGACGCACAGTGATGTGACTATAAATACAATATGGACAAGTATATTCAAATCCAATTTTAGACCAGTATTCACAAGGTAACGTGTTTGATGTATGGCTTACAGAATTCATGATACTCCTATAATGCGAATAGGGTAGTAGTACAGAGCTCATCTTTAGGAGGGGTTGTTCATGCTTATTCAATGACCCTATGATCCATGATTGTATAGTTCACTATACCTTTATGTATCATATATTCATTTTCATTTTGATTTCCTTGCAATATTTTAGTAGTTTCTCTTTTGGCATTATTGTCCAAAGGGGAAGAAAAGTGATTTGATTCTATGTTGATAGTGACATTTTGATGTTGTTGCATTTTTTGGTATTACAGTGGCATTTTGATTCATACAGTGACTTTTTGATGCATTCTGAATATTATAATTTCATGAATTGTATTGTCAGTGGTCATTGTATGTGATTCATTTCAGTGGAGCTAAAGATTTGATAGTGATACATTTGGTTCTTTTTTATGCTTTCTTGAACTTTTAGATCCATAATTTTATCTAAAAGCTTCTATGACTTGTGAAAGGGAAATTCATTTGTACAATTCAATGACATTTCCATTTTAGGTGTATTGTTTTTAGTTGACATTTGGCTTTGATGTTCTTATCATATTATGTTTGAAATTAATGCAAAAGGGGGAGTTTTTTTGTCTCCTTTGGCATGTTTTTGGCATTAATGTCAAAGGCAATAAGATAGTAGCATATTCATTGATAAAATATGTATCTTTTTTTCATTAGATATTAGTGGCTAATATATCTTTGTCTCTAATAAGCCATTAATGTCTTAACAACTCTCATTAGTAAGTCATTAACAACTTGTTACATTCATAGTATATAAGTTATTAATGACCTATTCCATATAAGGTTTGTTCATTTCAAGTACTAAGTTGGGAATAAGGAACATTACAAGAATAATCTTTTCCATTACAATCATTCTGGTAGTTTGAAATAACTACCTTTTAGAGCTATTGGTATCAACATTGACAGTCAATAAGTTTAGCATTTTTTTGGAATGATTGATACTTGTGGCATATCATTCTTGATTGTGTTATATATTTACATATTTTATGCACAACGATTTGGTTAGTAATAGAATATGGACAAGTATATTCAAATCCAGTTTTAGACCAGTATTCACAAGGTAACTTGTTTGATGTATGGCTTACAGAATTCATGATACTCCTATAATGTGAATAGGGTAGTAGTACAGAGCTCATCTTTAGGAGTTGTTCATGCTTATTCAATGACCCTATGATCCATGATTGTATAGTTCACTATACCTTTATGTATCATATATTCACTTTCATTTTGATTTCCTTGCAATATTTTAGTAGTTTCTCCTTTGGCATTATTGTCTAAAGGGGAAGAAAAGTGATGCTTTGTAGTGATTTGATTATGTGTTGACAATGACCTTTTGATGTTGTTGCATTTTTTGGTATTAAAGTGGCATTTTGATTCATACTGTGACATTTTGATACATTCTAAATATTATAATTTTATGAATTGTATTATTGGTGGTCATTGTATGTGATTCATTTCAGTGGAACTAAAGATTTGATAGTGATACATTTGCTTCTTTTTTATGCTTTCTTGAACTTTGAGATCCATAATTTTATCTAACAGCTTCTATGACTTATGACAGGGAAATCCATGTGCACAATTCAATGACATTTCTGTTTCAGGTATATTATTTTTAGTTGACATTTGTCTTTGATGTTCTTATCATATTAGGTTTGAAATTAATGCCAATGGGGGATTTTTTTGTATCCTTTGGCATGTTTTTGGCATTAATGTCAAAGGCAATAAGATAGTAACACAGTCATTGATAAAATATATATCTTTTTTTCATTAGATATTAGTGGCTAATATATCTTTGTCTCTAATAAGTCATTAATGTCTTAACAACCATCATTAGTAAGTGATCTAGAGGTGGTTTTTATTGTTCTCACTACCCATACCTGATTTCAAATGATCAAGTGATGAAACAACTTCCCACTCCTAATGTCCTCTCAAGGACTCACCTTCTATGTTGCCCCAAATGCATCTAGTGCCACCCATACACCATATTATCACATAGGTCTTCAAAATTCATTATAAATTCATAGAACATCTCATCATGGCCTATTCACCATGTTCCATCAACCCAATAAACTTGGATAACAAATCCTTTACCCAACACTCACCATTTTCCCTTATAGCTAGCAGCCCACAGAAGTCAGTAATTTTCCCTTTTCTCCAGCATTCCCCAAAGAAATCAAGAAAGTAATGATGGTTTTAGATACCCTTTTGGAACCTTTAAATCCTCCATAAGACTTAGTATATACTTCTTTGGACCATACCCAAGATCCAATAACCTAGCAATCCCAAACTAGGCATAATCCTTCCCCATTTATAAAGAAACACATAATACCACTCATTCCCATGACTTAAAAGTATGAAATAGTCCTTCTAAGGGTTAAAAAACAACACATTTTCCAGTCCTCATAGTTTCACCATTCTCCTATGGTCTTAGCCACTAAACCCTTACTCCTAGGGTCATACACCTAGGGTATATTCAAAAAGACCTCTATATTCATCTCCAGATCAAACCAACTATTCAAACACTTCAATATAGACCCCCACATAATAAATCCATCACCAATCACCTTCATTCACAAGGAAAACCTCTTTCCATTTGACTGGTGTCAAATCAGGGCTCATACTCAATCAACAAACTCCAACCATCATTGCTCCTCTATCAAGGTTCTCCACTTCCCTACATTTGTTTAGTATGGTAAAAGGAGTAATGTTACATGGTTTTACTCTCCCACCATTCATAGTGACCATAGAGGGTGGGAGAGTTACAACATTATTTAAGCTTCAAAACAAAAAATACTGATTGTGTCTAGCTAGTCATTGGTTCTACCACACCAGTCCAAAGTTCTTGACTTAAAACATGATGAAATAGTAAAAGGAATGAAAGAAAACATAAGTAAAGACTAATGAAATGTCCCTACATTATTAACTGATCCCAAATTGTAATTCAAATCACCATTGCAATTCACTATTCCTAACTATACCCACATGATAGTGAATAATATTCAGAGAAAGGTTTATTTTATTGAATGAAAAAATGTCTTACAATGCTTCTCCAATACACATACATCTCCACATACCCCAGATACCTGACTACACTTCATCTAATAAGCCTTTCAAGGCTGGTATATCCTTGCACAAACCGTAACAGTTAGTTACATGACTATTACCAGTTGGTTACTTGTTAGGATTTGTTGTCTAGTTGACACCCAAGTGTCAACTTCGACAACCTATTACCATTAAGGCCTTCTCAACTTTATATTAACCTTTTTTAAAGACCTATTACCCCATCAAACCCATTACAACTCCTATATCTCCTTACAAGCCTTACTAGGCTTAGTTTTGCCAACATGGGCAAACTACACTATTTAGCACTTTTAGTGTTTTTACAACATTTTATTGGCTTTAGTAGCCACATTACATTTATTATAGACCTTATAGGTCTTTATATCACTCTACTAGGCTAGGATCAACAAGATAACCCTTAATGACCTTGGTAGGTGCATTTTGACTTTATAATACAACCGACCTCCTATTACATACCTTTAGACTGATTACATTCAAAAGAATCAAATAAAAAATGGACCATAGGTCCAATTAAATTCATATTTTGATCATTCAACCTTCATCAGTCTAAATGACTCTATTTTCATGCCTTTGTAAGGGTTCCCTACACTAGTAAGTCATTAACAACTTGTTACATTCATATTATATAAGTTATTAATGACCTATTCCATATAAGGTTTGTTCATTTCAAGTACTAAGTTGGGAATAAGGAACATTAAAAGAATAATATTTTGCATTACAATCAGTCTAGCAGTTTGAAATAACTACCTTTTAGAGCTATTGGTCTCAACATTGATAGTTAATAAGTTTAGCATTTTTTTGGAATGATTGATACTTGTGGCATATCATTCTTGATTGTGTTATATATTTACATGTATTTGATGCACAGTGATGTGACTAGAAATAGAATATGGACAAGTATATTCAAATCCAATTTTAGACCAGTATTCACAAGGTAACTTGTTTGATGTATGGCTTACAGAATTCATGATACTCCTATAATGTGAATAGGGTAGTAGTACAGAGCTCATCTTTAGGAGGATTTGTTCATGCTTATTCAATGACCCTATGATCCATGATTGTATAGTTCACTATACCTTTATGTATCATATATTCACTTTCATTTTGATTTCCTTGCAATATTTTAATAGTTTCTCCTTTGGCATTATTGTCTAAAGGGGAAGAAAAGTGATTTGATTATGTGTTGACAATGACATTTTGATGTTGTTGCATTTTTTGGTATTACAGTGGCATTTTGATTCATACAGTGACATTTTGATGCATTTTGAATATTCTAATTTCATGAATTGTATTATCAGTGGTCATTGTATGTGATTCATTTTAGTGGAACTCAAGATTTGATAGTGATACATTTGCTTCTTTTTTATGCTTTCTTGAACTTTGAGATCCATAATTTTATCTGACAGCTTCTATGACTTATAGCAGGGAAATACATGTGCACAATTCAATGGCATTTACATTTTAGGTATATTGTTTTTAGTTGACATTTGGCTTTGATCCAATAACCTAGTAATCCCAAACTAGGCATAATCCTTCCCCATATATAAAGAAACACATAATCCCACTCCTTCCCATGAATTCAAAGTATGAAATAGTCCTTCTAAGGTTTACAAAATAGCACATTTTTCAGTCCTCATGGTTTCACCATTCTCCTATGATCTTAGCCACTAAGCCCTTACTCCTAGGGTCTATTCAAAAAGACCTCTATACTCATCTCCAGATCAAACCAACTATTCAAACAATTCAATATAGACCCCGAAATAAGAAATCCATCACCAAACACCTTCATTCACAAGGCAAACCTCTTTCCATTTGACTGGTGTCAAATTAGGGCTCATACTCAATCAGCAAACTCCAACCATCACTGCTCCTCCATCAATGTTGTCCACTTCCCTACATTTTTTTATTATGGTACAAGGAGTAATGTTACATGGTTATACTCTCCCACCATTTAGAGTGATCACAAAGGGTGGGAGAGTTACAACATTATGTAAGCTTCAAAACAAAAAATGCTACCTGTGTCTAACCAGTCACTGGTTCTACCACACCAGTCCAAAGTTCTTGACTTAAAAAATGATTGAATAGTAAAAGGACTGCAAGGAAAGGTAAGTAGTGACTAATGAAATGTCCCTACATCATTAACCAGTCCAAAATTGTAATTCAAACCACCATTGCAATTGATTGTTCCTGACTGTACCCACGGGACAATGAATAATATGCAGAGAAAGGTTTATTTTATTGAATGAAAAAATGTCTTACAATGCTTCTCCAATAAACATACATCTCCACATACCCCAGATACCTGACTAAACTTCATCTAATAAGCCTTTCAAGGCTGGTATATCCCTACACAAACTGTAACAGTCAGTTACATGACTATTGCCAGTTGGTTACTTGTTAGGATTTGTTGTCTAGTTGACACCCAAGTGTCAACTTCAACAACCTATTACCATTAATAATTTTCTTAAATTTCTTATACTTTTCTAATTGAATCTTTTGATCTTCAAGATATTTCTTTAAAGAAACAACCTCTCCTTCAAGCTTATGACACTCAACAATTATCGCATCCAAGTCATATTTTGTGACTTCCATTATCTTCTTAGTTTCCTGAATCTCTATTTTCATATTTAAGACTATGTTATTTGAATCATTAGAAATGTCTCTTAATAGAGAATTATTCTCTACACTCTTTAAAAAAAATCAAGTTTATACTCAAAATTTCTACACATTTCTTCTTTTTATTTTGACTTGACTCCCTTTTCTTCTTCAATTCCTTTTCTTTCTTCAATTTGAACCTCCGGTTTCTTGGTTTCTATTTTAAGGTTTCTAATCACATGTAGAGAATAAACACACTCTCCTTCAAAATAAACTACTCATTTAGGGTTACTAGCACACTCTTGTATATCTGATTTATTCATATTTACCATGAATTCATCCAGTTCTATATTAGACATATTTTCTTCTACAATTTATGATTTATCATTTTTACTCCTATTCCTCTTTCCCATTATAAGTACTCCACAAGCAGGAATCCCATAAGTTATTTGAACTTATATACAAGGGTTTGGGTCTAATACCAATTGTTGGAGTATGATACCATTGAGAGGGTGGGGGGTTAATCAATTGTATATCAAATCAAAATGACTTAGAGAAAGTTTTAGAGAATTTAGTTATCAAGTATATGTGAGGGTATCTAACATGAATGGACATAAATATTGTAAATTGATCATAGAGGCTGTGAAAATTATACAAACCCAAATGCTGAATTATTCACAAGATTGAAAATTGAAACTTGTAAACCATATTGATCACAAATAATAAGAACACATAATTTTTTCATGAGTGGATCATAAACCACTCCTGAAGAAAAATCACGTATAGATGGAACCCATAAATCACTATAATATATTAATTGATTTCATAATATATATATATATATATATATATATATATATATATATATATAACTTAATTTGATGTCAATTTTTTGACCACCAAAGACTATACATTCGATGAGAATGCTATACTATCGATGAATTTTTTGACCATCGGTCGTCGATAAAAATGACAATTATTTTGACTGCACTTTGTTAAGTTTGACTACAATGCTATACAGTTGACGTGTTTCATCAATCAATTTTCTAACCATATGTGGTAAAAAATGCGACCAACATTGGTCAAAAAAGATGAAAGATATGTTGGGAATTCTTCCAGATTGAATTGATGATTTTGATGTCGGATCAGTCAAAAGTTCAACAACTATAAATGTCAAATATGCGACAAACATATATTGTGTGGAATAATCGATGTAGAAAGTTTGACAATAATAATAGTCATTTGGTCGACCAATTTGCATCGAAAAATCAACTTATCCTCGTTGAAAATCAAGCTAAAATTTACTAGTGTGCATTCATCCTTAATGGGGTGAATGACAAAGGAAAATTAAAAATTGAACCTCCTTGACTAGTCCTTCAGGATTGTGCAAAAATTACAACATACCAGTGGTGGGAGGACTCTATAATGGAGGAAGAAACTTGATTTTATTTTTAACGGAATCCCTACTAGCACCTTGATAAATTAGCAAATCTACCTTATTATAGCCATGTTTAAAATCCAAATTTGACCTTAGGTATATTTCTTGGAAGAGTTTCTTGTACAAAACCTTTGTAAACCATTATTTTGTATTTTTTGTGCTTGAAGGTATATGATTAAAAAAGAAAACATCCATTTAAGATCCAAAAAATCAATTAAAATGAAAAATTCAAAGGGATATTCTCTTCACAAAAATCCAATACATGGAAAAAGCAAGGGAGATATCATCCAAAAAAATCCTCATTAATAAAAATGTTTCCTTTTCTCTATGATCATAATCCTCCATCCATGTCTTCATATTCTTCAAATGAAAAGACTAATCCAAAATCTCACATGAACTCAATCTTTGATCAAGAAGAATATCATGAACATCATATCTTTGATAACTCAATATTTGATTAAGAAGAACATCATGAATATCCTATCTTTGATCAAGAACATCTTAATGGTAACCCAATCTTTGATCATGAACATATTTCAAAATATCAAGAGAATCTCATCTTTGATCAAGGAAATATGATGAAGGGTGCTCCCCTTAATACCACAAACACATAACAGAAATAGAGAAACAACAACAATATGCAAGAACAAAAAATTGGCTTCTTATTATCTCCACAAATGTGGAATTACAAACTTTCAGAATTACAATATGCAAAGCCACATGGGCATTCCCTTACAATATTCTGTAGGACAAAGCCTCGAACTATTACCCAGAACTATTCTGAACTGCCTAAGACAATAATACAACCTTCCTTATATAGGCAATTTTCCACCGCCTGGGAAGGTTCCAGAATTTTAGCCAATAAGGCCGACCAAACTTAGAATTATTTTTATTTTACATTTCATTACATCATAGTCGAGTCAAAATAAATTTTGAAACCCCAACAGAAATTTTGAAGAAAAATCATTTTCTGCCATTTTAGGTGACCCAACTTCCGAAGACCATAAGTCATCACCAGTTGACCCGATTGACTATTGTAACCCCATTTCGGAAAGGGCGCGAGGAGCTCTACAACACTTGAATTAACCAAGCCTCTTTCAGCCCAAAATTTGACCTCATCCGGGGCCTCTAAAGCCTTCAAAACTGAGTTCGAAGTTTCTGTACCCTGCTGCCAATACCGAAAATCTTCAATATCTTCCAATATACACTTGATCTGGCAATGAAACTTTACTGGCAGACTTATATGACCAAAATGAACCACCAAGAAAGAAATCAGATCATTCTGAGCACATACGAAAATTACCAAAAATAGTAACTTTCCATAAATAGCAGCTCTGCACAAAATAGCCCTTATTGAATACAAAAACAGAAATATTTTTGGGTGATGCAAGATTGCTCTTACACCCAGGATGCTCCTGCATCAGACACCCAGGGTAATTTGAGAAGTGACCATGTCACGACTCAGGTGTGCAGAGTAAAACCAAGACAGCTAACCTCCTCCTTTGTCAGCCATGATGAATCTTCAACAGGTCGTCCTTTCCACTTGACCAGATATTCTTCATATGTCCTGTTCCTTGTGCTTCTGCCAACACGACTGTCCAGTATATCTTCGATCTCCTTAGTGTCTGAACTAGTTGCTGGAATACTCTACTGTGCTGCTGTGATCTCATCTTCAACACCTCCTTCATGATACTCTGTCAGATCTGAAATGTTAAACACTGGTGAAATATTTAGCTCACTAGGCAATTCTACCTCATATGCATTTCCTGAATCATGCTTCGTCAGTATCTTACATGGCCCAAACTTTTTCATTTTCAGCTTGTTATATGTACCAACTAGAAACCACTCCTTCTGCAAATGAATCATGACCTCATCACCAACCTGAAATTCCTTATACCTCCTTTTCTCATCTGCCTTAGCCTTATACTGTGCGTTCATCTTGGTAATATGCTTTCTCACCTCCCCATGGATGTTCTTCAAGTGTTCTGCAAAATCTTCAGCTTATTTCTCCTTTATCTATCTTTCTCAATTCAGATGCATTTCTTGGACTACTTCCATATACAATCTGGAATGGTGATTTACCAGTGCTCCTATTGACAGAATTATTGTATGCAAATTCTGCCTGTGGTAAAATCAAATCCCATCCTGTTGGCTTATCTCCATACTTGATTGTGATCTTGTTTATTGCCCTTGAATCTGTACACATCCTCCATTCTCCATTCTTCTTTGGTGCTAATACTGCTGGTACAGCACAGGGACTCAGACTCTCACGGATCAATCCTTTCTGTAACAGTTCATGTACTTGTCTATTCAACTCCTCACTTTCTGCAGGTGTCATTCTGTGTGCTGCCTTATTCGGAAAACTCGCTCCTGGGATCAAGTCCATCTGATGACTGATCTTCCTGACTGGTGGTAATCCATCAGGCATGTTATCGGATACAATATCTTGAAACTCATTCAACAAATCTGCAACTTCTACAGGAACATCTTCTACTTCCTCTTTACCAGCTTTTGGAATTAAAGCAAAACATACATGCTCATGCCTCATACCATCTAGGAAATTTCTTCCATCAACAAAAGTTATCCTTGCATTACCACATACCTTTTCTTCAGTCTCCTTCAATGGTTTTAGCTTATGTCGCACTCCATCCTTTGTCAGGGAATAGGTATTCGCACGACCATCATGTACAGGCATTGTTCACTGACCATGACCTTGTGGTCATCCTGTACCCAGGCAATCCGATATGGATGTGGGTGTTTCTGTCTCTTGAGCTTCAACTTTGTCACCATCTCTGCTGACACCAAATTGTCAGTGCTTCCACTATCAATAATCACATCATAGCATTTACCTTCACACTTGCACCTGGTGCGAAATAGACTCCTCCTTTGCTCAGGTTCATTCTCACCACTCAACAGGACTCTTCTGTTAATCAACGTTTCTCCTCTTTTAGCTTTTTCAAAGTTTGATGATCTGGCATCTTCATCTACATGTGCAATTCTGGCCTGGCCTACATTTCTCCTGTCTGTTCTGCCTTGTCACTGAGGACATTCAAATGCCCTATGACCTTCTTCTCCACAGTGAAAACATGTTCCACGAAAGCCTCCTCTTCCAGATCCTTGTCCTCTTCCTCTTCCTCTCTGATCTCTATTATTCTGATCCTGGAAGCGATTGGAATTATTTCCACGCTGATTCTGACTACTACTGGCCTCATCCTTCTTTTTCAGATCTTCATTTCAGCCACCATATGACCGTCCACAAGATCGTCCACCGCGACCTCTTCCATTTTCTCTGCTCTCGAACTTCTTGTTCAGCTTTTCCTCTACTTTTAGGGCAAATTGGTATGCCTCCTCAATACTGTTCATTCGAACCAGATTCAGCTCCTCCTGAATGCTTGGCCTTAACCCATTAAGGTATCGGGCAACTTTCTCCTTATCAGCTTCTGCATGGCCTGTTCTGATGAGAAGTCGATAGAACTCCTCTGTATACTCCTGAACAGATCTTCCCGCTTGCTTCAAACTCTGCATTTTCTTCAGTAGGTCAAGCTCATAATCAACAGGAATGAACTGTCGCTTCAATTTATCCACCATCCGATCCCATCTCGTGATTTTCTCCTTTCCCCTTCTATTTCGCTCCAACTGAATCTCTTGCCACCATATCTTCGCATGACCTTTCAGTCTGGCCTTCGCAAATTTGACCCTATCAGGATCCTCAAAGTTTTCATACTCAAAATATTCTTCACACTCATTGATCTAGTTGATCAATTCCTCTGGGTTAAGATTTCCAGAAAATGTAGGAACCTCAATCTTAGGTCTTTTCCCAATCTTGGAAATCGCCCGAAAAAGTCTTTCTTCCTCCTGGTTCACAATTTGAACTTCTCCTTCTTGATGTTCTTCTTCAGCTTCATCCTCACTTTCGTCTCTGACATTAAGATTCATTCCTCTACGAATCTCTTCTTGTAATGCTCGCACTTGTCTCTGCAGCTCTCTAACTTCAGGTGTTACAACACCAGCTCTTCCGCCACGTTCCATTCATGGAGGCATTTTCGCGATGCGCGCTGAAACCCTAGCCACGGTCCTGGTGCAAACTGCCTCACAGTCGGTGATCTGTTTACACACTCAAGAACTCCTGCTCTGATACCACCTGATGAAGGGTGCTCCCCTTAATACCACAAACACATAACAGAAATAGAGAAACAACAACAATATGCAAGAACAAAAAATTGGCTTCTTATTATCTCCACCAATGTGGAATTACAAACTTTCAGAATTACAATATGCAAAGCCACATGGGCATTCCCTTACAATATTCTGTAGGACAAAGCCTCGAACTATTACCCAGAACTATTCTGAACTGCCTAAGACAATAATACAGCCTTCCTTATATAGGCAATTTTCCACCGTCTGGGAAGGTTCAGAAATTTTAGCCAATAAGGCCGACCAAACTTAGAATTATTTTTATTTTACATTTCATTACATCATAGTCGGCTCAAAATAAATTTTGAAACCCCAACAGAAATTTTGAAGAAAAATCATTTTCCGCCATTTCAGGTGACCCAACTTCCGAAGACCATAAGTCATCACCAGTTGACCCGATTGACTATTGTAACCCCATTTCGGAAAGGGCGCGAGGAGCTCTACAACGCTTGAATCAAGCAAACTTCATTCAGCCCAAAATTCGAACTCATCCGGGGCCTCTAGAGCCTTCAAAACTGAGTTCGAAGTTTCTGTACCCTGCTGCCAATAACGAAAATCTTGAATATCTTCCAATATACACTTGATCTGGCAATGAAACTTTACTGGCAGACTTATATGACCAAAATGAACCACCAAGAAAGAAATCAGATCATTCTGAGCACATACGAAAATTACCAAAAATAGTAACTTTTCATAAATAGCAGCTCTGCACAAAATAGCCCTTATTGAATACAAAAATAGAAATATTTTTGGGTGATGCAAGATTGCTCTTACACCCAGGATGCTCCTGCATCAGACACCCAAGGTAATTTGAGAAGTGACCATGTCACGACTTAGGTGTGCAGAGGAAAACCAAGACGGCTAACCTCCTCCTTTGTCAGCCATGATGAATCTTCAACAGGTCGTCCTTTCCACTTGACCAGATATTCTTCATATGTCCTGTTCTTTGTGCTTCTGCCAACATGACTATCCAGTATATCTTCGATCTCCTTAGTGTCTGAACTAGTTGCTGAAATACTCCACTGTGCTACTGTGATCTCATCTTCAACACCTCCTTCATGATACTCTGTCAGATCTGAAATGTTAAACACTGGTGAAATATTCAGCTCACTAGGCAATTCTACCTCATATGCATTTCCTGAATCATGCTTCGTCAGTATCTTACATGGCCCAAACTTTTTCATTTTCTGTTTGTTATATGTACCAACTGGAAACCGCTCATTCTGCAAATGAACCATGACCTCATCACCAATCTGAAATTCCTTATACCTCCTTTTCTCATCTGCCTTAGCCTTATACTGTGCGTTCATCTTGGTAATATGCTTTCTCACCTCCCCATGGATGTTCTTCAAGTGTTCTGCAAAATCTTCAGCTTATTTCTCCTTTATCTATCTTTCTCAATTCAAATGCATTTCTTGGACTACTTCCATATACAATCTGGAATGGTGATTTACCAGTGCTCCTATTGACAGAATTATTGTTTTCAAATTCTGCCTGTGGTAAAATCAAATCCCATCCTGTTGGCTTATCTCCAACCAAACATCTCAGCAAATTTTTCAAACTTCTATTCACTACCTCTGTCTGTCCATCAGTCTGTGGGTGATGTGATGAACTGAACTTCAAATCTGTCTTCAGCTTCTTCCATAATGTACGCCAGAAATATCCAACAAACTTAGTGTCCCGATCTGAAACTATGGTCTTTGGCAAACCATGAAGTCTCACTACTTCTCTGAAAAACAATTCTGCTACATGAACAGCATCATTAGTCTTCTTGCAGGGAATGAAATGTGCCATCTTCGAAAATCTGTCAACTACTACAAAAATTGAATCATGTCCCCGCTATGTCCTCGGTAAACCAAGAACAAAGTCCATGCTGATATCCTCCCAAGGCTTCTCTGGTACAGGTAATGGCTGATACAACCCTGTATTCTTCTTCACTCCTTTCACCATCTGACATACTCTGCAACTCTGTACAAACTTCTTCACATCTTGCTGCAACTATGGCCAATAATAATTCTCACTAACCAAACCAAGGGTTTTATCGCGACCAAAATGTCCAGCCAATCCTCTGCTATGCTTCTCCTTGATGAGATTCTCCCTCATAGAACTTCGTGGAATGCACAACTGACTCCCTCTGAATAGCATGTAATCCTGGATGATGAAATCCAACCATTTTGTCCTGTCTAGAGTAACAGGTTCTGTACAAGCTTTCCAAGCTTCACCAAAATCAGGATCCTCTGGATACAAATTTTTGAGTTCCTTAAACCCAACCACTTCAATCTGCATTTCTGTAAACAATAGTTGCCTTCTGCTAAGAGCATCTGCAACCCTATTAGACTTTCCACTCCTGTGTTTCAAAACAAATGTGTAACTCTGCAAAAACTCAACCCATTTCAAATGCCTCTGATTCAACTTTCCTTGACTATTCAAATATTGCAAAGCTTGATGATCAGTATACAAAACAAACTCCTTAGGAAGTAGATAATGTCTCCACTTCTTTAATGCATGAACTATAGCATAAAATTCCTGATCATAAACAGAATATTTCCTCTTGGCATCATTTAATTTCTCACTGAAATAAGCAACAGGTTTACCTTCTTGGCTCATAACAGCTCCTATTGCAGTACCACTAGCATCACAATCTACTTGAAACACCTTATTAAAATCTGGAAGTGCTAAAACAGGTTCTTCTGTAACTTTTTGTTTCAACAATTGAAAACTCTTTTCTGCCCCATTAGTCCACTTAAACTCTTTTCTGTCCCCTCTCATTGTTTCAGTCAAGGGTCCACAAATACTGCTAAAATTTTTGATAAACTTTCTGTAAAAGCTAGCTAGATCATGAAAAGATCTTACCTCAGTAGCATTCCTTGGAGTAGGCCATTCAAGGATAGCCTGTACCTTCTCTGGGTCCATTTTTAGAGCTTCTCTTGAAACTACAAACCCCAAATACACCAACTCTTTCTTTACAAAACTGCACTTCTTCAAATTAATCAGCAATTTCTCATCTCTCAACTTCTCAAATACCATACGAATATGCATCATATGCTCATCCAATGTCTTACTAAAGATCAAAATATCATCTAGGTAAACAATGACAAACTTACCCAGAAATTCTTTCAGAACCTCGTTCATGAGCCGCATGAAAGTGCTCGGTGCATTGGTTAGCCCAAAAGGTAGGACTAACCACTCATATAGTCCTTCTTTTGTCTTGAAGGCAGTCTTCCATTCATCTCCTTCTCTGATCCGAATCTGGTGATATCCACTCTTCAGATTTATCTTTGAGAAATACACAGCTCCACTCAAACAGTCCATAATATCATCCATTCGTGGCAATGGAAACATGTACTTGATTGTGATATTGTTTATTGCCCTAGAATCTGTACACATCCTCCATTCTCCATTCTTCTTTGGTGCTAATACTGCTGGTACAGCACAGGGACTTAGACTCTCACGGATCAATCCTTTCTGTAACAGTTCATGTACTTGTCTGTTCAACTCCTCACTTTCTGCAGGTGTCATTCTATGTGCTGCCTTATTCGGCAAACTCGCTCCTGGGATCAAGTCCATCTGATGACTGATCTTCCTGACTGGTGGTAATCCATCATGCACGTTATCAGATACAATATCCTGAAACTCATTCAACAAATCTGCAACTTCTACAGGAACATCTTCTACTTCCTATTTACCAGCTTTTGGAATTAAAGCAAAACATACATGCTCATGCCTCATATCATCTAGGAAATTTCTTTCATCAACAAAAGTTATCCTTGCATTACCACATACCTTTTCTTCAGTCTCCTTCAATGGTTTTAGCTTATGTCGCACTCCATCATTTGTCAGGGAATAGGTATTCGCACGACCATCATGTACAGCACATCTGTCAAACTGCCATGGTCTACCCAGCAACATATGACATGCATCCATAGATATGATATCACACAATACCTCATCTTGGTATCCGCCAATCTTGAACTTCATGAGGCATTGTTCACTGACCATGACCTTGTGGTCATCCTGTACCCAAGCAATCCGATATGGATGTGGGTGTTTCTGTCTCTTGAGCTTCAACTTTGTCACCATCTCTTCTGACACCAAATTGTCAGTGCTTCCACTATCAATAATCACATCACAGCATTTACCTTCACACTTGCACCTGGTGCGAAATAGGCTCCTCCTTTGCTCAGGTTCATTCTCACCACTCAACAGGACTCTTCTGTTAATCAACGTTTTTCCTCTTTTAACATCTTCAAAGTTTGATGATCTGGCATCTTCATCTACATGTGCAATTCTGGCTTGGCCTTCATTTCTCCTGTCTGTTCTGCCTTGTTGCTGAGGACATTCAAATGCCCTATGACCTTCTTCTCCACAGTGAAAACATGTTCCACGAAAGCCTCCTCTTCCAGATCCTTGTCCTCTTCCTCTTCCTCTCTGATCTCTATTATTCTGATCCTGGAAGCGATTGGAATTATTTCCACGCTGATTCTGACTGCTACTGGCCTCATCCTTCTTTTTCGGATCTTCATTTCGGCAACCATATGACCGTCCACCAGATCATCCACCGCGACCTCTTCCGTTTTGTCTGCTCTCGAACTTCTTGTTCATCTTTTCCTCTACTTTTAGGGCAAATTGGTATGCCTCCTCAATACTGTTCATTCGAACCAGATTCAGCTCCTCCTAAATGCTTGGCCTTAACCCATTAAGGTATCGGGCAACTTTCTCCTTATCAGCTTCTGCATGGCCTGTTCTGATGAGAAGTCGATAGAACTCATCTGTATACTCCTGAACAGATCTTCCCGGTTGCTTCAAACTCTGCATTTTCTTCAGTAGGTCAAGCTCATAATCAACAGGAATGAACTGTCGCTTCACTTTATCCACCATCGGATCCCATCTGGTGATTTTCTCCTTTCCGCTTCTATTTCACTCCAACTGAATCTCTTGCCACCATATCTTCGCATGACCTTTCAGTCTGGCCTTCGCAAATTTGACCCTATCAGGATCTTCAACATCTTCATACTCAAAATATTCTTCACACTCATTGATCCAGTCGATCAATTCCTCTGGGTTAAGATTTCCAGAAAATGTAGGAACCTCAATCTTAGGTCTTTTCCCAATCTTGGAAATCGCCCGAAAAAGTTTTTCTTCCTCCTGGTTCACAATTTCATCTTCTCCTTCTTGATGTTCTTCTTCGGCTTCATCCTCGCTTTCATCTCTGACATTAAGATTCATTCCTCTATGAATCTCTTCTTGTAATGCTCGCACTTGTCTCTGCAGCTCTCTAACTTCAGGTGTTACAACACCAGCTCTTCCGCCACGTTCCATTCGTGGAGGCATTTTCGCGATGCGCGCTGAAACCCTAGCCACGGTCCTGGTGCAAACTGCCTCACAGTCGGTGATCTGTTTACACACTCAAGAACTCCTGCTCTGATACCACCTGATGAAGGGTGCTCCCCTTAATACCACAAACACATAACAGAAATAGAGAAACAACAACAATATGCAAGAACAAAAAATTGGCTTCTTATTATCTCCACCAATGTGGAATTACAAACTTTCAGAATTACAATATGCAAAGCCACATGGGCATTCCCTTACAATATTCTGTAGGACAAAGCCTCGAACTATTACCCAGAACTATTCTGAACTGCCTAAGACAATAATACAGCCTTCCTTATATAGGCAATTTTCCATCGCCTGGGAAGGTTCTAGAATTTTAGCCAATAAGGCCGACCAAACTTAGACTTATTTTTATTTTACATTTCATTACATCATAGTCGGCTCAAAATAAATTTTGAAACCCCAACAGAAATTTTGAAGAAAAATCATTTTCCGCCATTTCAGGTGACCCAACTTCCGAAGACCATAAGTCATCACCAATTGACCCGATTGACTATTGTAACCCCATTTCGGAAAGGGCGCGAGGAGCTCTACAACGCCTGAATCAAGCAAGCTACATTCAGCCCAAAATTTGACCTCATCCAGGGCCTCTAAAGCCTTCAAAACTGAGTTCGAAATTTCTGTACCCTGCTGCCAATACCGAAAATCTTCAATATCTTCCAATATACACTTGATCTGGCAATGAAACTTTACTGGCAGACTTATATGACCAAAATGAACCACCAAGAAAGAAATCAGATCATTCTGAGAACATACAAAAATTACCAAAAATACTAACTTTCCATAAATAGCAGCTCTGCACAAAATAGCCCTTATTGAATACAAAAACAAAAATATTTTTGGGTGATGCAAGATTGCTCTTACACCTAGGATGCTCCTGCATCAGACACCCAGGGTAATTTGAGAAGTGACCATGTCACGACTCAGGTGTGCAGAGGAAAACCAAGACGGCTAACCTCCTCCTTTGTCAGCCATGATGAATCTTCAGCAGGTCATCCTTTCCACTTGACCAGATATTTTTCATATGTCCTGTTCCTTGTGCTTCTGCCAACACGACTGTCCAGTATATCTTCGATCTCCTTAGTGCCTGAACTAGTTGCTAGAATACTCCACTATGCTGCTGTGATCTCATCTTCAACACCTCCATAATGATACTCTGTCAGATCTGAAATGTTAAACACTGGTGAAATATTCAGCTCACTAGGCAATTCTACCTCCTATGCATTTCCTGAATCATGCTTCATCAGTATCTTACATGGCCCAAACTTCTTCATTTTCAGCTTGTTATATGTACCAACTGGAAACCGCTCCTTCCGCAAATGAACCATGACCTCATCACCAACCTGAAATTCTTTATACCTCCTTTTCTCATCTGCCTTAGCCTTATACTGTGCGTTCATCTTGGTAATATGCTTTCTCACCTCCCCATGGATGTTCTTCAAGTGTTCTGCAAAATCTTCAGCTTATTTCTCCTTTATCTATCTTTCTCAATTCAGATGCATTTCTTGGACTACTTCCATATACAATCTGGAATGGTGATTTACCAGTGCTCCTATTGACAGAATTATTGTATGCAAATTCTGCCTGTGGTAAACTCAAATCCCATCCTGTTGGCTTATCGCCAACCAAACATCTCAACAAATTTCTCAAACTTCTATTCACTACCTCTGTCTGTCCATCAGTCTGTGGGTGATGTGATGAACTGAACTTCAAATCTATCTTCAGCTTCTTCCATAATGTACGCCAGAAATATCCAACAAACTTAGTGTCCCGATCTGAAACTATGGTCTTTGGCAAACCATGAAGTCTCACTACTTCTCTGAAAAACAATTCTGCTACATGAACAGCATCATTAGTCTTCTTGCAGGGAATGAAATGTGCCATCTTCGAAAATCTGTCAACTACTACAAAAATTGAATCATGTCCCCGCTGTGTCCTCGGTAAACTGAGAATAAAGTCCATGCTGATATCCTCCCAAGGCTTCTCTGGTACAGGTAATGGCTGATACAACCCTGTATTCTGCTTCACTCCTTTCGCTATCTGACATACTCTGTAACTCTGTACAAACTTCTTCACATCTTGCTGCAACTGTGGCCAATAATAATTCTCACTAACCAAACCAAGGGTTTTATCGCGACCAAAATGTCCAGCCAATCCTCCGCTATGCTTCTCCTTGATGAGATTCTCCCTCATAGAACTTCGTGGAATGAACAAATGACTCCCTCTAAATAGCATATCATCTTGGATGATGAAATCCAACCATTTTGTCCTGTCTATAGTAACAGGTTCTGTACAAGCTTTCCAAGCTTCACCAAAATCAGGATCTTCTGGATACAAATTCTTGAGTTCCTTGAACCCAACCACTTCAATCTGCATTTTTGTCAGCAATAGTTGCCTTCTGCTAAGAGCATCTGCAACCCTATTAGACTTTCCACTCCTGTGTTTCAAAACAAATGTGTAACTCTACAAAAACTCAACCCATTTCAAATGCATCTGATTCAACTTTCCTTGACTATTCAAATATTGCAAAGCTTGATGATCAGTATACAAAACAAACTCCTTAGGAAGTAGATAATGTCTCCACTTCTTTAATGCATGAACTATAGCATAAAATTTCTGATCATAAACAGAATATTTCCTCTTGGCATCATTTAATTTCTCACTGAAATAAGCAACAGGTTTACCTTCTTGGCTCATAACAGCTCCTATTGCAGTACCACTAGCATCACAATCTACTTGAAACACCTTATTAAAATCTAGAAGTGCTAAAACAGGTTCTTCTGTAACTTTTTGTTTCAACAATTGAAAACTCTTTTCTGCCCCATTAGTCCACTTAAACTCTTTTCTGTCCCCTCTCATTGTTTCAGTCAAGGGTCCACAAATACTGCTAAAATTTCTGATAAACTTTCTGTAAAAGCTAGCTAGACCATGAAAAGATCTTACCTCAGTAGCATTCCTTGGAGTAGGCCATTCAAGAATAGCCTGTACCTTCTCTGGGTCCATTTTTAGACCTTCTCCTGAAACTACAAACCCCAAATATACCAACTCTTTCTTCACAAAACTGCACTTCTTCAAATTAATCAGCAATTTCTCATCTCTCAACTTCTCAAATGCCATACGAATATGCATCATATACTCATCCAATGTCTTACTAAAGATCAAAATATCATCTAGGTAAACAATGACAAACTTACCTTGAAATTCTTTCAGAACCTCATTCATGAGCCGCATGAAAGTGCTCGGTGCATTGGTTAGCCCAAAAGGCAGGACTAACCACTCATATAGTCCTTCCTTTGTCTTGAAGGCAGTCTTCCATTCATCTCCTTCTCTGATCCGAATCTGGTGATATCCACTCTTCAGATCTATCTTTGAGAAATACACAGCTCCACTCAAACAGTCCATAATATCATCCATTCGTGGCAATGGAAACCTGTCATTGATTGTGATCTTATTTATTGCCCTAGAATCTGTACACATCCTCCATTCTCCATTCTTCTTTGGTGCTAATACTGCTGGTACAGCGCAGGGACTCAGAATCTCATGGATCAATCTTTTCTGTAACAGTTCATGTACTTGTCTGTTCAACTCCTCACTTTCTGTAGGTGTCATTCTGTGTGCTACCTTATTCGGCAAAATCACTCTTGGGATCAAGTCCATCTGATGACTAATCTTCCTGACTGGTGGTAATCCATCAGGCACGTTATCGGATACAATATCCTGAAACTCATTCAACAAATCTGCAACTTCTACAGGAACATCTTCTACTTCCTCTTTACCAGCTTTTGGAATTAAAGCAAAACATACATGCTCATGCCTCATACCATTTAGGAAATTTCTTCCATCAACAAAAGTTATCCTTGCATTACCACGTACCTTTTCTTCAGTCTCCTTCAATGGCTTTAGCTTATGTCACCCTCCATCCTTTGTCAAGGAATAGGTATTCGCACGACCATCATGTACAGCACATCTGTCAAACTGCCATGGTCTACCCAGCAACATATGACATGCATCCATAGATATGATATCACACAATACCTCATCTTGGTATCCACCAATCTTGAACTTCACTAATCATTGTTCACTGACCATGACCTTGTGGTCATCCTGTACCCAGGCAATCCGATATGGATGTGGGTGTTTCTGTCTCTTGAGCTTCAACTTTGTCACCATCTCTTCTGACACCAAATTGTCAGTGCTTCCACTATCAATAATCACATCACAACATTTACCTTCACACTTGCACCTGGTGCGAAATATGCTCCTCCTTTGCTCAGGTTCATTCTCACCACTCAACATGACTCTTCTGTTAATCAACATTTCTCCTCTTTTAGCATCTTCAAAGTTTGATGATCTGGCATCTTCATCTACATGTGCAATTTTGGCCTGGCCTTCATTTTTCCTATCTGTTCTGCCTTGTCGCTGAGGACATTCAAATGCCCTATGATCTTCTTCTCCACAGTGAAAACATGTTCCACGAAAGCCTCCTCTTCCAGATCCTTGTCCTCTTCCTCTTCCTCTCTGATCTTTATTATTCTGATCGTGGAAGTGATTGGAATTATTTCCACGCTGATTCTAACTGCTACTGGCCTCATCCTTCTTTTTCGGATCTTCATTTTGGCCACCATATGACCGTCCACCAGATCGTCTACCCTGACCTCTTCCGTTTTGTCTGCTCTCGAACTTCTTGTTCAGCTTTTCCTCTACTTTTAGGGCAAATTGGTATGCCTCCTCAATACTGTTCATTCGAACCAGATTCAGCTCCTCCTGAATGCTTGGCCTTAACCCATTAAGGTATCGGGCAACTTTCTCCTTATCAGCTTCTGCATGGCCTATTCTGATGAGAAGTCGATAGAACTCCTCTGTATACTCCTGAACAGATCTTTCCGCTTGCTTCAAACTCTGCATTTTCTTCAGTAGGTCAAGCTCATAATCAACAGGAATGAACTGTCGCTTCAATTTATCCACCATCCGATTCCATCTCGTGATTTTCTCCTTTCCCCTTCTATTTCGCTCCAACTGAATCTCTTGCCACCATATCTTCGTATGACCTTTCAGTCTGGCCTTCGCAAATTTGACCCTATCAGGATCCTCAACATCTTCATACTCAAAATATTCTTCACACTCATTGATCCAGTCGATCAATTCCTCTGGGTTAAGATTTCTAGAAAATGTAGGAACCTCAATCTTAGGTCTTTTCCCAATCTTGGAAATCGCCTGAAAAAGTCTTTCTTCCTCTTGGTTCACAATTTCAACTTCTCCTTCTTGATGTTCTTCTTCGGCTTCATCCTCACTTTCGTCTCTGACATTAAGATTCATTCCTCTACGAATCTCTTCTTGTAATGCTCGCACTTGTCTCTGCAGCTCTCTAACCTCAGGTGTTACAACACCAGCTCTTCCGCCACGTTCCCTTCGTGGAGGTATTTTCGGGATGCGCGCTGAAACCCTAACCACGGTCCTGGTGCAAACTGCCTCACAGTCGGTGATCTATTTACACACTCAAGAACTCCTGCTCTGATACCACCTGATGAAGGGTGCTCCTCTTAATACCACAAACACATAACAGAAATAGAGAAACAACAACAATATGCAAGAACAGAAAATTGGCTTATTATTATCTCCACAATTGTGGAATTACAAACTTTCAAAATTACAATATGCAAAGCCACATGGGCATTCCCTTACAATATTCTGTAGGACAAAGCCTCGAACTATTACCCAGAACTATTCTGAACTGCCTAAGACAATAATACAGCCTTCCTTATATAGGCAATTTTCCACCGCCTGGGAAGGTTCCAGAATTTTAGCCAACAAGGCCGACCAAACTTAGAATTATTTTTATTTTATATTTCATTACATCATAGTCGGCTCAAAATAAATTTTGAAACCCCAACAGAAATTTTGAAGAAAAATCATTTTCTGCCATTTCAGGTGACCCAACTTCCGAAGACCATAAGTCATCACCAGTTGACCCGATTGACTATTGTAACCCCATTTCGGAAAGGGCGCGAGGAGCTCTACAATGTTTGTATTAACCAAGCTTCATTCAGCCCAAAATTCGACCTCATCCGGGGCCTCTAAAGCCTTCAAAACTGAGTTCGAAGTTTCTGTAACCTGCTGCCAATACCGAAAATCTTCAATATCTTCCAATATACACTTGATTTGGCAATGAAACTTTACTGGCAGACTTATATGACCAACATGAACCACCAAGAAAGAAATCAGATCATTCTGAGCACATACGAAAATTACCAAAAATAGTAACTTTTCATAAATAGCAGCTCTGCACAAAATAGCCTTTATTGAATACAAAAACAGAAATATTTTTGGGTGATGCAAGATTGCTCTTACACCCAGGGTAATTTGAGAAGTGACCATTTCACGACTCAGGTGTGCAGAGGAAAACCAAGACGGCTAACCTCCTCCTTTGTCAGCCATGATGAATCTTCAACAGGTCGTCCTTTCCACTTGACCAGATATTCTTCATATGTCCTGTTCCTTTTGCTTCTGCCAACACGACTGTCTAGTATATCTTCGATCTCTTTAGTGTCTGAACTAGTTGCTGGAATACTCCACTGTGCTGCTGTGATCTCATCTTCAACACCTCCTTCATGATACTCTGTCAGATTTGAAATGTTAAACACTGGTGAAATATTCAGCTCACTAGGCAATTCTACCTCATATGCATTTCCTGAATCATGCTTCGTCAGTATCTTACATGGCCCAAACTTTTTCATTTTCAGCTTGTTATATGTACCAACTGGAAACCGCTCCTTCTGCAAATGAACCATGACCTCATCACCAACCTGAAATTCTTTATACCTCTTTTTCTCATCTGCCTTAGCCTTATACTGTGCGTTCATCTTGGTAATATGCTTTCTCACCTCCCCATGGATGTTCTTCAAGTGTTCTGCAAAATCTTCAGCTTATTTCTCCTTTATCTATCTTTCTCAATTCAGATGCATTTCTTGGACTACTTCCATATACAATCTGGAATGGTGATTTACCAGTGCTCTTATTGACAGAATTATTGTATGCAAATTCTGCCTGTGGTAAAATCAAATCCCATCCTGTTGGCTTATCTCCAACCAAACATCTCAGCAAATTTCCCAAACTTCTATTCACTACCTCTGTCTGTCCATCAGTCTGTGGGTGATGTGATGAACTGAACTTCAAATCTGTCTTCAGCTTCTTCCATAATGTACGCCAGAAATATCCAACAAACTTAGTGTCCCGATCTGAAACTATGGTCTTTGGCAAACCATGAAGTCTCACTACTTCTCTGAAAAACAATTCTGCTACATGAACAGCATCATTAGTCTTCTTGCAGGGAATGAAATGTGCCATCTTCGAAAATCTGTCAACTACTACAAAAATTGAATCATGTCTCCGCTGTGTCCTCGGTAAACCAAGAACAAAGTCCATGCTGATATCCTCCCAAGGCTTCTCTGGTACAGGTAATGGCTGATACAACCCTATATTCTGCTTCACTCCTTTCGCCATCTGACATACTCTGTAACTCTGTACAAACTTCTTCACATCTTGCTGCAACTATGGCCAATAATAATTCTCACTAACCAAACCAAGGGTTTTATCGCGACCAAAATGTCCAGCCAATCCTCCGCTATGCTTCTCCTTGATGAGATTCTCCCTCATAGAACTTCGTGGAATGCACAACTGACTCCCTCTGAATAGCATATCATCCTGGATGATGAAATCCAACCATTTTGTCCTGTCTAGAGTAACAGGTTCTATACAAGCTTTCCAAGCTTCACCAAAATCAGGATCCTCTGGATACAAATTCTTGAGTTTCTTGAACCCAACCACTTCAATCTGCATTTCTGTCAGCAATAGTTGCCTTCTGCTAAGAGCATCTGCAACCCTATTAGACTTTCCACTCCTGTGTTTTAAAACAAATGTGTAACTCTGCAAAAACTCAACCCATTTCAAATGCCTTTGATTCAACTTTCCTTGACTATTCAAATATTATAAAACTTGATGATCAGTATACAAAACAAACTCCTTAGGAAGTAGATAATGTCTCCACTTCTTTAATGCATGAACTATAGCATAAAATTCTTGATCATAAACAGAATATTTCCTCTTGGCATCATTTAATTTCTCACTGAAATAAGCAACAGGTTTACCTTCTTGGCTCATAACAGCTCCTATTGCAGTACCACTAGCATCACAATCTACTTGAAACACCTTATTAAAATCTGGAAGTGCTAAAACAAGTTCTTCTGTAACTTTTTGTTTCAACAATTGAAACTTTTTTCTGCCCCATTAGTCCACTTAAACTCTTTTCTGTCCCCTCTCATTGTTTCAGTCAAGGGTCCACAAATACTGCTAAAATTTTTGATAAACTTTCTGTAAAAGCTAGCTAGACCATGAAAAGATCTTACCTCAGTAGCATTCCTTGGAGTAGGCCATTCAAGGATAGCCTGTACCTTCTCTGGGTCCATTTTTAGAGCTTCTCCTGAAACTACAAACTCCAAATACACCAACTCTTTCTTCACAAAACTGCACTTCTTCAAATTAATCAGCAATTTCTCATCTCTCAACTTCTCAAATACCATACGAATATGCATCATATGCTCATCCAATGTCTTACTAAAAATCAAAATATCATCTAGGTAAACAATAACAAACTTACCCAGAAATTCTTTCAGAACCTTGTTCATGAGCCGCATGAAAGTGCTCGGTGCATTGGTTAGCCCAAAAGGCAGGACTAACCACTCATATAGTCCTTCCTTTGTCTTGAAGGCAGTCTTCCATTCATCTCCTTCTCTGATCCGAATCTGGTGATATCCACTCTTCAGATCTATCTTTGAAAAATACACAGCTCCACTCAAACAGTCCATAATATCATCCATTCGAGGCAATGGAAACCTGTACTTGATTGTGATCTTGTTTATTGCCCTAGAATCTGTACACATCCTCTATTCTCCATTCTTCTTTGGAGCTAATACTGCTGGTACAGCACAGGGACTCAGACTCTCACGGATCAATCTTTTCTGTAATAGTTCATGTACTTGTCTGTTCAACTCCTCACTTTCTGCAGGTGTCATTCTGTGTGCTGCCTTATTCGGCAAACTCGCTCGTGGGTTCAAGTCCATCTAATGACTGATCTTCCTGATTGGTGGTAATCCATCAGACACGTTATCGGATACAATATCCTGGAAATCATTCAACAAATCTGCAACTTCTACAGGAACATCTTCTACTTCCTCTTCACCATATTTTAGATTTAAAGCAAAACATACATGCTCATGCCTCATACCATTTAGGAAATTTCTTCCATCAACAAAAGTTATCCTTGCATTACCACATACCTTTTCTTTAGTCTCCTTCAATGGTTTTAGCTTATGTCGCACTCCATCCTTTGTCAGGGAATAGGTATTCGCACGACCATCATGTACAGCACATCTGTCAAACTGCCATGGTCTACCCAGCAACATATGACATGCATCCATAGATATGATATCACACAATACCTCATCTTGGTATCTGCCAATCTTGAACTTCACTAGGCATTGTTCACTGACCATGACCTTGTGGTCATCCTGTACCCAGGCAATCCGATATGGATGTGGGTGTTTCTGTCTCTTGAGCTTCAACTTTGTCACCATCTCTCCCGACACCAAATTTTCAGTGCTTCCACTATCAATAATCACATCACAGTATTTACCTTCACACTTGCACCTGGTGCGAAATAGGCTCCTCCTTTGCTCAGGTTCATTCTCACCACTCAACAGGACTCTTCTGTTAATCAACGTTTCTGCTCTTTTAACATCTTCAGAGTTTGATGATCTGGCATCTTCATCTACATGTGCAATTCTGGCCTAGCCTTCATTTCTCCTGTCTATTCTGCCTTGTCGTTGAGGACATTCAAATGCCCTATGACCTTCTTCTCCATAGTGAAAACATGTTCCACGAAAGCCTCCTCTTCCAGATCCTTGTCCTCTTCCTCTTCCTCTCTGATCTCTATTATTCTGATCCTGGAAGCGATTGGAATTATTTCCACGCTGATTCTGACTACTACTCGCCTCATCCTTCTTTTTCAGATCTTCATTTCGGCCACCATATGACCGTCCACCGGATCGTCCACCGCGACCTCTTCCATTTTGTCTGCTCTCGAACTTCTTGTTCAGCTTTTCCTCTACTTTTAGGGAAAATTGGTATGCCTCCTCAATACTATTCATTCGAACCAGATTCAGCTCCTCCTGAATGCTTGGCCTTAACCCGTTAAGGTATCAGGCAACTTTCTCCTTATCAGCTTCTGCATGGCCTGTTCTGATGAGAAGTCGATAGAACTCCTCTGTATACTCCTGAACAGATCTTCCCGCTTGCTTCAAATTCTGCATTTTCTTCAGTAGGTCGAGCTCATAATAAATAGGAATGAATTGTCGCTTCAATTTATCCACCATCCGATCCCATCTCGTGATTTTCTCCTTTCCCCTTCTATTTCGCTCCAACTGAATCTCTTGCCACCATATCTTCGCATGACCTTTCAGTCTGGCCTTCGCAAATTTGACCCTATCAGGATCCTCAACATCTTCATACTCAAAATATTCTTCACACTCATTGATCCAGTCGATCAATTCTTCTGGGTTAAGATTTTTAGAAAATGTAGGAACCTCAATCTTAGGTCTTTTCCCAATCTTGGAAATCGCCCGAAAAAGTCTTTCTTCATCCTGGTTCACAATTTCAACTTCTCCTTCTTGATGTTCTTTTTCGGCTTCATCCTCGCTTTCGTCTTTGACATTAAGATTCATTCCTCTACGAATCTCTTCTTGTAATGCTTGCACTTGTCTCTGCAGCTCTCTAACCTCAGGTGTTACAACACCAGCTCTTCCGCCACGTTCCCTTCCTGGAGGTATTTTCGCGATGCGCGCTGAAACTCTAGCCACGGTCCTGGTGCAAACTGCCTCACAGTCGGCGATCTGTTTACACACTCAAGAACTCCTGCTCTGATACCACCTGATGAAGGGTGCTCCCCTTAATACCACAAACACATAACAGAAATAGAGAAACAACAACAATATGCAAGAACAGAAAATTGGCTTCTTATTCTCTCCACAAATGTGGAATTACAAACTTTCAGAATTACAATATGCAAAGCCACATGGGCATTCCCTTACAATATTCTATAGGACAAAGCATCGAACTATTACCCAGAACTATTCTGAACTGCCTAAGACAATAATACAGCCTTCCTTATATAGGCAATTTTCCACCGCCTGGGAAGGTTCCAGAATTTTAGCCAATAAGGCTGACCAAACTTAGAATTATTTTTATTTTACATTTCATTATATCATAGTCGGCTCAAAATAAATTTTGAAACCCCAACAGAAATTTTGAAGAAAAATCATTTTCTGCCATTTCAGGTGACCCAACTTCCGAAAACCATAAGTCATCACCAGTTGACCCGATTGACTATTGTAACCCCATTTCGGAAAGGGCACGAGGAGCTCTACAATGTTTAAATTAACCAAGCTTCATTCAGCCCAAAATTTGACCTCATCCGGGGCCTCTAAAGCCTTCAAAACTGAGTTCGAAGTTTCTGTACCCTGCTGCCAATACCGAAAATCTTCAATATCTTCCAATATACACTTGATCTGGCAATGAAACTTTACTGGCAGACTTATATGACCAAAATGAACCACCAAGAAAGAAATCAGATCATTCTGAGCACATATGAAAATTACCAAAAATAGTAACTTTCCATAAATAGCAGCTCTGCACAAAATAGCCCTTATTGAATACAAAAACAAAAATATTTTTGGGTGATGCAAGATTGCTCTTACACCTAGGATGCTCCTGCATCAGACACCCAGGGTAATTTGAGAAGTGACCATGTCATGACTCAGGTGTGCAGAGGAAAACCAAGACGGCTAACCTCCTCCTTTATCAGGCATGATGAATATTCAACAGGTCATCCTTTCCACTTGACCAGATATTCTTCATATGTCCTGTTCCTTGTGCTTCTGCCAACACGACTGTCCAGTATATCTTCGATCTCCTTAGTGCCTGAACTAGTTGCTAGAATACTCCACTGTGCTGCTGTGATCTCATCTTCAACACCTCTATAATGATACTCTGTCAGATCTGAAATGTTAAACACTGGTGAAATATTCAGCTCACTAGGCAATTCTACCTCCTATGCATTTCCTGAATCATGCTTCGTCAGTATCTTACATGGCCCAAACTTCTTCATTTTCAGCTTGTTATATGTACCAACTGGAAACCGCTCCTTCCGCAAATGAACCATGACCTCATCACCAACCTGAAATTCTTTATACCTCCTTTTCTCATCTACCTTAGCCTTATACTGTGCATTCATCTTGGTAATATGCTTTCTCACCTCCCCATGGATGTTCTTCAAGTGTTCTACAAAATCTTCAGCTTATTTCTCCTTTATCTATCTTTCTCAATTCAGATGCATTTCTTGGACTACTTCCATATACAATCTGGAATGGTGATTTACCAGTGCTCCTATTGACAGAATTATTGTATGCAAATTCTGCCTGTGGTAAACTCAAATCCCATCCTGTTGGCTTATCGCCAACCAAACATCTCAGCAAATTTCCCAAACTTCTATTCACTACCTCTGTCTGTCCATCAGTCTGTGGGTGATGTGATGAACTGAACTTCAAATCTGTCTTCAGCTTCTTCCATAATGTACGCCAGAAATATCCAACAAACTTAGTGTCCCGATCTGAAACTATGGTCTTTGGCAAACCATGAAGTCTCACTACTTCTCTGAAAAATAATTCTGCTACATGAACAACATCATTAGTCTTCTTGCAGGGAATGAAATGTGCCATCTTCCAAAATCTGTCAACTACTACAAAAATTGAATCATGTCCCCGCTGTGTCCTCGGTAAACCAAGAACAAAGTCCATGCTGATATCCTCCCAATGCTTCTCTGGTACAGGTAATGGCTGATACAACCCTGTATTCTGCTTCACTCCTTTCGCCATCTGACATACTCTGTAACTCTGTACAAACTTCTTCACATCTTGCTCCAACTGTGGCCAATAATAATTCTCACTAACCAAACCAAGGGTTTTATCGCGACCAAAATGTCCAGCCAATCCTCCGCTATGCTTCTCCTTGATGAGATTCTCCCTCATAGAACTTCGTGGAATGCACAACTGACTCCCTCTGAATAGCATATCATCTTGGATGATGAAATCCAACCATTTTGTCCTGTCTAGAGTAACAGGTTCTGTACAAGCTTTCCAAGCTTCACCAAAATCAGAATCCTCTGGATACAAATTCTTGTGTTCCTTGAACCCAACCACTTCAATTTGTATTTTTGTCAGCAATAGTTGCCTTCTGCTAAGAGCATCTGCAACCCTATTAGACTTTCCACTCGTATGTTTCAAAACAAATGTGTAACTTTGCAAAAACTCAACCCATTTCAAATGCCTCTGATTCAACTTTCCTTGACTATTCAAATATTGCAAAGCTTGATGATCAGTATACAAAACAAACTCCTTAGGAAGTAGATAATGTCTCCACTTCTTTAATGCCTGAACTATAGCATAAAATTCCTGATCATAAACAGAATATTTCCTCTTGGCATCATTTAATTTCTCACTGAAATAACCAACAGGTTTACCTTTTTGCTTCATAACAGCTCCTATTGCAGTACCACTAGCATCACAATCTACTTGAAACACCTTATTAAAATCTGGAAGTGCTAAAACAGGTTCTTCTGTAACTTTTTGTTTCAACAATTGAAAACTCTTTTCTGCCCCATTAGTCCACTTAAACTCTTTTCTGTCCCCTCTCATTGTTTCAGTCAAGGGTCCACAAATACTGCTAAAATTTCTGATAAAATTTCTGTAAAAGCTAGCTAGACCATGAAAAGATCTTACCTCAGTAGCATTCCTTGGAGTAGGCCATTCAAGGATAGCCTGTACCTTCTCTGGGTCCATTTTTAGAGCTTCTCCTAAAACTACAAACCCCAAATACACCAACTCTTTCTTCACAAAACTGCACTTCTTCAAATTAATCAGTAATTTCTCATCTCTCAACTTCTCAAATACCATACGAATATGCATCATATGCTCATCCAATGTCTTAATAAAGATCAAAATATCATCTAGGTAAACAATGACAAACTTACCCAGAAATTCTTTCAGAACCTCATTCATGAGCCGCATGAAAGTGCTTGGTGCATTGGTTAGCCCAAAAGGCAGGACTAACCACTCATATAGTCCTTCCTTTGTCTTGAAAGCAGTCTTCCATTCATCTCCTTCTCTGATCCGAATCTGGTGATCAAGTCCATCTGATGACTGATCTTCCTGACTGGTGGTAATCCATCAGGCACGTTATCGGATATAATATCCTGAAACTCATTCAACAAATTTGCAACTTCTACATGAACATCTTCTACTTCCTCTTTACCAGCTTTTGGAATTAAAGAAAAATATACATGCTCATGCCTCATACCATCTAAGAAATTTCTTCCATCAACAAAAGTTATCCTTGCATTACCACATACCTTTTCTTCAGTCTCCTTCAATGGTTTTAGCTTATGTCGCACTCCATCCTTTGTCAGGGAATAGGTATTCGCACGACCATCATGTACAGCACATCTGTTAAACTGCCATGGTCTACCCAGCAACATATGACATGCATCCATAGATATGATATCACACAATACCTCATCTTGGTATCCGCCAATCTTAAACTTCACTAGGCATTGTTCACTGACCATGACCTTGTGGTCATCCTGTACCTAGGCAATCCGATATGGATGTGGGTGTTTCTGTCTCTTGAGCTTCAACTTTGTCACCATCTCTTTTGACACTAAATTGTCAGTGCTTCCACTATCAATAATCACATCACAGCATTTACCTTCACACTTGCACCTGGTGCGAAATAGGGTCCTGCTTTGCTCAGGTTCATTCTCACCACTCAACAGGACTCTTCTGTTAATCAACGTTTCTCCTCTTTTAGCATCTTCAGAGTTTGATGATCTGGCATCTTCATCTACATGTGCAATTCTGGCCTGGCCTTTATTTCTTCTGTCTGTTCTGCCTTGTCGCTGAGGACATTCAAATGCCCTATGACCTTCTTCTCCACAGTGAAAACATGTTCCACGAAAGCCTCCTCTTCCAGATCCTTGTCCTCTTCCTCTTCCTCTCTGATCTTTATTATTCTGATCGTGGAAGCGATTGGAATTATTTTCACGCTGATTCTGACTGCTACTGGCCTCATCCTTCTTTTTCGGATCTTCATTTCGGCCACCATATGACCGTCCACCAGATCGTCCACCGCGACCTCTTCCGTTTTGTCTGCTCTTGAACTTCTTGTTCATCTTTTCCTCTACTTTTAGGGCAAATTGGTATGCCTCCTCAATTCTGTTCATTCGAACCAGATTCAGCTCCTCTTGAATGCTTGGCCTTAACCCATTAAGGTATCGGGCAACTTTCTCCTTATCAGCTTCTGCATGGCCTGTTCTGATGAGAAGTCGATAGAACTCCTCTGTATACTCCTGAATAGATCTTCCCGCTTGCTTCAAACTCTACATTTTCTTTAGTAGGTCAAGCTCATAATCAACAGGAATGAACTGTCGCTTCAATTTATCCACCATCCGATCCCATCTCGTGATTTTCTCCTTTCCCCTTCTATTTCGCTCCAACTGAATCTCTTGCCACCATATCTTCGCATGACCTTTCAGTCTGGCCTTCGCAAATTTGACCCTATCAGGATCCTCAACATCTTCATACTCAAAATATTCTTCACACTCATTGATCCAGTCGATCAATTCTTCTGGGTTAAGATTTCCAGAAAATGTAGGAACCTCAATCTTAGGTCTTTTCCCAATCTTGGAAATCGCCCGAAAAAGTCTTTCTTCCTCCTAGTTCACAATTTCAACTTCTCCTTCTTGATGTTCTTCTTCGGCTTCATCCTCGCTTTCGTCTCTGACATTAAGATTCATTCCTCTACGAATCTCTTCTTGTAATGCTCGCACTTGTCTCTGCAGCTCTCTAACCTCAGGTGTTACAACACCAGCTCTTCCGCCACGTTCCCTTCGTGGAGGCATTTTCGCGATGCGCGCTGAAACCCTAGCCACGGTCCTGGTGCAAACTGCCTCACAGTCGGTGATCTGTTTACACACTCAAGAACTCCTGCTCTGATACCACCTGATGAAGGGTGCTCCCCTTAATACCACAAACACATAACAGAAATAGAGAAACAACAACAATATGCAAGAATAGAAAATTGGCTTCTTATTATCTCCACAAATGTGGAATTACAAACTTTCAGAATTACAATATGCAAAGCCACATGGGAATTCCCTTACAATATTCTGTAGGACAAAGCCTCGAACTATTACCCAGAACTATTCTAAACTGCCTAAGACAATAATACAGCCTTCCTTATATAGGCAATTTTCCACCGCCTGGGAAGGTTCCAGAATTTTAGCCAATAAGGCCGACCAAACTTAGAATTATTTTTATTTTACATTTCATTACATCATAGTCGGCTCAAAATAAATTTTGAAACCCCAACAGAAATTTTGAAGAAAAATCATTTTCCGCCATTTCAGATGACCCAACTTCCGAAGACCATAAGTCATCACCAGTTGACCCGATTGACTATTGTAACCCCATTTCGGAAAGGGCGCGAGGAGCTCTACAACGCCTGAATTAACCAAGCTTCATTCAGCCCAAAATTCGACCTCATCTGAGGCCTCTAAAGCCTTCAAAACTGAGTTTGAAGTTTCTGTACCCTGCTGCCAATACTGAAAATCTTCAATATCTTCCAATATACACTTGATCTGGCAATGAAACTTTACTGGCAGACTTATATGACCAAAATGAACCACCAAGAAAGAAATCAGATCATTCTGAGCACATACGAAAATTACCAAAAATAGTAACTTTCCATAAATAGCAGCTCTGCACAAAATAGCCCTTATTGAATACAAAAACAGAAATATTTTTGGGTGATGCAAGATTGCTCTTACACCCAGGATGCTCCTGCATCAAAATCAAGAGGAATTAGTATTATCTCAACAATTCTCATCACACCATATAAAAAATTGGATCATTAGGATCTTGAATATCACATCTCTTTGAAAAAAAAAATACATCTAAATTTCCATTGGATAGATCATTTACTCCTTTGGGACAATCATATGAATTAGATCTAGAAAAAATCATTAAAAATAATCTCATAACGTTGCCTCAAATCACTTCATGTGGTTTTATATTTTTGAGAAACTATTGTGCATATAGTAGAAATAATGAACATGAAACTTTACATTACATAGAGTTGAAGCATAAAATCCAAGATATTATTGATGATAACCTAATTGAAATTGAAGATCCTAATGACTCATCTAATGAAGATACTAATCTCAAGAAAGATCAAACTCATGAACCTATGTATAGAAATGGTCCTCATGCATCCTATAATTTTTCCACCATTCCTCCATTTCATAAAGAGAAAAAGTTATCCAAGATTCCTCCACCAAAAAAATAACCTAATGCTTTTCATGCTAACTATGTTTACTCTCAAGGGCTACCTCTAAAATAGACCCAAGCTAACCTACATCTTGATACAAACTTCTTCCATGCTTCAAATTTTATATACCCCAAGCCTTCATGTGATACAATTCCTATCATGCCTATTTCAAATGAACCTCCATGAATATTTCAAGAATACCTCATGCAGATCCAAACTCATACCTTTTCCTTAAAAGTGGCTCTATGTTAAGAGACTAATCCAAAGTACAAAGAAAAAATCATCATTAAGGATCAAGATCAAGATATTATCCCTCCATATACTATAGTTGACCAAAAGTCCCATACCCCAAGAATCTCATGATGATCCCTTCATACCATTCCATTTTTTTCAAGAAGATACCCCTCCACCTCAAGAGAACCATATTCCTTCACCTCCTATGTCCCATCCATCTCCTAAGAAAGATCAAGATATTTCTTCCATCATACCTAATGAGCTTATTGAAAATCAAAAGAGAAGAAATATTCCTATGTTATCTAAAGATCCTTGTCAAGATCAAAGCATTCCAACATCCCCTTGTCATAATAATCCATATCTATTACAAAATTATCTCATTCTTCCTAATCCATTTCATAAGAATAAATAACCTCAAGCTTCAACTGTTCCTATAAATATTTCTCCTATCAAATTTTCTATATGAAAGCTACTCATAATCCTATTGGTATAAAGATAATCTGAAAGATGAGATCCTTGGCCATACATCTCACTCTAAATATTTTGATATCCCTTCCACATCTCATTTATCTCCACTTGAATATAATCATCAGCCTTCTACATCCTCCAAATCCATCATCGGTCCCTATATCCCAAAGTTGAAACCTTCATATTTTCCATCCATACTAGGCCCTTACATCCCTACATCTACTATTTGTATCACTCTTATCCCATGATCCACTTACCCTATCTCCTATCAAGATCAATAGAGATCTACATACTTGAGAAACCAAGCACCTATCCATATGAACTAGCCATATCAACCTTTTTGATCCACAATTCCCAATTCTTTTGGAACTAATTTGGATGTGCAACATAAAAATAAAAAATTCAAGAATCCACTTATGTATGAAGATCACTATGTCCAATCTAATTGACATGTGAATACAAAGAAAAAAGAAATATTCAAGTGACCAAAAAGGTCCATCAAATAAAAATAAAAATTAAAGAAAATGTGGGTTCCTAAATCCCTCATTGAAGAAAGGCATTCTAAAGCATCCAAAAATAAAGAAAAATAAAAGACTATTTGGATTCCCAATTCACTTTTGAAGGAATTGCACACAAAATTAAAATCAAAGTTGACATTAAAGCTTCCAAAGGCTTCTACTCCACATTCTCCCAAACATATTCCATCTTATCCATCAATTTCAGGTCCCAGTATCCCAAGGTCCATATCCTCACCTACATCAAAGTTTTCAGTTGTTTCACCCATTTTACCTCCATCATTCCACTACCCTTCAAGGTGTGTGTCAATGTTGATCTTGATAATACTTCTTATCATCCTATTCATTATTCTTACATTCCCATTCTCACACCCACAAATAGAAATACTTCTTATCCTATTATTCATTATCCTTCCATTTCCCTTATCCAATACATTACATAAATATTTATCCACCCTCTACCTTATCCACCATATCACCTTTCCATCACCCTATCAACATCTTTGAGAATATGTTTCAGTGAGTTTGGCCCACTGTATCATACATTTTCAAGGAGTATCTAAAAAGTATGAGGCTTGAGTCCCTCTAAAAGTAAAAAATACAAAAAAATAAATTAAAAAAGAGAAAAAAAGTGCCTTGGTGAAAACCTGATAAACAAGCACCTTGGTAGAAAAAAAAGAAAAAAAAAATTGAAAAAAGAGAAAAAAAGTGCCTTGGTGAAAACCTGGTAAAAAGGCACCTTTGTAGAAAAATAAGAAAAAGAAAAGAAACAAAAAAGAATAAAGAATAAAAAGAAAAGTAAAGAGAGATAAGTCCATCCTATGGTGAAAACCACTTCTTGTGGATCCTTTGACAAGTACCATGATGAAAACCTAGTAGACATGCATCATGTGTAATTCCTCTCTCTTTCACTCCACACTTGGGGGAAAGTTCCATCCATCATATCCTCCATATTCCTATAATTTATCTCCCTTGCATTCACATTTCTTCTTTCATCTTTAATCTTGACAAGGTTGAACATATCCATGAGCATCAGGTATCTTGACATCGATTATCATTTTCATCATCTTGTTCAATTATTAAATCCATGCTACCCAATCATGATATTTCTTATCTCAAGTCCACCATCACTCGTAGCCTCCATCAAGCCTTATCTTATCCATATCCTATCCAAATTGACCCCTTGATCTTGATCCAAATGAAGAAATAAAAAATATTTTATCAAAAGTCTCTTAACATCCACTCTTTTGGACTGCATGATTTCATGACACCAGGTCATTATCCCATATGCCATCCAACACAACATCATTGGCCTACATTATGATATTATTTTTCCCTAGCTTGCATAATCTTGAGGAGATTGTCCTCGAGGGTCTCATTGACTCAATTCATCCATTAGCTTGCTAATCCATTTTTCATATACTATACCTTGCTAGACATTGCAAACAAATCAATGTGATATTTCTTGAAAAATGGTAATCTCTAAAATCTAAAAAGTGAGAAATGCTCTTTTCAAAAATAAAAAAATAAAAAATATTATAAAAAATTCAAAAATCATAAATTCTCAAAACTTGCATTTCCCAACAAATCATTATCATTTTTGAACCAAACTGGGGGCACTAATCCAAACTTAATAAGCTTCAGAAAACAGACACAAGTTGGCTTAAAATCATGGCATCAAAATTGAAAAATTGCTACACTTGAATTTATTAATCAATATCACATTTCAAACATCCAACCACTTGATCTAAACAACAACATTTGACATATCAAATCTTCAAATGGAATATCACATCAAAATATGAAAAGCTTAAACAAAACTTAGGATAAAAAATGAAGTTCTACTTGAAATATGGATCTACAAACAAAAAGAAAAACTTGTAATGCCCAAAATAATCGAACAAAAACACAACTACAAATTTTTTTCAATCAACTATAACGTACATCTAGGTCAGCAAGATTATTCCTAAGCCCTATGATGCGAAGGCTTGGAAACGTAAGCTCGCTTGGGCAGGTAGGATATATTACACTAAGGATAGATTCATTCAAATGTTAATCATAATGAATATTAATTTAGTAATTTCATGAATCAACTAAGGTTACTACTACTAACTAAAACCTTTAGGGTTTACCAATCCATTACTAGTCTGATTATTTAATTGAATTAATCTTTTCTAAATTATTTAAATAATTTGTGTAAATAATGAAATTATGATTCCTATGAATATAAATTAAATAAAGACATGAAATAAAGAATGATTGTGGACTTTCATCTATTTTCAAATTTATTGAATTAATATTATCAAGAAAAATCCTTAACTTATTCTTTTTAATTATCAAAAATAATGAAAACAAAATAATAAAGGATAGATTTCCATTTTTTTCTATTAAATCTAATTTACTGAAAAATGATACACTTCCACATTAGAATAGCCCTTTCATAAATAAATCACTGCCTAAATAAAACATATTAAAATATATTCCCTTTTAACAAATACTATTTTCCGCTAACAAAAACAAATGGAAATTTCGAACGCAACCACATTATTAATAAATAACTCAAGGGGGTAGAGCATAACCATTAAAAATTAACAATCTTAAGTTCTCTAATATTTTGTCCTTCATTGAATTTATATTAAATAGACTTGTAGTATGATAAATAAAGGATATATATATATATATATATATATATATATATATATATATAAATCACTACCTAAATAAAACATATTAAAATATATTCCCTTTTAACAAATACTATTTTCCGCTAACAAAAACAAATGGAAATTTTGAACACAACCACATTATTAATAAATAACTCAAGGGGGTAGAGCATAACCATTAAAAATTGACAATCTTAAGTTCTCTAATATTTTGTCCTTCATTGAATTTATATTAAATAGACTTGTAGTATGATAAATAAAGGATATATATATATATATATATATATATATATATATATATATATATATATATATATATATATATATATATATATATATATATATATATATATATTTTAAAATAGCTTCACTTTCACCTTACAATAATATCAAAAATCATATCTTTTAATAAAAGAACAACCAATAATTATTAATTCATTTATACTGACTCGAGAAGATGAATAATAAAAATATAATATTGACTCACAAACCCTAATTCGAAATTAGGGTTGGGAGTTACCAAAAAAAAAAAAACTAAAAACCTAATTTTCATTTGTCTCTTCTTTTTTTCTCTACTCTTTCCAGAACTTTCTTGTTGCAGGACTGAGCCATCCTCACACAGGTTACTGTCGCACTCGATCTGTTATGCAGATAAAGAAAGTTACTGTCGCACTTGATCTGTTATGCAGATAAAGAAAGTTACTGTCGCCATTATTCTAGCTTAAGCTATGAAGCTCTGCAGAATAATGGCATTGCTACAGTAACTAGTTTTCATTCCTGTATTATTAAGTTAGTTATAGTTTTTGTTTTCTTTTAGTTTAGGAATTCATAGCCGTTACTGGTTGTTAGTCCATTTTCCTGTCAATGCAAAATCTTGAGAAAATGGCCTTTTCCCTGCAAATTTTGAAGTTATCCCACCTTGCTGCACAATTTCATCTTGCATTGAAAATCCATAGTGTTTCATGGTGTGTGCCCTTAGCCCCTGGTAGTTTATTATGTCACCTTGCTCCAGTCCAAAACACACGTGCTGAATCATAAAATCTAGAAAGTTATTCAAGTTCTAACGTCTGTAGGAAATAAATTTTAGAATCTTCCACAGTGTTGAAAACCCACAGTGTTTTTGAAAATCCATGACATTTTCAGTCTGTGTGAAAACCCTTGTTGTTTTCAACCTTGTGCCTTCCAGATTTTGTGCGCTTATCTTTTGGCATCAGAAACCCTGTGTGTTTTTGACCTCATAGTTTCCTGTTTGCTGGCGTTCCCTAATTGCGCAAGTGTGATGGATGGTGGGCTTGGGTCTTCAAAGGTTTCAAAATGATTGGTTGTCGCATGATCGCATGTCAAATTTTTTTGATATGCAACCATGCGACCGGTTACTTCTCGCCCATGGGGCCGGTTGGTGGAAAGGGTGTGGTCCTACTGGCAGTCATGTGGCAGCCTTTGGTTGGCCGTCACATGATCACATAGCCCAATTTTTGGCTATGTGATCATGCAACTAGTTGACACATGTCTGCGGTGGTGAGGTGGCAGTTCATCAATGGGACCCGGTTCTTCATGCTTCCAGCATGGTTAAAGTTTGAACAGGATCAGTGGTCAGCGTAAGTTCGCATGGAAAAGTTGCGCAATGTTTATCCCTTGAGATTTTGTGACAGCCGTAGATTTCATCTTAAGCAGGCCCATTTGTGGGGTCTGAGTAGTTTGGCGGTCCCGATAAGTGTATGGTGGCCCGAAAAATTTTCTTCTTGTTCGCTGGTTCATGTAATGTTTTGGCGATGCCCTAGTTTATTTGGCGATTCAGCGAATAGTGGTCATGTGATCGCTAAGTTTTTTAGTGATGGTGGAAAGTATTTCACGAACTGGCGAAAGTTCTTCGATCGCCAGTTCACCAGATAAACTGGGGTTGCTTGCTCGGTGATGTGCTCAGTTCTGATTGGTCGGCGGGGTGACGAGCTGGATTTTGTTGGCAGGGCCGTAGTTTTCAAAGGAAATAGAGCGTCTACAAGTTTGTGAAGACCATGTGGTTGTCATTATACTACTGAGGTGAGATGCTTGACTTTTAGCATCGCAGTGTAACGACGATGGTCGATTTTGTTTAGAGAAATATAAAGCGCGTCGGCCCGAGAAAAGTAAATGAATCAAACAGTGGTGATATAAAGTTAATCTCAATTCAAATGTTGACCATTGATAGATTGTTGGCACCCTAAGGATGACCTTTGCATTTCAAATTCAAACTTCTGAGTGGGTTTGTGATTGGCATTCCGCGGTTAAGAGATTGTGGTCACATGATCGCAAGGGTTAGTTTGGTGCCTTGCGATCATGCGACCAAGCATAAGATGAAACCCATTTTCCTGTGGTAGTCAAGTTGATGACCACACGATTGCATGACTAAGGGAAAATCGTTAAGGAACATAAAGCCCGTGAAATGCATGGTAGCTGTTTGATTTCAAATTTGAATTTTTTGAGGGTTTCTAGCGATAGAAAGGATTGAATTTCAATGCAGAAGTGATTGGAACTGGTAAGAAGTAATTTTTTTTCCATTGTAGTGTCATCCAGGGTGTGATGATCATTTGCAGGGATCTGTACCATGTAAGAAATGAACAAGGAATGGCTCGAGGCGTGTTGCAGGGTGGTTGATTTGACTTGTTCTCTTGGCAGATTTGTGATCTTCAATACACTGTTCTGAGAATTATCATAATTGGAGATCATCTTTGATTTGTTTCTCTGAGATTGCTTGGTTTCCTACCCTTGTAATAAATTTTGATATAATTTTTGGTTGGTTGGGTAGTTGAAACCCTAACCCTTACCCTAGCTATTTGAAGCTTGTTGCATCCTAACCTGTTTAGGATTCCAAGGCAGCTAGAGTATAAATGGTTGAAGTTTTGACTTTGTAAGGGTTCCATTCTATTTGGTTCCTGTGGGAAGTAATAAACTCTATCGCATTGTAGGAGGCTGAATAGAATTTCTTTGCATCTTTTGCAAGTTATTGAAGTGGTTGCCTCATCTCTGGTATAGACATGTACATGATTCATCATAATTAATATAATTGTTTCAAGCTTTCAAGTCTCTCCTTGGTCTCAATCTTATGAGTTTTGGATTTTCTAGTCCATTGCATAGGGTTACCTTTGCATATGTTCTAGTCTTTAGTTCTTGATCTAGGATCAAGTGAAAAATACTTTGGATAGGGCATAGATTCATTAGATTCATCTACAAAAGGATCTTATAAGTAGTGGATGGGCTGGAATAGTTGTATTTATGGCTTTGAGTCTTTGACAGTAGTTGGTTCATGTTCTATATTTGTTTTTGAGTGCTGCCCAATGGATAATGGCACTGATCAAGGGCTAGTATATTCAGTTGAGTCCAATGTTTGATGGGTTTTGGCTATTTCCTACATGTTTGAATATCAACACCATTTCAAGTCTTTTTCATTATTGTTGGTAGTAATACCCTTCACAAGGCCATTTTATACCCAATAGCAATTGAGATTCAATGAATATCTGGTTAACATTTAGTAGTCTCTTGCTATCATCTGCTTTGTTTAATCTAGTCCAAAGTCCTAAAATGCCATAAGTTACTGGATTAGATGCACCCACCATGGTTTTGCAGAGCTAGAAGTGAAGAGGGCAGTCTTGTCCCTATAGTTGGTCCAGTTGTCTTGTAGAGCTCTCATACTTGGAATTAACCACTCCTAACATTAGTCTCAAGGCATATTGGTAGCCCTAAGTGGCATAAGCATTTTCAAACACCAACACTAGTTATGCTGGGCAGATTGAAGGGTTGGAAAAACCCTAATGATAAAATGAATCTACACCAGTAGTTTGTATATTTTTTTTTATATTTTTCTACTGGTATTCATGAAAATGCTGGGTGGATTTGGAAGGGTTGAAAACCTTGATGACAGGAAGTCTGCACTAGTCATTTTTTCCAGTTAGCATACTATAATAAAAAAATTTATAGAATAAGCAGTGTACTATTTTTTTTTGAGGGTGAGATGGACTATCTTAATGCCCATCCCCGCTCACGGTATGCGGCCAGCCATGAATATGGCTACTGTCATGGCTCTAAGCCACGACAAAGCTTCGGCTCTACCATGACTTGAAGTCACGACAACCACCAAGGTGGTAGTCCTACCGTGGCTCTAAGCCATGGCATTGCTTCAGCATTGCCATGACTTAGAGTCGTGGCAAAGCCGTAGGGCATTTACGATGCCAAACAAAAAGGTTTGCAGTGTTTCAAAAACCCTAAATGGATGCAAATCCATTTCTTCATTAATGTATGAATTATTATGTATTTTTTTTTTTTTCCACATAATACTATGTATATAATGTTATATATTATATGTTATACAATGTTCATCATATAACATGTAATGTATAATATTAACCATTGTTACTACATTGTTTCTTTGAACAGGTATAAGGTTTTATTACAACATGTTGATAAATTTAATGTTATATATATTATATGGTACTGTAGCATATAATATACATGATAATAGGCATTATTTATTTGCAAGTAATATAATAGGGTTAAATTTCCACAATAAGTATTAGATTTAGTATTGAAATGAAGTTCCGTTACGTTGGATGGATATGCCGATTTTAACATGATGAAAATACCCTATGTATTTCTAATTTTTCTTTCTTCTTTTCAAAAGGCTAATAATACCACATACTAATTTTAACTTTTCTGAACATGGCAATTCTTATTTTACAATATACTAGAAATACTAATATATATACAATAATTTCTCTGCTACAGGGACATCATAATTTTTTGAAAATCACAGTAATTCTAGAAACATAATTATAACAACAATTCTCTACTATAGGAACTTACTATTTATTCTCTGCTACAGAAATTGCTGCTATAGAGACTTCATAATTTTTTGAAAATCACAATAATTCTGGAAACACAATTATAACAACAATTCTCTGCTACAGGAACTTACTATTTATTCTCTGCTATAGAAACATAATATTTATTCATTGCTATAGGAACTTCACAACTTCCTAAGTAAACAACAAATTAACACTTCCAGATCTTTAACTAATCCACTTAACCATTCAACAGTGAATTGAATTTGAATTTATGAATTATAGCTACAGTTTTAGGACTTTTAAAAATAGAACAATAAATTTACTTAATACAGGAAACCATTAAAAGTTCAACTTAAATAAAATTACAGGATCTTCATGGAGTAAATTCACAACTATAAAGAACATATCTTCTCAACTAGAGACAACAGAAAACCATCCTTAAGAACTTCCAGCCTAGTCTTTAATCTTCAATTTTGGTCTGATTCCATTTAGCCATCAACCAAGACCTGCAAACAAAAGACTTTCTTCACATGGCCATGGAGCTCACCTCCCAGCCAAGGCCATTACATGGCCACCCCTGAGCTTGGGGGAAATAAATATAGGATAGGTTACACTCAACCAACACAACATAAACATACAACATAGTTCAAGAACACATACTTTCACAATAACTCCCTTCCCAGACTTAAACAAAGGATTCAAACTTAGAATCCATATAATGGGTGAAGGTGGAATTACCAAACGGAGTCACCATGCTTATAAGAAAACAACAAATAAACAAGTATACTAGCCTTCACAAGGCCCCTTCCAACCCCAAAACATAGCTCAATTCCATGAGCAAACAACAACTCCTTATGGCCCCCAAATCACCTTATGACTGTGTGTGTGAAAATTGTACCTGATCTGTAGACACAACACTCAGTAAAACATTAGAGGTTAGTGATAATCAAAATTGTGCAAAATTGAAAGCTATCTAACCAAGCGATTTACTGCCTTCTAATAGGTGCGAGATTAATGTTCTCAGATTATTATCGAGATCAGTGACCTAGACGACACCTAAATGAAGGATTTGAATGCAATTCTAGATATGGAATAAATGCAATTAATCTATATTTTTGATATTTTCTATGCAATAAGAATGATAAAAACTGATATGATATGAATGCTATTGAAAACTGATATGCTATGCTAATCTAACAATGATATGAAATATGAATGCAAAAATAAGATTGGTCTCACAAAAATGTCGATTCGCAAGAGCTTTGATTCTTCAATTCCAATTCTCCAGCGTGATTGTGCAAAATATGAGATGATTTGTGAAGAGCTGAAGCCTTAATTTATAGAAATCCAGGGCTTTGGAGGTGCATGAATAAAAGCCATAAATCACTCAAATTAACTCATCTTGATTTTTGAGTTATCTGATCATAAAAGATAGTTAATTCTCAAAATCATGCAAAAACATGCAAAAACAGCTTTTTAACTCAAATTAGAGTTTAGATCAGCTTTTTGAACTCCAAAAGGATGTTGAGTTCCAAAAAGTCAATAACTTGCATTGATTTTTTGATTTGGAGTTTAACTGTTTCTTTTGAATATGCATAATAATTAAGAATTAAATAAATAAATAAAGTGATTTATCCTCAACTCAACTGATTTTTGAAAATAAATAATTAATTTATGGGTTAATTAACTATTTATTCAAACTTTTATTAAAAATTATTCTATTAAATAATGACAACATGTTTTAATTAATTAAATAAGAATTTAATCAATTAAAGATAGGAATTTTGATTTATTGTCAAAATTAAATAATACAATTAATAATAGATAGAATTAAATTTAATTACATAATTAAGTGGCAAATATTAAATCTAATTAATTAAATATGAAAATATTCAATTAATCAAACTTAGGATAAATGTGATTTATCGCCAAATAATCATTAAATTAAAGATAATTAAGATAATTAAGAATATTACTAGGAATATTCTCCGATGCAGAATTTAAGATAATCAATTATGATTCGATGATGTTTAGATGTGCCTTAGATTAGGACTTTTGATGTCGATTTCGTTTGAATTGTCGATGTAGGAGGTTAATGAACTTATAGCCCATTTTTGGGGTATTACATTTTGCCCCTCTTTGAATTACTGTGCGAAGCGCAGTGGTTCAAAGATAGTCTGTGTTTGATAGAGATATGAAACTGATGTTTGAAATTGATAATTGATATGAGATAGAAGCTGATTGATATTGAATTAAGATGGAGATAATAGGTCTTGAATGACCAAAGATAATGTTCACTGTAGTAACAAATGAACCTATGATTGCGAAAAAGTATCAAAATGCCTGATTCTGAACCTTAGGATTGATAAGAAGTGAGTGACCCATTCTAGACTCGATTGTCTTAGCAGAACTAGCAGGTATCACATCCGAATCCTTTAGTTTTCGAAGAACCAAGGAAATAACACTATGATCTGATGGTTGCAAAAATTGATACAGTTTACAAGATTAGGAGAATACCAGATTGATATGGATCGATGAATCTAATATGCCCCAAGTGATGATAGATTTGCCCCGAGCGATGAGGACTTTTGATGAATCAGCGACTAGACGTGATTGTTGTCTTGATCAGTGATGAAAGATGTTGATAGATTTGATTGATAGAATTTGATTTACAGACTTTGAATGATGTGCAATACCATGCCCCCTTCGGGATTAAAATTGAAATCTGACAAGAAAAGTCAGCATTGATAGTTTAGAAGCATGTTAATTGATCTAAGAAGTGGTTATTTACATCTGAGAATGCATTCTGCATCGTTGGAAGGTCCCAAAAGACCAAGTTTGACTAGGTTTGACCATGAGTTGACCATGGTTGACCACGTTGAAATTTTGATAGTTTGATGTAAGATAATCAGTTAATTTGAATACTAGATTTTTGTGATGATAGAAGATCGACTATGCAAGTAGTTAATAATATGAATGATCTCAGATTTGAATTTTGATCCCGAAAAAGGATTCTATTTGCTATTTCATTGGAGGAACCTTCGTGTGAGATTCAGCTCTTGTTAGACTTGAAGATGCGATTTGAAGAATCATTTAAGCATTGAAGTTCATTTAATCATTGTGAGATCATGTAAAGATGAAAAATGCAAAGAAGAATGCAAAATGAAATGCAACCTAAGACCTAGGACCTAGTCACTGATCATATGTCGATTTGTTATCATCATTGAACTTTGAGGTAACCGGATAAATCAATACAATGCCCACTAGCCATGAAACCATAGACATATGAATATCGATTTGTATGTGCAAGAATCAATACAACACCCACTGGTCAAACAACCATGGACATATGAATATTGATTTTAGTTGTTGAATGTCGGATTAGATATAAGCATCAAGGCACAAGCGCCAGGATGACCTGAATATCATGTCCATTTTGATATAGCAATTTGTATAAGCATGAAAACATAAACGTTGTGATGACCTGAGTACGCCTTGCATTGCAAACACATCAAACAGTCAAGAGATCATTCTAAATCCAATGTGAATTACCCGTAGTGACCCTTTATCGTTCACATCCTTAGGCAAGATTGTGTTCCACAGTAGGAGGAAGAACTCACTCAAAAAGATAATAGTTAGATCAAACTGCCTTGAAATTTTTTTATTTTTTTTGGGTATCAATGGTCGAGGTACGCATGGCCATCCAATTCGAGATAGAGGCTCTTACAGTCGGACACCATTTCAATCCAAAATTTCCAAAGCTGTTAGATTTTCACATACAAGCAGAAGACAAAGAAAAGATTATGCCCCCAGTCATCACTCTCTAAATCCTATAAAGGACATCATTGAAGAGCTCGAAGGGACATAATATGCAAAAATCTCAATGCGAATCAGTAAGCATACAAGGAGATAAAAGCATGAAAAGCACAGATTGTTTTTAGTTGAGTTTTGATGTTTGATTGTTGTTGATGCAAAATCCTTTCTGGAGACGAGACTGACTGACTGACTCAACTTGAAGCTTCAAAGGACTCTGAGTGGATATGACATGTCTAAGATACATTGGAGACTATAAGATATGACATTGATTGCCCCCAAGTTTGAACATTGATAGGATGCAAACGCTTGAGCTGGTTGGTGTACAGGCCGACTTATTGAAAACTGGAAATGCAGGAACAAACCGGGAGATATGTACAAACTAAAGCAAGACGGAAAGCTGGGAAAGACCAAGATTGTGCTGATAGATGGAGCATTTTGGAACAAGTGGTGCCCGTTTGCCGAGTTTTCACCATCTTGGTAGAGATTCTATTTTTGCTACCGAGGTGCCTGTTTCCAGGTTTTCACCAAGGCACTTTTTTTTTTTTCATTTTTTCAATTTTTTTGTACTTTTGATATTTTTTGATTTTTTTGTGAATCATCAAGGCGCCTATTGCTAGGTTTTCACCAAGATGTTCATTTTTTCAGGACTTTTTCTGATTTTTAAGATTTTTTTCAGGACATTTACCAAGCACTGAATGCCTTAGGCATAGAATTTCTTTAGATGGAGAACGTTGATTGGTTCTCGGAGCTGTTCTCCTTCAGTTGTTGAGAGTTGATAGGCACCAGAGCCAAAAGTAGCAGTGATAACAAAGGGACCCAGCCAGTTGGGTTCGAACTTCCCCTTGCATTCTCGATGTGATTGATTTTTAGGATTTTCTCTCAACACTAGATCGCCAACCTGAAATTCTCTATGTCTGACTTTCTTGTTGTAGCCTCTAGACATTCTTTTCTGATACACTCTGAGATGATCATACGCTGCTTGTCTGCGCTCATCTAGTAGTTCAAGTTCTTGTAACCTCGACACTCTGTAGTCTTCATCAGTGACAAGTCCATGCATTTTGATTCTGAGTGATGGGATTTCAACCTCAATAGGCAATACCGCTTCAGACCCATAAACTAAAGCGAAAGGTGTAGCCCCTGTAGGCGTTCTGATACTAGTTCTGTATGCCCAAAGAGCTGGATTGATCATCAGATGCCAGTCTCTTCCTGTTTTATTCACTGTTCTGTGCAAGATCTTTAGGAGATTTTTGTTTGAAGCCTCAGCTTGTCCGTTCCCTTGAGGATAGTAGATAGATGACCAATGTTGAGTAATTTTGAACTTGGCACATAAGTCATCTAGGTCCTTGTTTTTGAATTGTCCCCCGTTATCTGTGATTATAGAGTGAGGGATCCCATATCTGCAAATGATGTAATTCAGGATGAACATAGAGATCTGTTTCCCCGTTGCTTGTGTTAGAGGAACTGCTTCTACCCATTTTGTAAAATAATCTGTAGCTGTGATTATATGGGTATGTCCATTAGAAGAGTGCGGATGGATAGCACCTATGAGATCAAATGCCCATTGTTGAAAAGGCCATTGTGTAGTAAAGGGAATCAGATCTCTCCCTGGAGCATGAATCAAGTTGCCATGTACTTGACACTGTTGAAAATTTTTAGCAAATTTAATAGCTTCTTTTTCCATTTCAGGCCAATAATACCCAGCCCTAATAAGTTTTCGAGCTAACGTTAACCCATTCGAGTGTGACCCACATATACCCTCGTGGACTTCCTCTAATGCACGTTGAGACTCTTCTCATTCTAAACATCTAAGAAGTGTACCATCTAGACCTCGTTTGTACAGATCATTACCAATGATGACATATCGGGATGCGGATCGGATAAGGTTTCATTTCTCAAAGCGGTTAAAGGACTCAGGGATGATTTGGTCGTGGAGATAGGAGAACAAATTTTTGTAGCGAGATGAGTCATAACTTACAACAGTGCAGATCATGTGAGTTTCAGGGGAGTCATATGCAGGATAGGATAGGGCTTCCACCAGGAACTCATAGCGTAGTTCATGTTCAGGTTGTTGTAAAAGAGTAGATAATGTTGCCATTGCATCAGCAGCCTTATTCTCCATTCTGGGTATTTGCTCAAATGTGATAGAGATGAAGTATTTTTTTAGATCATCGACCATTCTCTTGTAAGGAATGAGCTTTTCATCTTTGGTTTGGTACACATCATTGACCTGGTGGATGACCAGTTGTGAGTCTCCATGAATGTGCATCTCTGTAACTCTCCACTGTATTGCCATTTTCATACCATTGAGAAGTGCCTCATATTCAGCAATATTGTTTGTGCAAGGAAACTTTAATCTGAATGCTTTGGGTATCGAGTATCCTTGAGGAGTAATGAACAATATCCCTGCTCCGGATCCATTCTGTGTGTAGGAGCCATCAAAGAATAATCGCCATGCTCTAGAAGAGAGGTGCATGATAGAGGAATCGGGAAATTCCATTTGCATGGGTGTATCATCAAACAATTGTGCTTCAGCTAATTGATCAGCAATGACCTGTCCTTTGATAGCTTTTCTTTCAACATATTCAATGTCAAATTCGCTCAAGAGCATGACCCATTTAGCTAGTCTACCTGTGAGGGCAGCTTTGCTTAGGAGATATTTCAGTGGATCAATTTTAGCTACCAAATGAGTAGTATGAGCTAACATGCAGTGTCTCAATTTTTGTGATGCAAAGATCACAGCGAGACAGGCCTTCTCTATCATTGAGTAGTTCTTCTCATAGGCCACTAAAGTTTGGCTGATATAGTAGATGGCTCTTTCTTTCTTGTTCTCATCATGTTGTGCTAGCAATGCCCCCAGTGATGTATCTGTTGCAGAGACATATAATATTAATGGCTTCTTATGAATAGGAGGCATCAATATAGGTGGATTTGATAGATACTTTTTGATATGTTTAAAGTTGTTCTCACATTCTTCATTCCATGCAAAGGTCACACCTTTATGTAATGTTTTTGTAAAAGGCTGTGAGATGTCCGCTAGCTGTGATATGAATCTTCTGATAGATTGAACTCTGCCTTGCAACGTCCTCATTTGACTAATATTTGTGGGAGGTTGCATCTCTATTATAGCCTTGACCTTAGCTGGATCAACTTCAATGCCTTTCTTGGAGATGATGTATCCTAGGAGCTTTCCAGAAGTGACTCCAAAAGCACACTTTTTAGGATTTAGTCGAAGACTAAATTTTTCCATTCTGTCGAGGATCATGCTCAAGTCTGTTAGATGTTCAGTTCTAATCATGGATTTTGCCAAGGTATCATCTACGTAATCCTCCATTGTTCTATGCATCATATCATGAAAAATAGATGTCATTGCTCTTTGATATGTAGCTCCAGCATTTTTGAGTCCGAATGGCATAACATTCCAACAGAAAGTTCCCCATGCACATGTGAAAGCTGTTTTCTCTTGATCTTCTGGAGCAATTTTGATTTGGTTGTATCCAGAAAAGCCATCCATTAAGGAATACATTTCATAGCCCGCAGTCATGTCCACTATCATATCAATGTTAGGTAGTGGAAAGTCATCCTTAGGGCATGCTCTGTTCACATCTCTAAAGTCCGTGCACACTCTGATTGAACCATCTGGTTTTGAAACAGGTACAATGTTGGAAATCCACTCAGCATAGTCTATGACACGGATGAATCCAGCTTTTAGGAGTTTTTCTAGTTCTGCTTTGACTAAGAGTGCAACATGAGGATGCATCTTTCTCAATTTTTGTTTGATTGGTTTTACTCCGGGAGCAATGGATAGATGGTGCATAATGAGATTGGGATCCAATCCGGGCATATCTGAATATTTCCATGCAAAGTTGATCTTTTTCTCTGATAAGAAGGTAGTGAAGTTTTGTTTCTCTTCGTCTGATAGAGATTGTGCTACATGTACCAATTGTGGTTCCTCTGTTGTACCCAAATTGATGGATTGAGTTGGCTCAATCAGAACTGGAGATCTATCCTGTAAATGACTTGGAAGGACATCAAATATCTCATCCTTAGGTGCCTCAGAGAGGTTTTCACCTTCAGATACGTCTTTTCTTTTTACTTTTGTCAGTTCTGAGACTGCCACAAAGTGGTTTTCACCCTCAGAACTCTTTTTCTTTTTCTTTTTACTCTTGTTTTTCTGACTAAGATATTTGATGTCCGACTCAGTCATGCTGACACTCGGTTCACTGATGGAAGTACTCATAGGCTCAACTGCATTGAGGTAGCAGGCAAGGGCATAGTCATTTGGGAAGGTATACATACCATGGTTTGGGTTGGTGGAAGTTTGGTCGATAAGATCAGGGCGTTGGATAGTCAAAGTGGGAAAGGCTTGGGATATGGTGTTCACGGATGTGGATATGTCATCATTGGTCCTAACCTGACGCTCAAGTTCAAAGGTGATATTACAGCTCAGAATGTTCAATTCATGAATAGGCTCAACATCATCATAGGAGTCCTCTTCAGCCATAGGTGGATCAGACACGTTAAGTTCATTGTTTCGCTCTAGACCTACGTTGGGTTGAGAGACATATTGGTGAATAACATCAATAGATTTCTCTGTTATAAGCTCATCTTCTTCTGGAATGGCACCCCATTCATAATCATTTGACTCATCTTCTGATTCAGAATCTCTAGGAAATCTTAGAAAGTGCGTGAAATCAGGATGAATACCCCAAGAAGGATTACCCTCAGTCTCTGACTTGAATTCATATTCATGGGAATCAGTGTCAGAATAACTACCCCCTGCTTCTTGATCAGTTTGATTGCCTTCGAGATTGGCTGGTTCTTGTGGTACAACCATCTCTTGCGCTACAGTAGGTTCTTGTGTTTCTACTACATTAATTCTTCTGATAGGATCATCTGTATCATCAAGAAGATCTTTGATCTCTTTAGGCAATTTTTCATAGGGGATAAGCTCAGAGCTATCTGAATCAGCATCAGAGGGTTCTGTTTCTTCTTTCTTAAGAAGGGGTTCTCCTGGTGCAATTTGTTCTATGACATGAGAACAACCACCTCTAAGATGATAGGGTTTCTTTTTAAACCCTATGCCACCAGTATCTTTTTTTGCTCGACCAATATGTGAAATGGGGGTCACAAGACCCTTTCCCCTAATTCCTAGAGGTCCTTGACCAGAATATCCCATCTTGGCTATCAATTTGTTTCCTGGACCATATGAATTAGAAGGGACTGTAGGTGCTATAGATTCACTAGGTTGAACAATTTTAGATTCAGAATCCTCTTTATATAGCCATGCCAGCACAGCTTCATCCTCTTCAAATTCTTGTTTAGATACTTGCTCCACCACAAAATGTCTTTTGTATGCTTCCATAGGTTCCTTAGGTTCTGATTTAGACTACTTCAAGGATTGGCCATATGACTTAGGTGAGATTGGGAGAGATGTCAGAGACAAGACTGGCTCTATAGTGTATTCTCCCATCCCATTTTCTTTGATATTTATCTCTTTAGCAATGTCATCCATCTTAGATGTGGAAGCCACATTTTGTTGCTTGATGGAAGATTCTCTATTATTGGGAACAAGTTTATCGGCACTTTCTTGCAATGTATTGCAAGTTGTACTCAGATCAGCTGGGATAGTAACCTCCACTCCTTCATAGGGAAATTTCAAGCATTGATGGTATGTTGAAGGAATAGCCTGCATTTCATGTATCCAGGGTCTCCCTAGAAGGATATTGTAAGCCAATGGTAGATCGAGCACCTGACATGTGGTATCTTTGATGACTGGACCCACCCGGATGGGCAAGACAATGGTGCCTTTAGAAGCTCTTTCTTGTTCATCATAGGCTTTTATGGTGATCTTCTTTCGAGGATCAATAGCCATCTCTGAGAATCCCAACTGTGTGATTAAGTTGTAAGAACAAATGTTGAGGCCTGCGCCCCCATCTATCAACACACGTTTGACTCGACGGTTCTGGATCAAGACTTCTATGTGCAAGGGCTGATTATGTGGGTGACTTAGGGAGTTGTCATCCTCTTCTGAAAAGGAGATATATTGCGGAGATGTTAGATGACCAACCATAGTTTGGAACCTGTCTAGATCTAGATCATCAGGAACATTAGAGCTGAGCAAAGCTTTGTCTAGGATATCTCGGTGAGCTGGAGAGATTCGAAGTAACTCAAACATAGAGATTTTGGCATTGGTATGCTAGAGTTGTTGTACGATGCTGTAAGATGTAGGTCTGGTATCCTTTGGATTGGAAGATTTCGATGCAACCTTCTGTTTAGAAGCAGATGTGAGATTGAAAGGTATCTTAGGGACATCAAATGAATTTGGTGTTTGTCCTTTCAGATGCGTCTGAGCTTGTGATCTGGTAACTGCATTAGCTGAGGAATGATTTCTATCTCTTCGTACAATCGTGATGACATTACAGCTCTCAGAGAGGCATGGTTCCACCATATTGATGACAGCATCGTTTCCAGGGTAGGCATAGTTGACTTTTGCCCCCATGTTAGGCTGAGAAGTGGAAACTCCCTTGCCATGTTGTGGAAAAGGTTCTGTAAATGCTGTGTGATCATTATTGCTGGTAGGATTATCAATTGTGATGTCCCCTTGATCTATCAAGTCTTGAATGGTATGCTTCAAATGGAAGCATCCATTAGTTCTGTGGCCTTTAGTTCGATGGAAAGCACAAAATTCATTACCTTTCCACCAACATGGTTTTGGATCCGGATCAGGTTTTCGGATTGGTGGTAAAGAGATCATGTTATCAGCTATCAGGGTCCTCAGAGTAGATTCCAAAGATTCTCCCAGGGGAGTAAACTTTCATTTATTATCCCATCGTTTGAATGGCTTCTTTGGAGATGGTTCAGCAGATTTTTTCTTTGAAGCTTCAATGGCTTTGGTGGCAAGGGTGAGATTGTAGGCCGGTGCCTTTGATGGGGTGTGGATAGTGTCAACAACACCGTCAGAGACGATACCTTTGTTTCTATTCCAGGTCTTGTTTTTATCTTTTGAGCTAGATCCCGATTCAGACTTGTCCTTTTGAAGTGTGATTTCTCCTTTCTTGACAAGTACTTTCTCAATCTTGATTGCATTATCCACCATTTTATCAAAAGATACATGATCTTGCATTTGCAATGGATAGTTGAGCTCTGGAACAAGGTTATTGATAAAGATTTCAAGTTTCTCCATTTCGAGAATTGGTCTAGCATATAAAGAAAATTTCTTTCGCCACCTCTTGAGAAAAGTTAGGAATGATTCCCCTGGATATTGCTTGAGGTTACAAATATCGATCATGGTAATCAGATGTTGAATATTGTAGGAATATTGTTGATAAAACAATTTAATCAATTCCTCAAAAGTTTTGATTGTAGAAGGTAATCTTGAAAACCACTGAATGGATGCTCCTCCCAAGGATCTAGGAAAAAGCCGCATTAGATAAGTCGGTTCATGCATGAATTCCATGGATTGTGTACAGAACTCTCTGACATGATCTTGAGGATCAGAGTGTCCGTCATATTTGTCATACTTTGGTATCTCCACTCTTTTTGGGAATGGAGGCATATACAAGTCTTTTTCAAAAGGGAAAGGACAAAGGGCCTCCATGGAGAATTCCTTGGGTTCCTTCTCTTTCTCAATTTTATTCATCTTGACCTGCATAGCGTGCAGCTGGTTCATTATGGCCGTCATCGGAGTTTCTTCCTCATGCGTGATGATATCTTTGACATTGAAGTGAGGAGGAAGTTTAGCTCCTTCTTGGGCTAATTGCAAAAAGTATGCCTCTCTATCCATTTTCAAGAAATGCCTCATCATTCTTTTGAATTCATCGTCATTCTGACACCGATGGATTTCAGAGGGTGTAGGGTCTTGGTCGGCATTATGTTGAGAGTGGTGTCCCTGGGATCCTCCTCCTAGAGAACCATGGTTTGTCCCTGCTTGAGACATGGTAGGAGTTTTTGGGCTCCCTGGAATAGATTGAGGAAGAGTTTGTTGATTACCTCTGTGAGCTGATAGAGGAGGTCTGTAACCAATTTTCAATCGAAAGTTACCGAGACCGTCATCTTCGTAGATACCCGACTTGATGAGTTGTTCAAGAGTTGGACCCGGGGTATTGGTCAAAAGTAAGTTCTGAGATGTTTCTTCTGATTTCTTGTGTGAAGAAGCTCTGATCTCCACCATTAACTTTGAATGAAACAGAAGAAAAGGATGAAGACAACTGAAGAACAATTTGATTCGAGAAAACCGGATGGCGCAACCTTGTCAAGATTATGATAGTTTTGAAGATCTGATGAGATGTGGGTGAAGGAAACTGTGCCCTGGATGTATGGGATAGATCGCCCAAAAGATAGCGGACACGAGTTCTCAACACTTAGTTTGTTTTTGAAGATTGATTGATTGAAGATTGATAGTTATGACAAGGTTTTGACACGAGATAAAAAGGACACAAATTGATCAAACAGAAGACTAGATCGGATTCAAAAGATCAAACTCAAAAAATGGTAGAATGCTCAATAGCTACTGCTCTGTTCCTGACACAATGATATTTTTGACAGATTCTGGAACTAGGCTGGAAACATTGGATATCTTGCAATTTGACAATTCTTGACAACTTCTCTCAAATTTTTCCAAACGACACTCTGCAGACTCGTACGACACTCAGTAGTCTATGAAATGACAGTTGCTAAACTCATACAACAGTTGGGTAATACTGAAATGACACTTGACAAAACTCGTACGACTTTTGACTTCCTGAAATGACTTTTGACTCCAGAAAAGATTTTACGTCAATTTTTGCAAAATGTAAGGTTTTCAGTTTTGGATTGTTTGCAAATTGTACTGTCCAGATTTTGAAGGTTATACCAGATTTGATCATTTTTAATAGCCAAGTAGATAAATAAGCATGCAGAACAGCAAGCAAGTGATTCCAAGCATGTCTGAAAATAATGAACAAGGGCAAAAGAAACCTTGCACATGAACAATCAAGTGACCAAATTGTGCTAATTCCTGAGAGTACTAATTGTGTATGTTCTGAAAAAGTTTTGCAATAACGTACATATACCTGAAAGTGAAAAATTGGCCTCTCTAGGGTTTTTAGTAATGGTTTGACTCTGCAACTTTTATGATTCAAAGGGGTGAACTCCAATCCCGGCGCACCAGGGTTTTGACACAGTCCGAGAACTTAATCTTCAAGAGCTGCTAGGGAGATCTGACAACCCAACAATGAACCATACCCGTGGAGATTTCTTCCACAAGGACATTTATATAGCGGTTGTCACTACCATGGCAAAAATGGCTATTACCGCTTGAGGTTCTGTCAACGCAGTTTTCCCTGTGAAGGGATTGTCCGCTACGGTTAACCCTCTCTAAAGATGACTCACAAATTTATACCACAAGGGGACTTGGCTCCAGATTCAAGGTTTTGACACCTCTTCACTTTTAACCCAAACAAAGCAAGCAGATTAATCCGACACACTAAGACAAAGTTTTGTTCCACCAAGGTCTGTGATATCAACTCCACGTGATCTATCAACCTCTCCAGGGAGAGAATGTATCAATCAATAAGAGAAGATGCACTAACCAATTTTGATTCACCAAAGCTTGTGATATCAACCCTATGTGATCTATCAACCTCTTCGGAGAGAGAATGTGTCGATCAATAAGAGAAGATGCACTAACCAAGTTGAATGTGAAACGTACTAAGTATCCTCCCTACCTACAAGGATTCTATCGTCAAGAAGGATTTCATTGGGAATCCAATCTTTCAAGAATCACAAATAGTGTTCATAGGGCCTAATTACTATGTGAGCACAGATATATGTTCCGAAAGTAAATCTACCAAAAGCATTCAAAAAGTAGAAAGAGGAACACTCAACGCTTAAAGCAAATATGAGATGAGTCCACAAGGTGGAACACTTAACACCTCACACAAGCTAAAAACGAGTCCCCAACTTAGAAAACAAGTGAGTTCCTAAAAGCACAAAAGGGTTGCCAAGTGGAACATTTAACGCTTCTATCCTATTGACCCCTCCCCTTTATGGCGCTAAGATTGCAACCACGGGGCGGAAATGAGGGGCCGGCGGATTAGCGAGTCCAATAACCCAAGATAGCAATCAAGATCAATCACAAGTATTCTAAGACTACTTAAAGAATCCTTAAGGGTTCACAACCTAGTATCAATTATGCAAGTGTGTAGAGATAGATAAAAGCATGAAAGGATGCACACAAGCCAGACACATAAGAGATTTATTTTAGGATCCAAATTGAAATATTATCAGCTTGAGAAGAATACCTTAGGTCCAACGCTCTGCAATCCAGAATTTAGCACACATCCGAAAGTACAAAATCAAGACCAATCAACAGCAAATTGTAAGCGTTAGAAATCAATAATCTGAAAGTACAAATCTGCAAATTATGTGTCTCTGTAGCAAAATCTCGCGCGAGGTAGAATGCGGTCCCGCGCGAGGAAACACTGTCTCGCGCGATGAAGAATTAAGTCTCGCGCGAGGAAGTACTATCTCGCGCGACAAAAATATGAAGACTCGTGCGAGGAAGTGGAGTCTCGCGCGATAAAAGATAAAGTCTCGCGCGAGGAACTGTAGTCTCGCGCCAGAAAGTAATTTTTCGCGCACAAAAAAAATGATACCAGTGAAATTTCGCGCGACACAGAAAGAAATCTCATGCGACGCAAGTGAAATCTCACGCGAGAATTTGTACAGAGATGTACGGAAGTACGAACAAAATGATAAAATCGATGTGTACGGACAACTTTGATAGAAAAAGTGCCCAAAATTTTTTTTTTTCTTTTTTGCAGGCAAAAAAGAAACAAAAAATAACGTCCTACAGAGTATACTAGGACCCTTGAAACCCTTATCCTCAAAAGATAGAAAATTGATAGAAATGAAGGGAAACCCGTTTCAGGGCCCCACGGTGGGCACCAGAAATGTGTGTGTGAAAATTGTACCTGATCTGTAGACACAACACTCAGTAAAACATTAGAGGTTAGTGATAATCAAAATTGTGCAAAATTGAAAGCTATCTAACCAAGCGATTTACTGCCTTCTAATAGGTGCGAGATTAATGTTCTCAGATTATTATCGAGATCAGTGACCTAGACGACACCTAAATGAAGGATTTGAATGCAATTCTAGATATGGAATAAATGCAATTAATCTATATTTTTGATATTTTCTATGCAATAAGAATGATAAAAACTGATATGATATGAATGCTATTGAAAACTGATATGCTATGCTAATCTAACAATGATATGAAATATGAATGCAAAAATAAGATTGATCTCACAAAAATGTCGATTCGCAAGAGCTTTGATTCTTCAATTCCAATTCTCCAGCGTGATTGTGCAAAATATGAGATGATTTGTGAAGAGCTGAAGCCTTAATTTATAGAAATCCAGGGCTTTGGAGGTGCATGAATAAAAGCCATAAATCACTCAAATTAACTCATCTTGATTTTTGAGTTATCTGATCATAAAAGATAGTTAATTCTCAAAATCATGCAAAAACATGCAAAAACAGCTTTTTAACTCAAATTAGAGTTTAGATCAGCTTTTTGAACTCCAAAAGGATGTTGAGTTCCAAAAAGTCAATAACTTGCATTGATTTTCTGATTTGGAGTTTAACTGTTTCTTTTGAATATGCATAATAATTAAGAATTAAATAAATAAATAAAGTGATTTATCCTCAACTCAACTGATTTTTGAAAATAAATAATTAATTTATGGGTTAATTAACTATTTATTCAAACTTTTATTAAAAATTATTCTATTAAATAATGACAACATGTTTTAATTAATTAAATAAGAATTTAATCAATTAAAGATAGGAATTTTGATTTATTGTCAAAATTAAATAATACAATTAATAATAGATAGAATTAAATTTAATTACATAATTAAGTGGCAAATATTAAATCTAATTAATTAAATATGAAAATATTCAATTAATCAAACTTAGGATAAATGTGATTTATCGCCAAATAATCATTAAATTAAAGATAATTAAGATAATTAGGAATATTACTAGGAATATTCCCCGATGCAGAATTTAAGATAATCAATTATGATTCGATGATGTTTAGATGTGCCTTAGATTAGGACTTTTGATGTCGATTTCGTTTGAATTGTCGATGTAGGAGGTTAATGAACTTATAGCCCATTTTTGGGGTATTACAATGACCACCAAAAACATAAGATGGTTATCATGGTTGCCCATACAACTATGCACTCAAACAAATGGAAATCCCAACTCAGGCCCTTCACCCCAAGTTCTCCTTCTTTCCTCCCAAGGATGAGGATTGAACTTGCACACCCATAACATGAACATTTACAAGGAAAACAACAAGACTGAAATTAAAAATTCAATTGAAATCAACAAAAATAAACAGGTTTACACATAGTAAAAATAGATTACAATTTCTTTCTCAAAACACATTCTTTTCAAACATAATTCAAATAAAACAACAAGATTTTGAAGACCACCAACCTCCTCCAAGGATAAGGCTGAATTGAGAGTTGAAGATGAGCTTTGATTTTACACCAGCTTGCTGACACAAAATTCCTAACCAGGGCTCTCAAGAAAACTTCTCTGATTTTTTTTCTATTAACTAACTTAGGCCAAAATAATCTAGTTCCCCATGTTTTTTTTTAAGTCTTTCTTCTAAAAACATTCTTCTCTCTACCCCCTTCCCAAGCTATTAGGTTTCTAGTTTAAAACAAAAATTACACTTTCCCCTCTCTTAGATCTGGGATGAATTTCAACATTTCAAAATAAGGGAAAACTTAGGGAAAATTACCATTTTCGTGCATCTCAAAAATGACATGATTGGAGAGACATATAAGTGGCCTAGGAAGATGAAAATAGAAGAATTGAGCCCTCCAACCCTAGTCCTAACCTCGGGGCACTAAAATTTACATAAAACTTCATCCTAGGACTCCTCAAAACCTCCTAAAATAACCAATAAATCATGCATCCGAAAATAAATTTTTGTTTTCAATATTTTCTTGGTCTCAAAAACCACCTACCTAGCTTGGGAATGCTCAAGGCTAACTAAGAAGAAGGTGGGGTCCAAAATCCACTCCACATGCCACTTCATCACTAAGGTGTCAAATGACACATCACAAAAAGAAATACACATCACAACATATGTGGCATGCTTTGTGTGCAAAGACAATTAAACATTTTCACAAGATAAAAATTATTTACAAATATATAAACCAAACATTATCAACCATACATACTCAGTCATCACATTTACGAAAGAAAACATGATATGATGAGGTCGTACTCTTCTAGAGTCAACCTTGGCTTATGACTGATTGCACTTTGATCCTATCTTTTTTCCCCGACTTATAACCATGGCCATATCCTTGCATGCTCAAACTTGATGTCAGTACATTATAAAAAATCTTGCATCAATAAATATTTCAAACATAAAGTGATAACATCTAAACCAAACAATATACATATATATACATCTGCATCATAAAATGTTACATATTCTGCATAAGCAAGTAATACTAAACTTATCATAGAACCATGATTCCATTAATGATCATAATACTGAAAGATAACATAACAATGATGAATACATATATCATGGATAATCAAAGTATCAAATGAGCATATATATATAAAGAGTACAACTACCATGATCATCAACAAAATCTATAACAACTACTCATAAGTCCAAATGATAGTATGTATAACCATAATAGATCAAATGTCTATACTCAAAATATGATCCTGATGTGTCAAGTGTCAAAGTGAAAGTCATACTAGGATAGATCAGGGCAGGACCTCACATCCTCCCCCCTAGGCATGTACTTCCTCCTAGAGTTTATCAAAAAGATGGGGGTAGTGATCTCTCATCTGGGTAAAAGTACAAAGCTGTGTCACACTTTTATAATGGAAAAGGTGAACAACACACAAAAATTTTAACTTTAATGACATAAAAATGGTATTTATGTTTAAAATTTGGAGATGATGTAAACTAATGAAATGTGTAAAAGTGGATGAAGTTTATGGCTATAATTTTTTTATTTTTTTTTGAACAAGAATTCACATAGTTTTTAAATTTTTTAAGTCCATTTTTTACTTGCTGAAAAATGAGGGTCTTGTCCGCACCAAAAAAGTATATGCAAATAATCTCTTTTTCCTTTGATTTCAAAATATGTTATAGATAAAATGTATAGCTAGTGCAGAAAAGAAAAAAAATTAGTTTTCAATGTTTATTTTCTCTGTTATAACTACTCAAAGTCGAACATACCTGAAATCGATAGTTTTCATCTCGCGTCAAATTTTCCCTATCAAATCTACACCATTCAGAAAATAAATTACACACTCTTGAAGATAACTCTCTCCTCTAGTGTTAAATATAAATTTTCAAATTTTTTGATAAGCTTTACTATTTTTTTCTATTTTTGAAGCATCTTGTTCTCGAATGTTAAAATACCTACTTGTAGTATTTTGAAATTATAATATATTAGATCTAATTAAAATACTATAAAAATTATATGATGATAATCTTGACTCTGTGCTCTAAAAAAGGGTATTTTTATATTTGTAAAAAAATATCATTAAAAAGAGTAAGAGTTATTGAAACATCATTTTTTTGAAATAATTTTATTTCTTTAGTAATTGTTATAAAACATGCATTTAATAGATATTTCCAATTGGAAAAGGTGAAGAACTTATCTAACTTAGCTAGAATGAATCTAGCTAGACCATATGTTTGACAAAAAATAATTTTAGTTAGAAATACTCAAATTCAGCTATGCTGATAGGTTGTCCTGAAACATGACACAGCTTTGTGCTGTTACCCATCTGTGTTGTGTCCTCCCATGAAGTAGTAACCTCATCGTAGCAATCCCACTGGACCCTAACTTGGTCTAGCTCTCAACCTCAAAGAGCTAGGGTCCTACGTGCTAGAATACGTATTGGCTCTGAAGCTAGCTATCTGTTCGATTCCACCTATAAAGCATCCCAATCAATGATATGAGACTCATCATATATATACTTTCGTAAAATAGATATATGAAAGACATCGTGGATGCATGACAGGCTAGGTGGCAAAGCTAAATAGTATGCTACTAGGCCTATCCTCTCCAAAATCTCAAAAGGTCCGACAAAGCAAGGGGCCAACTTAGAACCCCTTCCAAAATGGATCGGGCTCTTATGTGGCTGTACTCTCAAAAAGACTCTATCACCAATCATGTACTCTCTATCAACCCTGCCAGCATTTGCATACTTCTTTTATCAATCTTGGGCCTCTCTAAGACGCTGCCTAATCAGATCTACCTACTGCTCCATCTCTCTGACCAACTCTAGACCAATGGAAACTCTGTCCTCTATCCTATCCTAGCTCAATGGTGTCTTGCAAGATCTGCCATACAAGGCCTGATATGGAGACATACCCAAAGATGAATGATGCCCATTATTATAGGCAAACTCTACTAAATGTAGGTACTAATCCCACCTAACCTGATGATCCATCACATACATACATAGTATGTCCTCTAACACTTGATTAACCCTCTTAGTTTGATCGTTCATCTCTGGGTGATATGTTGTGCTAAAATTGAACCTGGTGCCCAAAGCAATCTTTAGCTCTCTCCAAAAAGATGAAGTAAAGAGTGAGTCCCTATCTGATATGATCATGTGAGGAATGCCATGAAGTCTAACAATATCCCTCAAAAATACCTGTGCCATTGCAGGTGTTGTAAAAGTGGTACATATAGGTGAGAAGTGGGCTACCTTAGTCAACCTATCCACTGTCACCATAATGGCATTGTGATGATGAGATGACATAGGAAGACCGACTATAAAATCCATAGATATAATGTCCCACTTCCACTCTTGTATCTCATGAGACTGTAGAAGTCCACCTGGATGATAGTGCTCCGCCTTAACCCGCTGACACTCTAAGAATCTAGCCACTATCCCTACAATGTGTGTCCTCAAACCCAGCCAATGATATAGCTATCTCAAATCTGCATGTAACTTCTTAACTCTGGGGTGTGCTACATAAGGGGCTCTATGAGCCTCAAGAATAATGAAATCATGCAACCCTCTAGAAGAAGGTACATATATATGTCCTCTATGGTGAAGAAGGCCATCGGACTCTAGTGTGTAATCTGTGAAGTTCCCCTACAGGGGTCTCTAATCCTGTACCATCTGTCTAACCTTTGAATAGAAGGCATCCTCCTATAAATGCTATAGTATGCACCCTCTCAAATCTATGCTAGTCATCATAGCTAAGAGCTCATGATGTCTCCTACTCAAGGCATCTACTACCACATTCTCCTTACCCTTGATGTAGTGAACGTCAAAGTCATACTCACAAAGGAACTCCATCCATCTCCTCTATCTAGCATTAAGGTTCAGCTGAGAGAAAATATACTGGAGACTCTGATGATCTGAATGAAGCTCAAACCTATGGCCCAATAAGAAATGTTGCCATCTCATCAAAGCATGCATCACTGCTGCAAGGTCTAGGTTGTGGGTGGGATAATTAAGCTCATGATTCTTGGGCTTTCTGGACTCGTAGGCAATAACTTGACCATCCTACATTAATACAGCCCCAATCCTATCTAAAGATGCATCTGTGCATACCACAAAATCTACTGAAGGATCAGGTACTGCAAGTATAGGTGCACTGGTAAGTGCTCTCTTGAGCTCCTAGAAAGCTCTCTCACACCTCTCTATCCACTCAAACTTCTTCCCTTTCCTCTGAAGGGAAGTGATGGGATGGGCAACTCTAGAAAAACCCTTGACAAAGCATCAGTAATAGCCTACAAGGCCCATGAAGCTCTTGACCTCTATCACACTAGTAGGTGTCGGCCAATCCATAATCACCCTAATCTTAGATGGGTCTACTGAGATCCCATCTCCTGATATCACATGGCCTAAATAGTGGACCTTTGTCCTGAAGAATGCACACTTCAGCAAGCTGCTGTATAACTGATTATCCCTCAAGCACTGCAAAAATTTCCTCAAATGCTCCTCGTGCTCGTGCTCATCTCGAGAGTATATCAATATGTCATCCAAAAATATCACCACAAATCTATCTAGGAATGAATGAAATACTCCATTCATGAGACTCATGAATACAGTTAGAGCATTCATAAGTCCAAAAGGTACCACTGTGAACTCATAGTGTCCATATCATGTGTGGAAAGCTATCTTGTGGATGTCCCTATCCATGATCCTTAACTGGTGATAACCTGACTTCAAGTCTATCTTCGAGAACACTCGGGCTCCTTGAAGCAGATCAAATAAGTCATCAATCCTAGGAAGGAGATATCGATTCTTGATGGTCACCTTGTTCAGCTGTTAGTAATTCATGTACAACCTAAGAGATCCATCCTTCTTCTTAATGAAGGTGATAGGTGCACCCCATGGAGATACACTAGGATGGATGAGCCCTTTCTCCAAGAGCTCCTCTAGCTAAATCTTGAGCTCCCTGAGCTCATGTGTAAACATCCTATAGGGTGCTCTAGAAATAGGCTCTACTCCAGGCATGAGATCAATATGCAGGTCCACTACTCTAGGTGGTGGCATACTAAGTAACTATCATGGAAATACATTTTCAAACTCCTGAAGGATAGGGTGGTCATCAAGAGAAGTCTCCTTCTCTACCTCCTCCTCTCTGTCACTGATGGTGATAGCATATAACTAACATCCCTTCCGCATGCACTGCTTAAGCTACATAGCAGAAATCATATGAAGGGACATAGGTCTCTGTACTCCTATAATAAGTAAGGTCACCCCCTCATCATCTAAGCACTCTACTATCTTCTGTCTGCAGTCCACCTTGGCTCTATGGGAATAGAGCCAATCCATACTGAGAACAACATCATATGATCCAAGTGGTGTGACATGGAGGTCAACTATGGTGGTAAAGTCTCTAATCTATAACTGGAAACCTCTCACCAAGGAACTAATGGATACCATAGCTCCTGAGGCTAACTCAACGTCCCAACTAAAATCCTATCTAGCTACCACTAGCCCGCAATGCTCCACTATGAAAGGTAAAATAAAGGAGTCGATGGCTTTGGAATAAAAAAGGATAGAAACATTACTACCTCTGATCAAGCCTGCAACCTCGATGATGGTGGCCTGATGCTCAGCCTGACAGTTATCAACTACCACAAAAACTCTATGTGCTATGCCCATATCTCCTAGAGTGGGCTTGGAAGCCACCGCTCTCTGACCACCAGCTGATCAGCCTGTAGGAAAATCCCTAGCTATATGCCCCATGGCACCACATGAATAGCATGGTCCTCTAGTCTGTAGCTGTATACCCTAAGGTCTAGACTGCTGTTGTCCTCCTGTAGTACTGGAACCACTAAATCCTCCTCTGCGAGTCTAAGACTATCCCCTCTGATCTCATCGAGATCCCTATGAATGCCACTATTTGGTCTTAGAGCCCTGCTATCCCTGGGAAGATTTTTGCTTCTAATTTTGTTGAGATTGCTACGGTTGCTACTATTGTTGAGGTGCCCTAGACGATCCTAATGAGTTCTTATGGTTTCCCTTCCAAAGTGACTTCTAGTAGCCAGAAGACTAAGATGTGGTATTTTGGTTCTGTGACCAATCTCGAGCATCATGAGATCTATTATGGATCTCCTTAGCTACCATGGTTCTCTCCACTATATCACGTAGACCTCCAGTGGGTATTAACTGTACACTATCTACTATAGCATAGTTCAACCCCTTGATGAAGTGGTTGACCTAGAGTTTCTCATCCTGCATGTAGTCCACATAGGGAAGGAGCTCAAGAAACTTGTTCTTGCACTATGATACTATCATGCCCCTCTACTGTAGGTCATGAAACTCATCAATATGACACTATCTATAATGCTCCGACATGTATCAGGCTTGAAATCTCTCCAAGAAGATCTCCCAAGTGAGGGTGTCCATAGTAAGGTGACACTTGACCTCCTGTTACTTCCACCAAGTGGAAGCATTACCCCTTAGCATGTGTACTACAAGGCATGCCTTAAGGTTACTCTCATAATGTTGCAACCCAAAGCAATGCTCGAGGCTCAATAGCCAAGCCTTTGCCTCTGTCCTAGTCCTGGATCCCGAAAAAGGTGGCGGCTGTAATCTGATAAGCTCTTTGATTATGTCCCCTACGTCATGAGGTGCTCTCGGCACTACCACTGGTGGCAGCTCTGACCTATGCACTGACTCACACTCATGAACTACCTATGCTGCTACTCATCTAGGAGGGGGACTCCTACTCCACTCTCGATTCCCAGCCTACTAGCCTCTCAGAGGTAATCTGTCCATGATAATGCTAGCTAAATTCTACAAGGCATTAAGAATATCCTGATTAGGGTAAGGTGACGGTGAAGGTGGAGGCCTCCGCTCATCACCTAGCCCCTTGACTCCTCTCTCATCTCCCCCTATTGCCACAGATCCACCTCTAGGCATCTACCCACATCAGCATGCACTACACGTGACTGGAGGCATTCTACACTATTGACCAAAACAATGGTAAGTTTAGCAAACGTAATGAGTCAAAAGGTTCCTAGAGTAGAATTGTGATCTGATACCAAAATGTAATACCCAAAATAATCAGACAAAAACACAACTACAATTTTTTTTTAATCAACTATAACGTACATCTAGGTTAGCAAGATTATTCCTAAGCCCTATGATGCGAAGCCTCGAAAATGTAAGCTCGCTTGGGCAAGTAGGCTATATTACACTAAGGATAGCTTAATTCAGATGTTAATCATAATGAATATTAATTTAGTAATTTCATGAATCAACTAAGGTTACTACTACTAACTAAATTGTTTAGGGTTTACCAATCCATTACCAGTCTGATTATTTAATTGAATTAATATTTTCTAAATTATTTAAATAATTTGTGTAAATAATGAAATTACGATTCATATGAATATAAATTAAATAAAGAATGATTATGGACTTTCATCTATTTTCAAATTTATTGAATTAATATTATCAAGAAAAATCCTTAACTTATTCTTTTTAATTATCAAAGATAATGAAAACAAAATAATAAAGGATAGATTTCCATTTTTTTTTATTAAATCTAATTTACTGAAAAATGATACACTTCCACATTAGAATAGCCCTTTCATAAATAAATCACTACCTAAATAAAACGTATTAAAATATATTCCCTTTTAACAAATCCTATTTTCCGCTAACAAAAACAAATGGAAATTTCAAACACAACCATATTATTAATAAATAACTCAAGGGGGTAGAGCATAACCATTAAAAATTAACAATCTTAAGTTCTCTAATATTTTGTCCTTCATTGAATTTATATTAAATAGACTTGTAGTATGATAAATAAAGGATATATATATATATATATATATATATATATATATATATATATATATATATATATATATATATATATATATATATATATATATATATATATATATATATATATATATATATATATATATATATATATATATATATTTTAAAACAGCTTCACTTTCACCTTACAATAATATCAAAAATCATATCTTTTAATAAAAGAACAACCAATAATTATTAATTCATTTATACTGACTTGAGAAGATGAATAATAAAAATATAATATTGACTCCCAAACCCTAATTTGAAATTAGGGTTGGGAGTTACCAAAAAAAACAAAAACTAAAAACCTAATTTTCATTTGTCTCTTCTTTTTTTTTCTACTATTTCCAAAACTTTCTTGTTGCAAGACTGAGCCATCCTCACACAGCTTACTATCGCACTCGATCTGTTATGCAGATAAAGAAAGTTACTGTCACACTTGATCTATTATGCAGATAAAGAAAGTTATATCACACTTGATCTGTTATGCAGATAAAGAAAGTTATTGTCACCATTATTCTAGCTTAAGCTATGAAGCTCTACAGAATAATAGCATTGCTACAGTAACTAGTTTTCATTCCTATATTATTAAGTTAGTTATAGTTTTTCTTTTCTTTTATTTTAGGAATTCATAACCGTTACTGGTTATGCTGGGTGGATTGAAGGGTTGGAAAAACCCTAATGATAAAATGAATCTGCACCAGTAGTTTGTATATTTTTTAAAAAAAAATTCTACTGGTATTCATGAAAATGCTTGGCGGATTTGGAAGGGTTGAAAACCTTGATGATAGGAAGTCCACACCAGTCATTTTGCCCAGTTACCATACTATAATAAATTTTTTTATAGAATAAGCAGTGTACTATTTTTTTTTGAGGGTGAGATGGACTATCTTAATGCCCATCCCCGCTCACGGTATGTGGCCAGCCATGAATATGGCTACTGCTATGGCTCTAAGCCATGTCAGAGCTTCAGCTCTACCATGACTTAAAGTCATGACAACCACCAGGGTGGCGGTCCTATCATGGCTCTAAGCCATGACAATGCTTTGGCACAACCATGACTTAGAGTCACGACAGAGCCATAGGGCGTTTATGGTGCCAAACAAAAAGGTTTGTAGGGTTTCAAAAACCCTAAATGGATGCAAATCCATTTCTTCATTAACGTATGAATTATTATGTATTTTTTTTTTTCTGCATAATACTATGTATATAATGTTATATATTATATGTTATACAATGTTCATCATATAACATGTAATGTATAATATTAACCATTGTTACTACATTGTTTCTTTGAACAAGTATAAGGTTTTATTACAACATGTTGATAAATTTAATGTTATATATATTATATGCTACTGCAGCATATAATATACATGATAATAGGCATTATTTATTTGCAAGTAATATAATAGGGTTAAATTTCCACAATAAGTATTAGATTTAGTATTAAAACAAAGTTCTGTTACGTTGGATGGATATGCTGGTTTTAACATGATGAAAATACCCTATGTATTTCTAATTTTTCTTTCTTCTTTTCAAAAGGCTAATAATACCACATACTAATTTTAACTTTTCTGAACATGGCAATTCTTATTTTACAACATACTGGAAATACTAATATATATACAATAATTTCTCTGCTATAGGGACATCATAATTTTCTGAAAATCACAGTAATTCTGGAAACACAATTATAACAACAATTCTCTACTACAGGAACTTACTATTTATTCTCTGCTACAAAAATTGTTGCTACGGGGACTTCATAATTTTTTGAAAATCACAGTAATTCTGGAAACACAATTATAACAACAATTCTTTACTACAGGAACTTACTATTTATTCTCTACTACAAAAACTTACTATTTATTCATTGCTACAAGAACTTCACAAATTTCTGAGTAAACAACAAATTAAAACTTCCAGATCTTTAACTAATCCACTTAACCATTCGATAGTGAATTGAATTTGAATTTGAATTTCTGAATTATAGATACAGTTTTAGGACTTCTAAAAATAGAACAATAAATTTACTTAATATAGGAAACCATTAAAAGTTCAACTTAAATAAAATTACAGGATCTTCATGGAGTAAATTCACAACTATAAAGAACATATCTTCTCAACCAGAGACAACAGAAAACCATCCTTAAGAACTTCCAGCCTAGTCTTTAATCTTTAATTCTGGTCTGATTCCATTTAGCCATGAACCAAGACTTGCAAACAAAAGACTTTCTTCACATGGTCATGGAGCTCACCTCCCAGCCAAGGCCATTACATGGCCACCCCCGAGCTTGGGGGAAACAAGTATAGGACATGTTACACTCAACCAACACAACATAAACATACAACATAGTTCAAGAACACATACTTTCACAATAACTCCCTTCCCAGACTTAAACAAAGGATTCAAACTTAGAATCCATATAATGGGTGAAGGTGGAATTACCAAATGGAGTCACCATGCTTATGAGAAAACAATAAATAAACAAGTATACTAGCCTTCACAAGGCCCCTTCCAACCCCAAAACACAGCTCAATTCCATGAGCAAACAACAACTCCTTATGGCCCCTAAATCACCTTATGACCCCCAAAAACATAAGATGGTTATCATGGTTGCCCATACAACTATGCACTCAAACAAATGAAAATCCCAACTCAGGCCCTTCACCCCAAGTTCTCCTTCTTTCCTCCCAAGGATGAGGATTGAACTTGCACACCCATAACATGAACATTTACAAGGAAAACAACAAGACTGAAATCAAAAACTCAATTGAAATCAATGAAAATAAACAAGTTTACACATAGTAAAAACATATTACAATTTCTTTCTCAAAAAACATTCTTTCCAAACATAATTCAAATAAAACAACAAGATTTTGAAGACCACCAACCTCCTTCAAGGATAAGGTTAAATTGAGAGTTGAAGATGAGCTTTGATTTTGCACCAGCTTGCTGACACAAAATTCCTAACCAGGGCTCTCAAGAAAACTTCTCTGATTTTTTTTCTCTTAACTAACTTAGGCCAAAATAATCTAGTTCCCCATGTTTTTTTTAGTCTTTCTTCTAAAAACATTCTTCTCTCTACCCCCTTCCCAAGATTATAGGTTTCTAGTTTAAAACAAAAATGACACTTGCCCCTCTCTTAGATTTGGGATGAATTTCAACATATATAAATAAGGGAAAACTTAGGGAAAATTACCATTTTCGTGCATCTCAAAAATGACATGATTGGAGAGACATATAAGTGGCCTAGGAAGATGAAAATAGAAGAATTGAGCCCCCCAACCCAAGTCCTAACCTTGGGGCACTAAAATTTACATAAAAATTCATCCTAGGACTCCTCAAAACCTCCTAAAATAACCAATAAATCATGCATCCGAAAATGAATTTTTGTTTTCAATATTTTCTTGGTCTCAAAAACCACCCACCTAGCTTGGGAATGCTCAAGGCTAACTAAGGAGAATGTGGGGTCCAAAATCCACTCCACATGCCACTTCATCACTAAGGTGTCAAATGATACATCACAAAAAGAAATACACATCACAACATATGTGGCATGCTTTGTGTGCAAAGACAATTAAACATTTTCATAAGATAAAAATTATTTACAAATATATAAACCAAACATTATCAACCATACATACTCAGTCATCACATTTATGAAAGAAAACATGATACGATGAGGTTGTACTCTTCTAGAGTCGACCTTGGCTTATTACTGATTGCACTTTGATCCTATCTTGTTTCCCTGACTTATAACCATGGCCATATCCCTGCATGCTCAAACTCGATGTCAGTACATTATAAAAAATCTTGCATCAATAAACATTTCAAACATAAAGTGATAACATCTAAACCAAACAATATACATATATATACATCTGCATCATAAAACATTACATATTCTGCATAAGGAAGTAATACTAAACTTATCACAGAACCATGATTCCATTAGTGATCATAATACTGAAAGATAACATAACAATGCTGAATACATATATCATGGATAATCAAAGTATCAAATGAGCATATATATATAAAGAGTACAAATACCACGATCATCAACAAAATCTATAACAACTACTCATAAGTCCAAATGATAGTATGTATAACCATAATAGATCAAATGTCTATACTCAAAATATAATCTTGATGTATCAAGTGTCAAAGTGAAAGTCGTACTAGGACAGATCGGGGTAGGACCTCACAAAAATGTTCAAAGTGTTACTAATTTTTTGGAATCATGTCTTTTAGAAAATAGATTATGTTATTGAATAAATGAGCAATGATGAATACATTCTATTTTCTTCATCTCTTCTTGAGTGCTTGTCAAGTTGATTCATAGAAGTATATAAGTTTTTCTACTAATGTGATCATCAAAGAGTCATCGAGGACATTTTCATATGAATGGGATGAATTCTTGTTTGTAACCTAGAAATATTAAAATCTGATGAAAGTAGTATTCATATCATCATGGTTGAAAATATAACTAGTGAGGCTTGTACCAATTTCATGTTCCAAAATCTCAATGATAAAAAGAAGCATCCTTGTGATTAAAAGAGACAACTAGCTACATCCATATAGATTATTTTTGCATATTAAAAGTTATGGATTTTATTTAATTAGGGGGAATATTTAATCATGATCACATCATCAAATCATCAAATCAAGATACATCAATGTCAATATCATAATACATCAAGATACATCATCAAATGTATTAAGTATCCAATATGAAAAACTATACTCAATCTGATCATCAAAGGTACATCAATAATCTTCAGGTCAATATACTTCATAAAAAGTAAAATTCTATCAAATTCCATAACCAAAGTACATCATCAAATATTTGATCCATAAAATGATCAATAATATATGCTACATCAAGGACACCATCAGTATTCAATAATCCTGATCAACTAGGGGAAACCTAACTCTATCCATTGCCTATATCTATATCTACACTTACATCAGTGGATGACCCTTCTCTTCTACCAATCCCTAATTTTGCATCATGAGAACATACTATTGGTGCTTTTAAAATTTTGGCCCTCATACTTCAAAAAAATTGTCAAAACCTTCATTAATTTGACCTAGCAGAAAGAAAATGTTGAAAGCCCTAATTATCCTAGGCCTTTTTATATTTGGAAATTACCTTTTTCATTCACCAAAGGTGCAAATAACACATGTGTTTAAATAAACCCTTTAATTTTTTGGCCTCATGTGTTTCATGCTTAGGTTTTAAGCTGGTTCTTTTTTATTACAAATTTCATGCGAACTTTAGCTTTTTCTCGTTTAAAAACTTGTAGTTTTCATTGTCCCTTAAGTCTTATGGTTGTTAGATTTTTTGACTTGCGGGGATGCAACTACATGACACCTAGTGAAGTGGGCCCATTTCAAATCTATGTTGTCATTAACAAGTGAGTTACATCGACGGTTGTCGCAATGCCTTAAAGATAAGTTGGCTACTTGTTAATCCTTGCGCTTTAGCGACGACTATCTAATTGGATAAAAGACTGACAATGATAGAGCTCTAACTTTTATGTTCTACAGGGATACAATGTGGTGACATGTGTCCAAGGTGATGTAGTGTGGTAGGGTCATAGTCTTTCGAAGGTTAAAGCTCAGTTAAATCTTGTGGCTATCATTTTGCCGCTGGAGGAATTTGTTCGATGTTTTAAGTTTACACTTCAGTGATGACCGTCTGATCTTTCATATGGTTCTAGACTATGAGGTAGGTCCTTGATCACCAGGTCATGCTTAGATGTCCATTTTTCATTTTTCAGGCTAAAGTATAATTTGGAAACTGTCAGTAGGATTGGCATTTAGTAAGAAAAAATAGTGTGTCTACTTGTTGGATATTGTGACATGGCCATTTCTGATTCGATAAAGGGTTAGCGACAGTAAAGGTGGGGCCAAATTTCATAAATGAACGACGATTGTCTGATGGAAGCTTATCAATAGTTTTCACATTCCCTTAATCTGGCATACCTGACATTTTTCTATTTTGAGGGGATGCGACTAAGTGAGATGTGTCCTTTGCAGTGTCAGTTGCCAGTGGATCCGAAGTTTTCAAATGCCTCCACATGTTCACTTATGAAGTGGGGTCACTAACTTTCAAATTTGGTAAAGATCTATCAATTTTTGAGAAAATCAATGGTGGTTACATTGCCTTAATTGAAAGATGCTCAAAATTTTATGCTTGAGGGAATGCTACATGTTGACACCTGTCCAGACCAAGTAAAGTTAAAGTAAAGTGTAAATTTTTTTGCACATGGGTATAATGAAATGTTCTCATTGGTTGAGAACTAAGCTTGGAAAAGATGTCAAAGTTGTTGCATGGATTTTTGTCAACTTTTTGATGCGCTAGAAAGGAATTTGATTGATAGTGTATATTCAAACTTAAAATTTTGATGTTGTTTCATGTCTTGTGAACATTGAAGCTGCCAGTTTCAGTAATGGTGAACTTAATGATTTTCATGTGAATCAGCTATGATGGGTTGGAAATGATTATATAGTCAGATTTGATAGTTGGAAATGCCATTCTTCCTTCAATTCTTTCTACAAGCGATTTGGCTATCTCTGCAAGCGTTGACTACAAATTTTCTCAGGCATGCGGTAGGTATTTTGAAGTTGAAAGTTCAAAAATTCTTAAAGGAGAAGGTTTTAGTGATTAAAGTCTTGTCTGCTATTGATATCTTGTATTATTTGGGTGATTTTTATCTGGTATCTATATACTTTTCTAAAAAGCCCTAGTTAAAATTCTACCCAAAAGAGAGCTCTTAGGGAACATAGAGTACAAGGATAGAGGGGTTTTTGAGGATTTACTAGAGTTACTCTGACACTTAGATATTGGAAGATCCAGAATGAATGAATTAGTCCCCAAAACCCATAGAGACTATGTTAATGATGGACTATATGATAGGGGATTATGGATGAGAGATGCCAAAGTAGGGAAGGATTATAATGACTTAGTTTTATTCAGAGTTGCATACTCCCAAAGAAATGCTTGTGCTCCCCTTAGTAACATATGGTAGTTCGATGTAGGGAGACTCATAGTACCCAGAGTTTTTATGGATGTTGATCTTCTTATATAGATAGCTAAGTGTTATGATCATGTAACTAGATGTGTTAAGGATATAAATGGAAGATATTTGATAAGTATCATAGAGGAGGAGATCAGACAAGTTTTTTCACTGCATGACCCTTCTGTTGAACTGGAGAAGATTGATTTTGATGAATTTAATAGAATTTATGAGGCACGGAGAAATTATTTAAGGTTTGGTCCTCTAAGGGACTTTGTTGACAAAATTGGTGCCATGTGTGTGATTAGCCCAAGCATTCCCAAGCCTTTCAGACTAGATCTTTTCAATATGAGGGCACAAGCTATGTACAAGTCCTTGACTTTGATTTTAGGAGAAGATGAAGCTACACACATGGCCATTCCATACATGTTCATGATGGTATAGACCCTACATCCCCATTTGGCATTGATTTTTGATTTTGCCCCTTATCTTGCAGACCTAATCCTCCAAGGATTAATAGGGATAAAAAATAAGAAAGTAGGTAGGCCTTTTGCATGGTATTCTATGTTAATGCATATGCTCTTACATAATGGTGTTGAATTCTTTAGCAAGATAATGAATATTGTAAGGGAGAAGAATGGAGAGGTATTACCAATCCAGTTGTGGACTGTAAAGTTTTCATGGGATATGACTGATGCAGTTACCTCATTTTTTATAGGAATTTTGCTTCAAGGCCCAGATCCTTGTTATTTTTTGAGAATCCAAGAATTCCCATCGAGTTGTTAAGGCTAATTAGGCCAAAGGAGTATTGTAAAGACATCACCATAGTTCACAATTTTTGTGATATAATTTTTTATCTAGTCTCCACAATATTTTCAATATATGGTTGTAGAAAGGAACCTTATGTATTTCCTTACCAAGTCCCTTTGAAAATAGGGTATGCTGAAATTTTAAGATAGATTGGTGACTTGCAGGAAACAACCCTAACTAACAAAGGAAGGGGAACTTTATTCCCAAGTATTACAATAGCCCACTAGTACATTATTATCAAATAGGGATGGGTGCATTTGAATCAATTTTTGCAACCTTACAGAATGGCTACTATAGTGGTAAGGTGTGCAGATAATGAGGGCTTTATTTCTGGAATGTTTAGAGAGATAACAAGATGTGTTGTTTTGGAACATCAGTTCAACTTCCCTGAGGATATAGTCAAGAATGAGTTTGATCTTCAATCTCAAGAGATTAAAAAAGAGAAATGGATAATCTATAAAAATACTATAGATTTTATCCAAATTTTTGATAAAGAATATGACCCATTGAAGGCTTTTCAGCCATGGGCAAGAAAGGTGGATGCCCTTATGGAACATTTTGAGGGAATTATGCTAGAAAAAAATGAGAAGAAGGCTGCAGTTATTGGATCTAATCCTAATAGGGAAAGAAGAATTCTAAGTTAGCTAGGGTACACAAAGTTGACCCCCAAGGGGATGTATACAATATAGGAGAGAAAGGGATATAGTGTCCTTCTCCCATCTCAACGATAAAGGGATGAGACTCAAGGGATAAGAGTCTTCCATCCACTTCCAAGGGGAAGAGACCCATGAGTGATCCAATAGTAGAAGAAACTCTCCAAAGAGGAAAAGATAGGAGGAACCTCAACTAGAGAAAGAGATATATTCCCCTTCCCAATCCCCATTGCAATTAGATGAATATGGATTTTCTTAGCAACTAGTGCAATTAAGAAATGAGGGGAACATTTTTGTTTCAAGTGATGAACTACAAGAGGGAATGCCAGAGGAACCTAAAGAAATAGAAATGGACCTTATAGTGGCAGAATTTGAGGGTAAGCAGCTAGACCCAATTTTGAAATAGGCTAGTGATGCTTTTGTTGGACATTTGCCAGCAAGTCAATGCTGACCGTATGTTTTTCATTGATGAAAAAATATGGTAAGTAGCATGCGTTGAAGAATTATAAAGTAAGCTTTGAGTATATGTAGCATGGACATGTTATCAACATTATATCATGGACATAGAGGTTAATTTCTAGAACAGATAGTTATGCAATAGCTTGTGTCAGCAATGTTCTTGACAGAGTTACAGGCAGTGTTCTGTGAGTGATTGTGTACAATCATCATGGAGCCTTGCACCTTTGGATATGTGATGAAGACATGTTAGTGGTGTTAAAATCATGGATGCAGAGTCTGATGATTAGTAGAAGTGAAGTTATGCAGTCGCTATTCACTAGTAGTAGTTTCCTATGTTTATTAAGAAGAGCTGATGGAGATTGTATTGGTTTTGGAGTTGAACCTATCATTTTAGTATGCACCCTTGGATTATGGATTGGAGAAGAGTTAATAATGTTCAGGTAAGAGCACATGATGCAATTCATCTTGAGGAGAAATTTTTAGTTACTTTGGTAGAGCCGATAGTGTTTAGTGTGCGTCTACATTTATTAATATTGGATAGGTCCCAGATTGTGTTGCATGCATAGTAGAGCTGACATAATTATTATTGGAGTATGTTATGGTTTCTATAACATGATTTCAAGGTGGTTCTAATAGGCCAACTTGATTATATCATTTGCAGGAAAGATATTTATAGGAAGTCATTTGTGATTGCTAAAGCATGGTTTAGAACTATTGTGAAGAGCAGAGCAAAGTGTGAAAAGTGTTGAGCCATCAATAGAAGGTCTATGTGACCAAGTAAAGATTTTGTGCTATACATTAGAACTAATCCAAACAACAGGTCAAAGCGCAATTCACCAAGGTCCAAATATATTGTGTATATGTTATTCAAAAGGTTGTAGCCTTCACACCTTTGAGCAGTGTGCTCTCAGATAGTGCATCCTCACCCCTAACAGGGGTAATTGTAAAAGACTCCTAATAGGGTTCAACCCTTGACCAGGTCACTATACTAAATATATTGTAAAGCAACTCCTAACAGGGTTAAGGATCTTCTAACAAGGATCATAAAACACTAGTGAAGATTATTAGTGTGTGTCAATTCCCACTGGGGTTTTTACCTATTTGGGTTTCCCCGTAACCAAAATATTGGTGTTGTGTTCAAGTGTTCTTTCATTGTGTTTATACTTTATGTTTAAGTATACTTAATTGGATAAAGAATTGAAACTTGTAGATAACTGATTCACCCCCCCCCCCCTCTCAGTTATCTCTTGGGACTATTCCTAACAATTGGTATCAAAGCCAAGTGCCTCGGAGAGAAATTTTAATATCTTGAGGTTGATCAGATGGAATTCTTTAGAAAAGATAGTCCTAAGTTTGATGGACAGAATTATCTTGATTGGAAAAACAAGATGATGACACATTTGCAGTGCATTTCTTTTGAAGTTTTTGAAGTGGCTATCAAGGAAGTTGAGATCCTCTCTCTAGCAGATCTTGTAAAGGATGATGCTACTAGAAAGTAGAAGGATTTGTTCCATCAGAATGCAATAGCAAAAGAATCCCTTATTAGTGCCCTATCTAATAGTGATTTTTCAAAGATAAAGAAAGTAGACATAGCCTACAAGATATGGAAGCACCTAGAAGACATGTTTGAAGGAGATAAACAAGAAAACAGTGCATGCAAAAAGACATGGAAGAAAAAGTACAATACATTGGAGATGCTACCTAAAGAAAACATAAGAGCCTACAATCAAAGGATCAATGAAGCAATTACTGGAATCATATATAATGGTGGAGAAATATCAGAAGAAGACATCATGGATAAGGTAATGACTACCTTGACAAAAAAATGTCAAAACAAGATAAACATCCTTGATGAGACTATGCAATTCTCAAAAAATTTCAAAAGAGAGACTTTAATCAGCAAGATTGTTGTATTTGAGATATCAAGTTTGAAGACCAAGCCTAAAATTGAGACAACCTTCAAAGCTTCGGTCCATGGTAAGAAATCTTTGAACACCTCTGGTAATTTTGATGATGATGATGATGAAGAAGCCCTAGATAATTTCATTGTTATGATTTTTAATAGAGAAAAGAAAGGAAAAGGAAAATATATAGGTCAATTACCATTCAAATGCTTTTCATATAATAAGATTGGTCACTTTGCATCTAAGTGTCCTACAAGAGTTAAAAAGTTCAAGAATGACTACAAGCCTAAGTATACAAAGGAATGCTACTATACTAGAGATGGAGTATCAGATGAAGAATCAGCAGAAGAGAAGATTGGATTCATTTCTCTTGAAGATGAAAAGAATTCATAAGAGTTAGCATTGATTTCACAAGCTGACATTAGGACAGATTGGATCATTGACAGTGGTTGTTCACATCACATGATAGGAGACAAAGATAGATTTTTTCATTTGGACAAATAAAAAGGAGGCATGGTTAGATTTGGAGATAACACTCCCAAACCTATCATTGGTAGAGGAGCCATCACCTTGGATGGAAAGAACAACACTTATGATGTTCTTTATGTTGATGGTTTGAAACATAACCTACTAAGTGTTGGACAGTTACTTGATAAAGGTTATAGGTTGGAGTTCAATGGAAAAAAGTGCATCGTTAACAAAAAAGAAGGGGAAACAATTGAATCAGGATCAAAGACTAAAGGTAATGTTTTTTAGCTTAATCCAAAAGCAAGTTACTTTGTCTCTAAAGTAGATGATAGTTGGCTATGGCATAAAAGACTATGTCATATCAATTTTGATAAAATAGTAAAGATAAGTAATGTAAAGGCAGTTAGAGACCTACCTAGCATAGCAAAGCCAGCTGATACTATATGCAGGGAATGTGTAATGGGAAATCATGTGAGGAATTCATTTAGAAGCAAGCATAATTATGCAGAGAAAAAATTGGATCTGATTCATATAGACCTATGTGGACCAACTCAAACAAGATCATACTATGGTGAAAGGTATTTCGTTTTGTTTGTAGATGATTATTCTAGAATGATGTGGGTTGAGTTGTTGAAAGATAAGTCAAAAGCATTTGAGAAGTTCAAAATATTCAAAGCCAATGTTGAGAATGAATCTAGATGAAAGATAAAATGTCTAAGGTCGGATAGAGGAGGAGAATTCAGCTCTAACAAATTCTATGAGTACTACGAAGAACATGGCATAAAGAGACAGTTTGGTGCACCTAGAACCCCTCAGCAAAATGGACTTATAGAGAGCAGAAATAGAATCATTAGATATAGTGCACACCATCATGATTGAAGGAAAAGTTGCACACACCTATTGGAGAGATGCAATCAATAAAATAGTCTATACAATCAATAGAATATAATTAAGGCCTGACATAGACAAGACACCTTATGAGCTATGGTTTGGTAATATTCCCATAATAAAATAGTTCAGAATCTTTGGAAGCAAGTGCTACATCAAGAGGGATGAAGTAGTAGGAAAGTTTTATGCGAGAAGTGATGAAGGTATTTTTCTTGGTTACTTTACTAAAAGTAAAGCTTATAGATGTTTTAACTTGATATTGAAGAAAATCATTGAAAGTGCTCATGTTAAGATTGATGAAAAGTTTATGGTTCAAGAAAGATATCATGATTACTCACCTATGATTGAAGAAGAACCCAGACCTTCCACTAGTGAGATAGTTGTTGAAGAGATGTTTGACAGTATCAATGTATTGTTCAATGACCCTGAAACAAATGAAGAGGAAACTTAGAAGGAAGATGAGTCATTTTCACCTAAATCTCCAAAGTATACATCTAGATATCACTCTAAGGATGACATCATTGGAGATCAGAGCAGCAAAGTCACAACAAGATAAAAAATAAAGAATTAAGCAAGCAATGACGTGGAATGTTTACTATCTCAGATTGAACATTTAAGTGTTAAAGATGCATGTAATGATTCAGATTGGCATGATGCTATGAAAGAGGAACTAGATTAGATTACCAAGATTGATACTTTGGAACTGATCCCAAGACCTAGTGATAAGAATGTGATTGGAACAAAATGGATATTTAGAAACAATATGAATGAAGATGGTATAGTAGTAATAAATAAAGGAAGGTTAGTATGTAAGGGATATGCGTAGAGATAAGGCATTCATTATTCAAACACATTTGCACCTATGAGAAGATTCAAAGCTATTAAGTTATTTCTAGCTTATGCAATAGTCAAAAACTTCAAAGTCTATCAGATGGATGTCAAGTCAGCATTCTTGAATGGAGAGCTAAAAGAAGAAGTATACATTGAGCAACCATAAGGATTCACCCTATCAGACAAACTTGATATGGTATGCAAATTGAAGAAAGCCTCTATGGACTTAAGCAAGCCCCTAGAGCATGGTATGAGAGACTTGATGGATATCTAACTAAAATTGGATTCAAGAAAGGAGCAGAAAATTTTAATCTATTCATAAGAGATACATCTGAAGAACTACTACTTGTAGCTATATTTGTTGATGACATTATCTTTGGAGGTAATGACAAACTTAGTGATGAATTTTCTAAGGAGATGCACAATGAGTTTGAGATGAGTATGATTGGACCTATCAAATACTTTTGGGGATTAAATGTGAAGCAGATAGAAAAAGGTATTTTCATTAGTCAGTCAAAATATGTGAAAGAGATATTAAAGAAATTCAAGATGGATGATAGCAAGCTAGTGGGTACACCTATGATAATAGGATGCAAGCTTACAAATGAAGATGACTCACCAGAAGTAGATATAACATTGTACAAGTCTATGATTGGAAAACTTAGTTATCTTACTCAAACCAAACTAGATATTTCCAATGCAATTGGCATAGTTGGAAGATTTGCAGAAGAACCTAAACAAAGTCACCTCACGGTAGTAAAATGAATATTTAGATACTTGCAAGGCACTATAGATTATGGTCTATGGTATCCTAATTTAGAAAATGTTGAGCTTCATGTATATACTAATGCAGATTGGGTAGGATGCGTTGATAATAGAAAGAGTACATCAGGAGGAGCAATGTTTCTTGGTGAAAAAATATTGCAGCAGATGGAGGATTCATCCTTGGGGGAGTTTATATGAGGAAATGGAGAATTTTATAAAATAATTTCTCATTTGGGTTGGTGGTGTTTTTCATTCCATATGTTTCCATCAATGCCAAAGGGGGAGATTGTTGGAGATTTGCCAACAAGCCAGTGTTGACTATATGTTTGTCATTGATGACAACATATGGTAAGTAGCATGTGTTGAAGACTTATAAAGTAAGATTTGAGTATATGTATCATGGACATGTTATCAACATGATATCATGGATATAGAGGTTAATTGCTAGAATAGATAGTTATATAGCAGCTTGTGTCAGCAGTGTTCCTGACAGAGTTATAGGAAGTGTTCTGTGAGTGATTGTCCGTACAATCATCATGGAGCCTTGCACCTTTGGATATGTGATGAAGACATGTTAGTGGTGTTATAATCATGGATGCAGAGTCTGATGATCGATATAAGTGAAGTTATGCAGTCTCTATTCACCAGTAGTAGTTTCCTATGTTTATTTAGAAGAGTCGACAGAGATTGTATTGGTTCTAGAGTTGCGCCTATCATTTCAGTATGTGCCCTTGGTTTATGGATTGGAGAAGAGTTAATAATTTTTGGTTAAAATAACATGATGCAATTCATCTTGAGGAGAAATTTTTAGTTACATTGGTAGAGTCGACAGTGTGTAGCGTGCATCTACATTTATTAATATTGGACAGGTCCCAGATTGTGTTTCGTGCTTAGTAGAGCCGATATAAGTATTATTGGAGTATGTTATGGTTTCTCTAACATGATTTAAAAGTGGTTCTAATAGGCCAACTTGATTATATTATTTGGAGGGAAGATATTTATAGGCAGTCATTTGTGATTGCTAAAGAATGGTTTAGAGTTGTTGTGAAGAGAAGAGCAGAGTGTGCGAAGTGTTGAGCCATCAACAGAAGGTCTATGTGACTAAGTAAAGAGTTTTTGCTATACATTGGAACTGATCCAAACAATAGTTCAAACCATAGTTCACCAAGATCTAGATATAGTGTGTATCTCTTATTCAAAAGGTTGTAGCCTTCACCCCTCTGAGCAGTGTGCTCTTGGATAGTGTGTCCTCACCCCTAACAGGGTTAATTGTAAAAGACTCCTAACAAGGTCTGACCCTTGACCAGGTCACTGTACTAAATATATTATAAAGAAACTCTTAATAGGGTTAAGGATCTTCTAACAAGGATCATAAAACACTAGTGCAGATTATTAGAGGGTGTCAATTCCCACCAAGGTTTTTACCTATTTGGGTTTCCCCATAACCAAAATATTAGTGTTTTGTTCAAGTGTTCTTTCATTGTGTTTATGATTTATGTTTAAGTATACTTAATTGGATAAATAATTAAAACTTGTAGATAATTGATTCACCACCCCCCCCCCCCTCTCAGTTATCTCTTGGGACTATTCCTAACAACTTTCATCTCAGATGATAATTTTGTTAAAACTAGGTTGTTTCTCCAATTTTTTTGGAGAATGAAAATTAATCAATACAAAAAAAAATGTGAGAAGAAAAAAGAAGATTGCCCTGATAGGGATATGATTCAAATTTAAAATGAGACAAAGTGGGAGATGATGAATAAATTTGAAAAGATAACCCCAAAAGAAGGCAGGGCTATGGTTCACACCGTAGGAGTTTTGATTCTTCTTGAATGGGATATTGCTGAAACAATAGTTTTTGATTCAGTTAAGAAAAGTAAAGTTACAGTTCTCTCTCTTGTAGAGTAGGCACAACAGGCTGCTAAGGGTGTGGCCTTTTCTGATGATCATGCTACCCTAGTATGTGGTCCCTCAAGAGGGAAGAGAATAAAGATAAAAGGGAGGCATTCTCTTTAGAATATGTTGGTAATTTACTAGTGCAAAGATTTGGTGAGACTTCAGGTGTTGAAGCCTCAAATATGATCTTGGAAACAACCAAGTTCAATGTAAAGGTGGAAGAAAAGGATTCCCAAGAAAAGGAAGAATTAAGGATTAAGTTTGAGACTATTCTCAAGTCTTACAATGAGCTGAAGATAGAGTTCACTACAACATTTGGGGTCAAATTTTGACGTCAATTTGTGATGCCACTACAATTTGTGTATGTTTTTTGTGTTTTTTTTTGCAAGTGCCCCTGATGATGTCGTAATAGTGATGCTATTGTCATAATGGCGACACCCATTTGGTTATAAACAAAAAAAAAAGAAAAAGGAAGTGTCATTTGTAATTTGTGAATTCGAAGAGCTACGGTGAAGATGACACTGCATTTCTGCATGGCGTGAAGAGGGCATCCAAGTTTGGCATGCGTGAGCAAAGAGGTTGACACCATTTGGAAGAGAGCACTGGCACTTGAGGTAGGCATTTGAGCTTTGTCTTCTCATTAAGTCAATTTCAGTGGCATTGTTTATTTGATAGCATTGTTAATAGTGGCATTGTTTACATCTTAATTAGCATTTGGAATGCTCAATGACCCGCAAGCTTTGAGAGCTAGGGCATCATTTCTATTACCTTCAAGGTATTGTGTGAAGTGTTTTATCTCTCTTTATTTGTTTTGTTGTTGATATTCACTATGTGGTACTCCCTATTTGTGATCATTTCATGAGGAAATGTCTTGATGGCTCATGGGCTGCAAGCTAGGGCATCATACATTGTTTATGAGCTCATTGTTTAATACTTGCATTGTTTACATCTTATCATTTGGAATGCCTGATGACTCGCGAGCTTTGAGAGCTAGGGAATTGCTTCTATTACCTTCAAGGCATTGTGTGAAGCATTTGATCTCTCTTTATCTATTTTGCTATTGATATTCACTATGTGGTACTCCCCGCTTATGATCATTTCATGAGGAAATGTCTTGATGGCTCGCGAGCTACAAGCTAGGGCATCATACATTGTTCATGAGCTCACTGTTTAATACTGGCATTGTTTACATGTTTTCATTTGGAATGCTTGATGACTTGTGAGCTTTGAGAGCTAGGGCATCGTTTCTATTACCTTCAAGGCATTGTGTGAAGTGTTTGATCTCTCTTTATTTATTTTGTTGTTGATATTAACTATGTGGTACTCCCTATTTATGATCATTTCATGAGGAAATGTCTTGATGGCTCGTAGGCTACAAGCTAGGGCATCATACATTGTTCATGAGCTCACTGTTTAATATCTAGCATGATGCAAACATACATTAATACACTTACTATTTTGAATTTGAGCTCGAGCATCATGCAATGTTATTGTTGTCATTGCATGCTTGTTGTTGTTGTGCACCATATATTGTTTTATACACTATTTATTTCATTGAGACCGTGAGCTTGGCATTTGTAATGTATTTTCTATTATTGGATCAATGCTACCATGTTGTTGAGTCTGTGTATGACTTAACTATGCAAATGCATAATTGTAGATTAGGATCAGTAATATGGTGCCAGACATTTCTTAGATCCTTTGGATCTAACCCCATCTTTTCCTTCCTTGCAGGTTTTGGATCATACAAGAGCATACTAGATTGGACCCTGGGTCAACACTTCATTACTTCAGGCAATGTCTAGTACCTTTATTATTTATGCTCATCCACTTATGTATGTTTGCATTCATTCATATTCTTCTGAAAGTTGGCTATTAGTGACCATATAGGACCATTCTTGATATTTTTGGGTCATTTGATGAAAAGATGTAAATACAGACATCAATAATAAAATAGGGATATCTTCATAGGGATATATTAAGATTAATATCGTAAGTAAAAACATTACACAGTGGCATTCAGATTAAGTACAGTTGCATTTTCTTCTGAAAGTTATTTTCCTTGTATAGTATATACAAGTTATTTTTTATATATATACATGTAATATTTAGATGCAAAATTTTCTTTTCCTTTACATGTATCTTTGCATGAAATGAACACAAATTAAACAAGATCATCTAATAATGCAAACTAGGGTACTATAGTCACTCATCTAGTAATTAGTTCTCCAAACCATTACTAAGGATTGAACATAAGTCTAAGTCCCCAAATCTATTGTTCTATGTGTATAAAACAATATATGGTGCACAACAGTAGCAAGCATGCAATGGTAGCAATAACATTGCATGATGCCTGAGCTTAAATTCAAAGAAGTGTATTAATGTATGATCTAATAGCATCAACCTCATTGATCATTACCTTTCACTCCTCCATAATTATAGAAGAGATAACTACCTACAACTAGGGCATCATGCATTGCTTATGAGCTCACTGTTTGAGCACCTCATGTCCCTATTTGATTGGCTAGTGCTCAAACAGTGAGCTCATAAATTGTGACACCCATTTGGTTATAAACAAAAAAAAGAAAAAGAAAGTGTCATTTTTAATTTGTGAATTCGAAGAGATTCCATGAAGATGGCACTGCACTTTTGCATGGCACGAAGAGGGCATTCAAGTTTGGCATGCTTGAAGAGGCCGACAGCATGTGGGAAGAGGGCACTGGCACTTGAGGTAGGCATTCGAGCTTTGTCTATTTGATCATAAATGGGGAGTACCACATAGTGAATATCAACAAAAAAACAAATAAATAGAGAGATCAAACACTTCACACAATATATGTTGCTTATAGCTCATAGTCAACTACAATAGCTCACAGTCTCAATGAAATAAACAATGTATAAAACAATATATGGTGCATAACAGAAGCAAGTATGCAATGATATCAATAACATTGCATGATGCCCGAGCTCAAATTCAAAACAATAAGTGTATTAATGTATGATCTAATAGTAGCAACCTCATTGATCATTACCTTTCACTCCTCCATCATTATAGAAGAGATAAATACCTACAACTAGGGCATCATGCATTTTTTATGAGCTCACTATTTGAGCACCTCATGTCCCTATTTGATTGGCCGGTGCTCAAATGGTGAGCTCATAAATAATGCATGATGCCCTAGCTTGCAACCTGCAAGCCATCTACTTATGTATGTTTTCATTCATTCATATTCTTCTGAAAGCTAGCTATTAGCGACCATATATGATGATTCTTGATGTTTTTGGGTCATTTGATGAAAAGATGTAAAAGTTTCTCAAAGGTAGGCATTTGAGCTTTGTCTTCTCATTAACTCAATTTCATTTTGATGGAATTTGTTGATTTAATGGAAAAATATGAATGTTAATACTGGCATTGTTTACATCTTTGCATTTGGAATGCTCGATGACCCGCGAGCTTTGAGAGCTAGGCCATCATTTGTATTACCTTCAAGGCATTGTGTGAAGTGTTTGATCTCTCTTTATTTGTTTTGTTGTTGATATTCACTATGTGGTACTCCCTATTTATGATCATTTCATGAGGAAATATCTTGATGGCTCGCGGGCTGCAAGCTAGGGCATCATACATTGTTCATGAGCTCACTGTTTAATACTGGCATTGTTTACATCTTTTCATTTGGAATGCTCGATAACCCATGAGATTTGAGAGCTAGGGAATCATTTCTATTACCTTCAAGGCATTGTGTGAAGTGTTTGATCTCTCTTTATTTATTTTTCTATTGATATTCACTACGTGGTACTCCCTGTTTATGATCATTTCATGAGGAAATATCTTGATGGCTCGCAGGCTACAAGCTAGGGCATCATACATTGTTTATGAGTTCAATGTTTAATACTGGCATTGTTTACATCTTTTCATTTGGAATGCTTGATGACCTGTGAGCTTTGAGAGCTAGGGCATCATTGCTATTACCTTCAAAGCATTGTGTAAAGTGTTTGATCTCTCTCTCTCTCTCTCTCTATTTGTTTTTCTATTGATATTCACTATGTGGTACTCCTTGTTTACGATCATTTCATGAGGAAATATCTTGATGGCTCATGGGCTACAAGCTAGGGCATCATATATTGTTCATGAGCTCACTATTTAATACTGGCATTGTTTACATCTTTTCATTTGGAATGCTCGATGACCCACGATCTTTGAGAGCTAGGGCATCGTTGCTATTACCTTCAAGGCATTATGTGAAGTGTTTGATCTCTCTTTATTTTTTTTGTTGTTGATATTCACTAGGTGGTACTCCCTGTTTATGATCATTTCATGAGGAAATGTCTTGATGGCTTGCAGGCTACAAGCTAGGGCATCATACATTGTTCATGAGCTCACTGTTTAATATTGGCATTGTTTACATCTTTTCATTTGGAATGCTAGATGACTCGCAAACTTTGAGAGCTAGGGCATCATTGCTATTACCTTCAAGGCATTGTGTGAAGTGTTTGATCTCTCTCTATTTATTTTGCTATTGATATTCACTATGTGGTTCTCCTTATTTATGATCATTTCATGAGGAAATGTCTTGATGGCTCACGGGCTGCAAGCTAGGGCATCATGCATTGTTTATGAGCTCACTATTTAATACTGGCATTGTTTACATCTTTTTATTTGGAATGCTTGATGACCCACGAGCTGGGCATCATTGCTATTACCTTCAAGGCATTATGTGAAGTGTTTGATCTCTCTCTATTTGTTTTGCTATTGATATTCACTATGTGGTACTCCTTGTTTATGGTCATTTCATGATGAAATATCTCGATGGCTCGTGGGCTGCAAGCTAGGGCATCATACATTGTTCATGAGCTCACTGTTTAATATTGGCATTGTTTACATCTTTTCATTTGGAATGCTCGATGACCTATGAGCTTTGAGAGGTAGGGCATCATTTCTATTACCTTCAAGGCATTGTGTGAAGTGTTTGATCTCTCTTTATTTGTTTTTCTATTGATATTCACTATGTGGTACTCCCTATTTATGATCATTTCATGAGGAAATGTCTTGATGGCTCACGGGTTGCAAGCTAGGGCATCATACATTGGTCATGAGCTCACTGCTTAATACTGGCATTGTTTACATCTTTTCATTTGGAATGCTCAATGACCCGCGAGCTTTGAGAGCTAGGGCATCATTTCTATTACCTTCAAGACATTGTGTGAAGTGTTTGATCTCTCTTTATTTGTTTTGATGTTGATATTCACTATGTGGTACTCCCTATTTATGATCATTTCATGAGGAAATGTCTTGATGGCTCATAGGCTACAAGCTAGGGCATCATACATTGTTTATGAGCTCATTGTTTAATACTCGCATTGTTTACATCTTTTCATTTGGAATGCTTGATGACCCGCTCTATGTGTGAATTTTGTACCTAGGTGTAGACACAACACTTCAGTAAAATATTAGAGGTTAGTTAAAATTAAAATCATAGGGTGAAATGGAAACTAATCTAACCAGGTGATTTACTGCCTTCTAGTAGGTGCGAGTGTGTTATTCTCAGATTGGACCGAGATCAGTGACCTTGACGACACCTAAATGAATGATTTGAATCCAGAATCTAGATATGAGATGGATGCAAATTAATCTATATTTTTGCATTTTCTATGCAATAAGATGAAACAAATTGATATGAACCTATTCTATATGAGAAATTGATATGGCATGAAATTATTCTAAAAATGATATACTATATGATATGAATGCTTAAAAATAATGAAAATCTCACAACAGCTTGGATTTGCAAAGATGGATTCTTTGATCACCAATTCGCCACCGTGAGGATGCAATTTGTGGATGGATGGATCCAAAATGAAGAGCTGAGGCTTTAATTTATAGAAATCTAGAACTTTGGAGGTGCATGGAAAAAGCCATAAATCACTCTTGATAAACTCAGGTTGATTTTTGAGTTATCAAGAATTTAGAGATAGATTAACTCACAAAATCATGCAAATCAGCTTTCAACTCAAAAGAGAGTTGAGTTTATTTTTAAAACAACTTGAATTGATTTTCTGATTTAAAGTTCAATTGCTTTTTGGATGTGCATAATTAATTATGAATTAATTAATTAAATAAAGTGATTTATCCTCAACTTAACTGATTTTAAAAATAAAACAATTGATTTATGGGTTAATCAATTATTAAATCAAACTTTTATTCAAAAATTATATTATTAAAAATTGATAATTGGCATTAATCAATTAAATAGGAATTTAATCAATTAGTCATGAGATTTTTTATTTTATTGTCAAAATTTAAATAATATAATTTAGGAATAAATATAATTAAATCCAATTAAATAATTAAGTGGCAGTATTAAATCTAATTAATTAAATATTTAGAATATTCAATTAATCAAACTTTAGGATAAATAGGATTTATCACCAAATAATCATTAAATCAAAGATAATTAGGATAAATAGGAATAGGAAATATTCCCCGATGCAGAATTTAGGATAATCAATTAAGATTTGATAATTTTCGGATGTGCCTTAGGTTAGGACTTTGATGTCGATTTCATTCGATGTGTCAATATAGGAGATTAATGAACCTATAGCCCATTTTTGGGGTATTACATTTTTCCCCTCTTTGAATTACTATGTGAAGCGCAGTGGTTCAAAGATAGTCTATGTATGATGTTGAAACTGATGTTTGAAATTGAAATTGATATGAAACAAAAACTTGATTGAAATTGATATGAAGATAATAGGTCCTGAATGACCAAAGATAATGTTAACTATAACTGCAATGAACCGATGATTGTGAAAAAGTGTCAAAATGCTTGATTCTAAACCTTATGATTGCGAAGAAGTGAGTGACCAATTCTAGACCTGATTGTCGATAAGAATCACATTGGTATCCATCTGAACCCTTCAGTTATGAAGAACCGAGGAAATAACACTAATGAACCAGTGATTACAAAAGACCGATACAGTTTACAATATTAAGAGAATACCAAATTGATATGGATCTCAATGAATCTGATATGCCCCGAGCGATGATTGATTTTCCCCAAGCGATGAGGTCTTTTTGACGAGTCAGCAACTAGACGTGGTTGTTGTCTTGATTACTGAGGAAAGATATGATTTAAAATTTAGATTACAGACTTTGAATGATGTGCAATACCATGCCCCCTTCGAGATTAAAATTGAAATCTGACAAGAAAAGTCAGTGTTGTTAAAATGATAGAGAACAAAATATGGAATTGCAGAAAATTGTTTAACTCAAGAGCTAAGAGTAAGGAAAAATACCATGAATTAGCACAAGAACTAGGAGCATACACCAAAAAATAAGCAAAGAGGAGACAAGATTTTGAAGGGGAAAAGCATAAAAAAACCCCTATGAATTTAATGAAAGTGGCAACAAATGCCTAAGAAAGAGAGAGAGAGAGAGAGAGATAGAACAATGTTCATACAATAATTGAGAAGAGGAAAAAATCTCATATGAGAAAAATGAGAAAAAGAAGGAGAGCCATCTCTTTTAATAGAGATGTGAGAGAGGAGTTACATTGTAACTCCCATATCTAAGTGTGCCACATTTCACTAGTGTGTGAGACAAGTGTAGGAGTCCTCATAAGGAGGAATAACTATTTTCCTTAATAAAGGAAATTACAAATATGAAATGTCCTCCCACTTGGACTAGAAGACAAAATATATTAGGATACCTTGGTTTATCCTATTAAATACATAAATAACCAAGGAAAGATTAAATTCTAATAGTTGTAGTTTTAGAAGCATGTTTAATTGATTGGAGAAGTGATTAAACATGTTTGAGAATGCATTATGCATCATTTGGAGGTCCAGAAGACCAATTTTGACTAAGTTTGACCATGAGTTGAGCATGGTTGAACAAGTTGAAATTTTGATAGCTTGATGTAAGATAATCAGTTAAGTTGAATTCTAGATTTTTGTGATGATTGAAGGTTGATTATGCAAGTAGTGAATAATATAAATGATCTCAAATTTTGATTTTGATCCCGAAAAAGGATTCTACTTGATGTTTCATTGGAAGAACCTTCATGTGAGATTCAGCTCTTGTGAGATTTGAAGAGGTGATAGAAGAATCATTTAAGCATTGAAGTTTATGTAGCCATTTGTGAGATCATGCAAACATGCAAAATGCAAAGAACCATGTGAAATAAAATGCAATCTAAGACCTAGGACCTAGTCACTGATCATGTGTCGGTTGATTTCATCATTGAATTTTTAGGTAACCGGATAAATCAATACAATGCCCACTAGTTATGAAACCATAGACATATGAATATTGATTTGTATGCATAGGAATCAATACAACACCCACTGATTAGGAAACCATGGATATATGAATATTGATTTTTTTTTCAGAATGTCAGATTAGAGATAAGCACCCAAGCATAAGCGCCAGGATGACCTGAATATCATGTCCATTTTGATATAGAAATTTGTATAAGCATCAAAAAATAGACATTGTGATGACTAGAATATGCCTTGCATTCAAACACATCAAAAATTCAAGAGATCATTATAAATCCAGTGTGAATTACCCGTAGTGACCCTTCATCATTCACATCCTTAGGCAAGATCGCATTTCACAGTAGGAGAAAGAAATCACTCAAAAAGATAATAGTTAGATCAAACTTCTTTGAATTTTCTGGGTATCAATGGTCGAGGTATGCATGGCCATCCAATTCGAGATAGAGGCTCTTACAAATGGACACCATTTCAATCCAGAATTTCCAAAGTTTTTAGATTTTCACATACAAGCAGAAGACAAAGAAAAGATTATGCCCCCAGTCATCACTCTCTAAATCCTATAAAGGACATCATCGAAGAGCTCAAGGGAACATAATAAGAAAAAATCTCAATGTGAATCAGTAAGCATACAAGGAGAGAAAAGCATGTAAAAAGCATAGATTGTTTTCAGTTTTGTGTTTGATGTTTGATTGCATTGTTGTAGATGCAAAATCCTTTCTGGAGACGAGACTGACTGACTGGCTCAAATGAAGCTTCAAAGGACTCTAACTAGATATGAAACATCTAAGATACATTGGAGGCCATAGGATATGACATTGATTTCCCCCAAGTGTTAAGAATTGATAGGATACAGACGCGTGAGCTGATTGGTCTATAGACTGACTTATTGAAAACAAGAAAGCAGGAACAAACTGGGAAATATGTACAAACTAAAGCAAGACTAAAAGCTGGGAAAGACCAAGATTGCACTGATAGATGGAGTGTTTTGAAACAAGTGGCACCCATTTGCCGGGTTTTCACCATCTTGGTAGAGATTCTATTTTTGCTTCCAAGGCGCCTGTTTCCAAGTTTGCACCAAGGCACTTTTTCTTTTTCTCATTTTTTTTTATATTTTTCATTTTTTCAATTTTTTTGTACTTTTGATATTTTTTACTTTTTTTTTGTGAATCATCAAGGTGCCTATTGCTAGGTTTTTACCAAGATCATTTTTTCAAGACTTTTTCCAATTTTAAAGATTTTTTTCAGGATATTTTACCATAGACTGAATGCCTTAGGCATAAATTTTTTTCAGATGGAGAACGTTGATTGGTTCTCAAATCTATTCTCCTTCAGTCATTGAGAGTTGATAGGCACCAGAGCCAAAAGTAGCAGTGATAACAAAGGGACCCAACCAGTTGAGTTCAAACTTCCCCTTGTGCTCTTTATGTGATTGATTTTTAGGATTCTCTCTCAAGACTAGATCATCGACCTAAAATTCTCTGTGTCTGACTTTCTTGTTGTAACCTCTAGACTTCTCTTTTGATATACTCTGAGATGATCATACACTGCTTGTCTGCACTCATCTAGTAGTTCAAGTTCTTACAACCTAGACACTCTGCAGTCATCATCAGTTACTAGACCATGCATTCTGATTCTTAGTGATGGGATTTCAACCTTAATAGGTAGTACCACTTTAGACCCATAAACTAAAGTGAATGGTGTAGCCCCAGTAGGTGTTCTGATACTTGTTCTATAGGCCCAGAGAGTTGGATTGATCATGAGATGCCAGTCTCTCCCTATTTTATTAACTGTACAATGCAATATTTTAAACAAATTTTTGTTAGAAGCCTATTCTTGTCCATTCCCTTGAGGATAGTAGATAGATGACCAATGTTGGGTAATCTTGAATTTAGCACATAAATCATCTAGATCTTTGTTCTTGAATTGTCCACCATTATCTATAATTATGGAATGAGGTATCCCATATCTGCATATGATATAGTTCAATATAAACATAGATATTTTTTCCAGTTGCTTGTGTCAAAGGGACTGCTTCTACCCATTTTATAAATTAATCTGTAGCTGTGATTATATGGGTATGTCCATTAGAAGAATGAGGATGTATAGCTCCTATAAGATCAAATGCCCATTGGTGAAAAGGCCATTGTGTAGTAAAGGTAATTAGATCTCTCCCTAGAGCATGAATTAAGTTTCCATGCACTTGGAACTTTTGATAGTTCTTAGCAAACTTGATAGACTCTTTCTCCTTTTCAGGCCAATAGTACCCAACCCTAATAAGTTTTCAAGCTAGTGTTAAACTATTCGAGTGTGACCCACAAATACCATCATGGACTTCCTCTAACACATGTTGAGACTCTTCCCATTCAAAACATCTAAGTAGCATACCATCTAGACCTCATTTGTATAGATCATGACCAATGATGACATATCGGGAGGCATTATAGATAAGGTATCTCTTTTCATGATGGTTAAAGGTATCGGGAATGATTTGGTCTTTGAGATAGGATAATAGGTTTTTATATCTAGATGAATCATGACCTACAATAGTGAAAATCATGTAGGTTTTATGGGAATCATATGCAAGATAGGATAGTGCTTCCACTAGGAACTTGTAGCGTAGCTCATGTTCAGGCTGCTGTAATAAAGTAGATAGCATTGCCATTGCATTGACAACCTTATTCTCTGTTCTAGGTATTTGCTCAAATGTGATAGATATGAAATACTTCTTTAAATCATCTACCATTATTTTGTATGAAATAAGCTTTTCATCTTTATTCTGGTACACATCATTGACTTGATGGATAACAAGTTGAGAGTCTCCATTAATGTGTATCTCTATTACTCTCCACTCAATTGCTAGTTTCATGCCATTAAGAAGAGCTTCATATTCTGCAATATTATTTATGCAAGGGAACTTTAATCTAAATGATTTAGGTATGGAGTATCCTTGAGGAGTTATAAATAATATGCCTGCTCCTGATCCATTATGTGTATAGGAGTCGTCAAAGAATAACTGCCATTCTCTAGAAGAAAGAGTCAAGATAGAGGAATCTGGAAATTTCATTTGCATTGGTGTATCATCAATCATAGGTGCATCTACTAATTGATTAGCAATAAACTATCCTTTTATAGCTTTTCTTTCAACATATTCAATGTCAAATTCACTTAAGAGCATGACCCAATTAGCTAATCTACCCGTGAGGGCAGCTTTTCTTAGTAGGTACTTTAGTGGATCAATCTTAGCTACCAAATGTGTGGTATGTGCCAACATGTAATGTCTCAATTTCTGTGATGCAAAGATCACAGCTAGACAAGCCTTCTCAATCATAGAATAATTCTTTTTGTATGCTACCAATGTCCTACTGATATAGTATATAGCTCTTTCCTTTTTGTTCTCATCATGTTGTGCAAGCAATGCCCCCAGTGATGTATCTGTAGTGGAGACATATAAGATCAAAGGCTTCCCTAGAATGGGAGGCATCAAGATAGGAGGATTTGATAGATACTTCTTGATATGATTAAAGTTGTTCTCACATTCTTCCTTCCATGCAAATGTCACACCTTTATGCAATGTTTTTGTAAAAGGTTGTGATATGTCTGCTAGCTGAGATATGAAGCATCTGATAGATTGAACTCTTCCTTGCAATGTCCTCATTTGATTGATGTTTTTGGGAGGTTGCATCTCCATGATAGCCTTTACTTTAGCTGGATCAACTTCAATGCCCTTCTTTGAAACTATGTATCCTAAGAGCTTTCTAGAAGTGACACCAAAAGCACACTTCTTAGGATTTAGTCTGAGACTAAATTTTTTCATTCTGTCTAGTATCTTGCTCAAGTCATTTAGATGTTTAGTTCTAATCATATATTTTGCTAAAGTATCATCAACATAATCCTCCATAGTCATATGCATCATGTCATGAAAAACTAGTTGTCATGGCTCTTTGATATGTAGCACTAGCATTTTTAAGCCCAAATGACATGACATTCCAACAGAAGGTGCCCCATGCACATGTGAAAGTAGTTTTCTCTTGATCCTCTGGGGCAATTTTTATTTGATTATATCTAGAAAAACCATCCATTAAAGAATACATCTCAAAGCCCGTAGTCATGTCCACTATTATATCAATGTTAGGTAGTGGAAAATCATCCTTAGGGCATGCTCTATTTACATCTCTAAAGTTTGTGCACACTCTGATTGATTTGTCTAGTTTTGAAATAGCTAAAATATTAGAGATCCATTCTACATAATCACTAACTCGGATGAATCCAGCTTTTAGGAGCTTCTCTAATTCAGCTTTTACCAAGAGTGCAACATGAGGATGCATCTTTCTTAATTTTTGTTTAACTAGTTTTACTCCAGGAGCTATAGATAAATGGTGCATTATAAGATCAAGGTCCAACCTTGGCATATATGAATATTTTCATGCAAAGTTGATCTTCTTCTCTGTTAGGAATGTTGTAAATTTTTTCTTTTCTTCTTCTGATAAAGATTGTGCTACATGGATCAACTGTGGTTCCTCTATTGTTCCCAAGTTGATAGATTGAGTGGGCTCAATTAGAACTGGAGATCTGTCCTATAAATGACTTGAAAGGACATCAAATATCTCATCCTTAGGTGCCTTAGAGAGGTTTTCACCTTTGGATACATCTTTTATTTTTACTTTTGTAGGTTCTAAGACTGCCACAAAGTGGTTTTCACCCTCAGAACTCCTTTTCTTTTTATTCTTATTCTTATTTTTCTGACTAAGATACTTGATGTCTTACTTCATCATGCTAATGCTCGGTTCACTGATGGAAGTTCTCATAGGCTCAACTACATTGAGGTAGCAAGCAAGGGCATAGTCATTCAAGAAGGTATAAATACCATGGCTCAGGTTTGTGGAGGTTTGATCAAGAAGTTCAGGATGTTGGATAGTCAAAGTGGTGAAAGATTGGGAAAGAGTGTTTATGGATATGGATCTGTTATCATCGGTCCTAACTTGATTCTCAAGTTCAAAGGTGATATTACAACTTAAGACATTCAATTCATGAATAGGCTCAATGTCATTATGATACTCCACTTCAGCCATCAGTGGATCAGACTTGATAAGTTCATCATTTCACTCTAGACTTACGTTGGGTTTAGGTGCATATTGGTGAATAAAATCAACATGTTTCTCTGTAATAAGCTCATCTTCTTTTGGAATGGCTCCCCATTCATAGTCATTAGATTCTTCATCTATGCCTCTAGGAAATCTAAGAACATGAGTAAATTCAGGATGAATACCCCAAGAAGGGTTACCCTCATATTCTAATTTGAATTTATACTCATGAGAATCTGTCTTAGAATAACTACCACCTTCCTCTTTGTCTGTTTGATTATCTTCCAGATTAGCTGGTTCTTGTGTTGCAACTATCTCTTGCTCTATAGTAGGTTCTTATGTTTTTACTACATTAATTCTTGTTATTAGATCATCTTCAGCATCAAGGAGTTCTTTTATTTCTTTAGGAAAATGCTCATAAGGAATGAGCTCATCAGTGGTGTCCGAATCATCACTATCAGATTGTTCAGTTATTTCCTTCTTTAGTTGATTTGCTACAAAAGGCTCAATTTGTTCTAGAACATGTGGGGACTTCTTCATGTATCCTAGACCTGTTGTATTCTTATTGGCTCGACCATGATGTTCAAGAGGTGACAAAAGACCTTTACCCTATAATCCTAGAGGTCCTTTTCCTTTATATCCCATCTTAGCTATTAGTTTATCCCCTGGGCCATATGACTTAGAAGGAACCTTTGATACGGAACAACTTGGGATTCAGGTTCATCTTTGTAAAGCCATGCAAGCACAGCTTCATCTTCTTCAAATTCTTGCTTAGGTACTTTCTCTGCAACAAATTTTCCTTTATATGCCTCAAGAGGCTCCTTAGATTCTGGTTTGAACTATTTTTGAGCTTGCCCATAAGACTTAGGGGAGATACGGAGAGATGTCAAAGACAAGACTAGCTCTATAGTATATTCTCCCATACCATTTTCTTTGATATTGACCTCTTTTGCAATGTCTTCCATTTTAGAGGTGGATGCTACATCTGTTTGCTTAATGGAAGATTATCTATTATTAGGAACAAGTTTATCTACATTTGCCTTCAATGCATTGCAAGTTGTTGAAATGTTAGCTGGAATGGTTACCTCTACTCCATCACAAGGAAATTTCAAGCACTAATGGTATGTAGAAGGAATGGCTCTATGAGCTGAAGATATCCGAAGCAACTCAAACATTGAGATTTTAGCATTTGTGTGCTGGATTTGTTGGACAATAATGTACAAAGTAGGCCTCGTGTCCTTAGGATTTGAAGATTTAGATGTTGCCTTCTATTTAGAAGTGGAAGATAGATTGAAAGGAACCTTAGGGACATTTGATTGATCTGGGATTTGTCCTTGTAGGTGTGTCTGAGCTTGTGATCAAGTAACTATGTTAGCTGATTGATTTTCTCTATCTCTTCTTACAATTGTGATGACATTGCAACGCTTAGATAGGCTTGGTTCAACCATATTGATAACAGTATTATTTCCAGGATAGGCATAATTGACCTTAGCACCCACATTAGGCTGAGAAGATGAATCTTCTTGGCTATGCTTTCGAAATGGTTTGGTGAATGCTATGTGATCATTATTTCTTTTAGGATTATCAATCATGATTTCTCCATTATCAATCTTGTCTTGAATGGTATGCTTCAAGCGCAAGCAGTTATTAGTTTTGTGACCTTTACCCTGATTGAAATCATAGAATTCATTCTCTCTCCATCATTTTGGCTTAGGATCAGGATCAGATTGTTAGATCTCAGGCAAAGAGATGATGTTATTAGCCAATAGAGTTCTCATAGCTGATTCCAAAGATTCTCCAAGAGGAGTGAACTTTCATTTATTATCAGCGGACCAAGATTTGTATTCTGGCTTCTTTTGAGATGATTCGAACACCTTTTGTTTTGAAGCTTTGATGGCTTGAGTACCAATGGTTAGATTAAAAGTAGGTGCCTTAGATGGGGCATGATTATCAACAATGCCATCTATGACGATGCCCTTATTATTGTTCCAATTTTTCTTCTTATCCTTAGAACTAGATTCATACTTGTCCTGTTGAAGTGTGATGTCTCCTTTTTTCACAAGTACTTTTTCAATTTTGATTGCATTATCTACCATCTTGTCAAAAGATGTATGATTTTGCATTTGTAAAGGCTAGTTGATTTATGGAACAAGATTGTTTATGAATATTTCCAGCTTCTCAGTTTCTGGAATAGGCCTATCATATAGAGAGAATTTCTTTCTCCATCTTTTGAGAAATGTCAGGAATGGTTCTCCTGGATATTGTTTGAGATTGCAGATATCAATCATGGTGACTGGATGTTGGATGTTGTAGGATTATTGTTGATAGAATAATTTGATCAAATCCTCAAAGGTTTTGATTGTAGGTGGCATCCTAGAGAACCAATGAATGGCTGCCCCTCCCAAAGATCGAGGGAAAAGATGCATCAGATAGGTTGGTTCATGCATGAACTCCATAGATTGAGTACAAAATTCTCTGACATGATCTTGAGGATCAGAGTTTCCATCATACTTATCATATTTTGACATTTCCACCCTTTTAAGGAATGGTGGCATATACAAGTCTCTATCAAATGGAAAAGGACATAGGGCCTCTATGGAGAACTCCTTAGGTTCTTTTTATTTTTCCATCTTGTTAAGTTTTACTTGCATGGTGTGCATTTGTTTCATCATAGCCGAAATAGGAGTTTCTTCCTCATGTGTAATGATATCTTCCACATTAAAATTGGGAGGAAGTTTAGCTCCTTGATGAGCTAATTGTAAAAAGTATGCTTCTCTAGCTTCTTTCAAGAAATGCTTCATCATTATTTTGAAGTCATCATCATTTTGATACTGAGCAATTTCTTCAGGTGTGGGTTCCTAGTCTGCACCATGTTGAGATTGAGCTCTTTGAGAGCCATGGTTTGTCCCTTCTTGAGACATGGTAGGAGTTTTAGGACTCCTTGGGATAGATTGAGAAGGAGTTTGTTGATTACCTCCATGAGTTGATGGTGGAGGAATGTAACTAGTTTTTAATCAAAAGTTGCCAAGACCGTCATCTTCGTAAAGACCAAAATTGTATAGTTGTTCAAGAGTTGGACCCTAGATATGATTCAAAGGTAAGGTCTGAGATGTTTACCCTGATTTCTTGTGAGAGGAAGCTCTAGTTTCCACCATTAACCTTGGGTGAAGCAAAAGAATACGATGAAGACAACTGAAGAAAGATCTGATTCAAGAAGATCAAATGATGCAACCTTGTCAAGGTTTGATTGATTGAAGCTTAGATTGGATGTAAATGATGGATACTATGCCTTGGATGTATGGGTAGATGCCCAAAAGATAATGGACATGATTTTACAACACTTAGCCATTTTGAAGATGGATTGAAGATTGATAATTATGACAAGGTTTTGACACAAGATGAAAAAGACTCAAATCAATTAAATAGAAGGCTAAATCGGATTCAAAAGGCCACTTTAGGAAAATGATTGGATTCTCAATAGTTGTTGCTCTATTCCTGACATAGTGATTTTCTTGACAAACTCTGGAAATAGGCTGGAAAAGCTGGGTCTCTGATAGTTTTGACAACTTTCTGGCAATTTTTCAAAATTTCTCAAATGACTTTCTGCAGGCTCGTATGATAGTGGGTAGGCTATGAAATGACAATTGACAAACTCATACAACAGTTGCAAAACTCGCACGACAGTTGATCGTGCTAGGGATTTTTCTTGTAGGATCAAACTTGGCAAATGTATGGGCTTGATTCTTAGTTAAAAGGTCTCCAAGTTTGTAAGAAAAGCCTAATTGATGAGGATTGGATAAGATCCTCCTTCTTCTTCGAGCTCCATAGGACTCAGGTGGGTATTTCCTATGAATAGGTTACTATATTTCAAGTAAACTTTTGATTAGTGGATTAGGTTCTTCACTGTCATGCTATTGTGTTACTCAAATCTACTTTAATGAAAGATGATTTTGTAAACAGCTAAGAACAACCTGTTATAGAATATGACAAAGGAAATTACAAATGTAACAACATGAACAATGGGATAAGGATGTGAATACTTCTTCTTTTTATGAGTACAACTCAAGGAAGGTTAACCTCTGGATTCTCTCTTTAAGAACTATATCACTTGTATACAGTCTCTTCACAGTATGCATGAACTAAGAAATAGAAAAGAATTGGTAATGAAAATTTGTTTGATGACTTAAAGATAACTACATCACAAACAACCAACCAGTGCCTATTCTTGGGCAAGGAGTCAAAAGATATAATCCACAGGTTATAAATCAAACAAAATACTATAGAATGCCTTACAAACTATATTCTCACTTCCATATTGTTGCATCAAATCCTTCAATAATGCCTACTCTCTAAAACCATTTATGAAATTTAATTCTCTCCTTGAGAGAAACTCACAAATAATTAAACAAACTACCTTGTAGTTGGTATGTTTTCAGATGCCTCACAAATAAAACATACAAGAGCATCAACAAAATGCAAAGAGACATAACAATAGAGAATAGGGACTACACTGTATTTTATTGAAATATTCTTGCTTCAATACATTAATAACAAAAAACTCAAAGCATAGACAAGATTGGGAAATTTGTCTTGTAGAAATGCATTCAGAAAACCATCTAGAAGTCTGCTATAAAGTCTCCTATGAGAAAAGGGCAGAACCAGTCTGAAACCATCAAGTAGAATAGAAGAAGAAACAAGGATAGGAACCCCTACAATTGAGAAGAGAAAAGAATAAATAGACTGAGAGAGAAACCCTAAAATCTACACTTGACCAACACCTATCCACTCTGCAATCTAATCTCATTTGTCCTCTTGCTTCTCTAAAAATATGATCTTCTCAGGCACCTCCAAAATCTGATAACATCTATCCTTTTTTGCATAAAATCTGCTCATCTACTGGAAATCTGATTTCTTTGTCCTTTACTCTTCCCAGAAATATGATTTAATCCTCTGTACCCTCTTATCCTTTCATCCACTAAAAATCTGATTCATTCCCTCTGTCGGATCTGCAAAATCAATCAATTTTGGAAAAAAAGTCTCCCCAAAATCTGATTGCAGATGAAAAACCCTTAACTGCTCTCAGTAACTTGATCTGATCTGATTCTAACTATCATCATTGCATCTATCATCTTCTGGCATTTTTGAAAATATATTATACTGCCATATTTGGACAAAAAATGGATCTCCCAAGCATTTTCCCATGAGCAGCTCTGTCATGAAATTTTTTGAAATTATCTCTAATGTTTCAACTTTATGATTTTTAAATCTTTTCAAACCTTTAAAATCTGCACATGCCACCAGAACCTTCCACTTGTCACCATTTCATTGGATGCTCAGATAAACTCACTTTTAACCTCAGTCCATCTAGAGATCTAGAGACTACATTAATCTCTAAGTCTCTGAAGCATTTCCTTGACCATGGTTTCTTTGAGAGACTTAGAGAAATCCCTTTAGTCTCTAGGTCTCTGAATAGTCATCTGGAGACTTGGAGACTAAGTCTCTAAGTCTCTAGATCATTTCCTCTCTTTATGTTTCCTTATGAGATTTGGAGACTGCCTTTAGTCTCTAGGTCTCTGAATTCGCATATGGAGACTTGGAGACTAAGTTTCTAAGTCTCATAATCATTTGGAGACTTGGAGACTAATATTATCTAGAGATTTGGAGACTAACATGATCATGAGACTTGGAGACTAAGTCTCTAAGTCTCCTAATCATTTGGAGACTTGGAGACCTCTCTATCATGAGACTTGGAGACTAAGTCTCTAAGTCTCTAAATGATCATCTAGAGACTTGGAGACTTGTGAGACTTGGAGACTAAATCTCTAAGTCTCCGAATGATCATCTAGAGACTTGGTGACTTGTGAGACTTAGAGACTTCTTCATTTGGAGATTTGGAGACTAACTTGACATGTGTCCCTTTCTGTAAAAAAATTTCTGGGCCCACTGGCATGGAAACCAAAGTGGCCACACAAGTTTGGGCAAGCATAGCTTCTAGCACTTTGATTTACTTCATATGTTTGGAGTATTGCTTATAAACATTTCAAATTTCTAAATTTGGAGCAATGTGGGACTAAATTTTGGAAGTATTGCTGATTTTTTATTGCTGTCAGTACTCAGAGGATCATAACTTTTGATTTTCAAACTGGGTTTTTCTAAAAAGTTTTCTATACAATGCACACATGGTAGTCTCAAACATATGTAAAATTCAGCCTAACCCAGTTCGTATTTTTTGAGTTATGATAAAAAAAAGGTGACTGGCTATTTCAAAGAGAATGCACACATTGTCTCACCGTTTTGTCTAATATGCTGGTCATAAAATGTGCCCCTTCAACAACATACTTTGGATTGGAAAGCACCCCATCTCTTTTGCGGTTTGCACCAATAAAATCCATGCACAAAATGTTACTTTGGGTGCCTAGTATTTTCACCTCTGGCAACTTCATTTACCTGGCATGTTTCCTTTATTTGCGTAGACTAATGCATGCGCTCCCAGCACTTACGCAAAACACACTCCCCTTTACAAGAAATGAACTAGTACCCTTGACATAGAAGCTATAACTATGACATCACCTCATCTTTCAATCAAAATCATTGGTATCTTGTATTAATCCCACTTCAAACTCTTACTGTAGTCTTTGATTTTGCATGACATATGAGAGCCATTCTTAGCAGTTGTCCCATTGTAGTCATCATCCTCTGAACTAAAAAATTCTAGAATGAACTGGTATCTCCTTTTTTCCAATCTCATTAAATATTTTTTTAGTGCAGTAGTCGTTTAATTCGTTACCAACCTCCACATTTGTCATATGCACAAATAGCTCCGTTGAAACTTCCATGAACTAGAATCTTGGGCATCGATTCACCCTTATACAAGGAATATGAATCCATTATTAGCATGCTCAAAAAATCAAATGATGAATTATCACCAAACACCAAAGTCAGCCCATTAGTAACATTTTGAAACAGAACAGTGAAATAAGAAGAAAATGGGTTTGAAATTGGCCTGGGAAAGTGATCAAACGAATTGGTAGAGACTTGAAAATCATTAGACACTTAGTCTCCTAGGTCTACAGTATGAAACATCTCTCAATTATGTCAGACCTCACACAGGACACAAATTACAAAGCCTTGAAGTAGGCCACTTAGAAATCTGAACAATGCACACTCAGATAATATTGACAATCTGCAAATGTAATGGCTCTAGCAAAGTGACTAAACGGGCACATGGGGAGCTGAAAATTGGCATGATGACTCACTCTCATACCTATAGGATGATGCCACAACTGACACATCATGAACAATCACAAGGCAAAAGATACAAACCTCCAAAGTGAGCTACTCAGTGAAATTTAGGAAACACACTAAATGCAGACTTTGTGGAACACCTTAAAATGACTACTTTTAAAACATGTCAGAACTGAAAAGTGAGACCTAGAACCTATTACATATGTCAAATGATAGGTGATGAACACCCTATCCAAGTGACTTCTCATGAAATTCAATAGCCTTTACGTTCAATGCCTTCAAACTCGGTCTCTTTCAAAAACTTTCAAAGCATAATTCTAACACCTAGACAACTTTGCAAAATATGGAGTCAAAACATACTCAGATTTTTTGAGCTCCAACAAATATCAGGGATTTTGACTTTTTGAATTAACTGACAAAAAAACTCGTATGACAATATACCAGCTACCATACGATAATATGGGGGTTCTAAAACAACAATAGCCAAAAGTCGTACGACTTTTCGACCTTACAAGAGGACTTTTGACTCCAGAAAGGTGTTTGACATCAGATTTTATAATTTTCAGGTTTTCAGTTTCAAATTGTTCACAAAATTGTCTATTCAGATTTGAAGATAGTACCAGATTGATTCATTCTTAGTAACCAGATAGATAAACAAGCACACAAAATAGCAAGCAAGTGATTTCAAGCACGTCTTAAAACAATCAATAGGGGACAAAGAAACCTTGCGCATGAACAACCAAGTGACTGAATGTGCTAATCCCTAGGAGTGCTAATAGTGTATGTTCCAAAAAGTTTTTCAATAATGCACATATTCCTAGAAAATGAAAATTTGGCCTCACTAGGGTTTTTAGTAATGGTCTGACTTTGCAACTTTTGTGATCTCAAAAGGGTGAACTCTAATCCAGGTGCACTGGGGTTTTGACACAGTCTGAGAAATTAATCAATCAGGAGCTGCTAAGGAGATCTAATAGCCCAACAAGAGACCACGCCTATGAAGATTTCCTCCACAAGAACATTTATATAGCGGCTGCTACTACCATGATGAAAATTGCTACTACCACTTGAGGTTTCATCAACGTGGTTGACCCAATTAAGGGAATGTCCACTATGGTTAACCCTCTTTAAAGGTGACTCACAAAAGATACCACATGGAGACTGTTCCAGATTCAAGGATCTAAGTTTCTGATACTACCCAAAAAGGGAGTAGAGCATAGTCCTCTAGCCTTTTCACTTTTAACCCAAACAAAGTAGACAGATTAATCCGACACGCTAAGACCAAGATTATCTCACAAACATCTATGATGTCAACCACTTATGATCTATGAACCTCTCTAGAGAGAGAATGTATCAATCAAAATCTAAAGATGCACAAATATAGTAGAACATGAGAGGCTCTCAGTAACCTCCCTACCTACAAGGGTTCCTTCGTTGAGAAGAGTTTCACTGGAAACCCACTCTCTCAAGAACCGCAAATAGTGTTCATAGGGCCTATTTACTATGTGTAACAAAGATGTTGAAAAGAAAATCTATGTTCATTTTTATAGCCCAAAATGAAATCTTTGATATGAAAGCAGTAAAGGTCACACAAGCTTAACACATGAGAGTTTATTTTAGTCCAAATCAAAATGTTATTAGCTGAGAAGATTACATGAATTCCTCGCAACATGCTTAGTAGATTTTTACCTATTTTTAGCAACTCTCACATTTTTCCCAATCAAAATCAGCAGAATCAATCAGAAATAACAAATTTCAATTGTTAATGTTAGCTGTCAGTCCAAATCTGGAAATCAAATTTGGAAAACTGGCTAAAAAAGTGAAATGACAATTGAAACCTGGCACTGAAACTCGTACAACAGTGGGTTACTTCCCAGATGACAGTCCAGAAAGTCGTATGATAATGGGTACAAGACCATACAACAATAGAGCCTCCAAATGACACTATGTTCTGATGATATGATCCTCAATCAAATCAACTGTCATACGATAGTAGGTACCACCTGATACAATTTTCTAACAAAACTCGTATGAAAATTGTAAGAACAAAAATTAAAAATTGCAGCTTGGAACAGAAAATGACAAAAAGATGATAGAAATTGAATGGAAACCTATTTCAGGGCCCCACGTTGGGCGCTAGAAATGTGTGTGTGAATTTTGTACCTAGCTGTAAACACAACACTTCAGTAAAACATTAGAGGTTAGTTAAAATCAAAATCATAGAGTGAAATGGAAACTAATCTAACCAGGTGATTTACTGTCTTCTAGTAGGTGTGAGTATGTTATTCTCATATTGGACCGAGATCAGTGACCTTGACGACACCTAAATGAAGGATTTGAATGCAGAATCTAGATATGAGATGGATGCGAATTAATCTAGATTTTTGGATTTTCTATGCAATAAGATGAAACAAATTGATATGAACCTATTCTATATGAGAAACTAATATGGCATGCAATTATTCTAACAATGATATACTATATGATATGAATGCTTAAAAATAATGAAAATCTCACAACAACTTGGATTCGCAAAGATGGATTCTTCGATCACTAATTCGCCGATTTGAGGATGCAATTCGTGGATGGATGGATCCAAAATGAAGAGCTGAGGCCTTAATTTATAGAAATCTAGGACTTTGGAGGTGCATGGAAAAATCCATAAATCACTCTTGATAAACTCAGGTTGATTTTTGAGTTATCAATAATTTAGAGATAGATTAACTCACAAAATCATGCAAATCGGCTTTTTGATTTAAATCAGAAGTTGAGATAAGCTTTCAACTCAAAAGAGAGTTGAGTTTATTTTTAAAACAACTTGAATTGATTTTCTGATTTAAAGTTCAACTGCTTTTTGGATGTGCATAATTAATTATGAATTAAGTAATTAAATAAAGTGATTTATCCTCAACTTAACTGATTTTAAAAATAAAATAATTGATTTATGGGTTAATCAATTATTAAATCAAACTTTTATTCAAAAATTATATTATTAAAAATTGACAATTGACATTAATCAATTAAATAGGAATTTAATCAATTAGTCATGAGATTTTTTATTTTATTGTCAAAATTTAAATAATACAATTTAGGAATAAATATAATTAAATCCAATTAAATAATTAACTGGCAGTATGAAATCTAATTAATTAAATATTTAGAATATTCAATTAATCAAACTTTAGGATAAATAGGATTTATCACCAAATAATCATTAAATCAAAGATAATTAGGATAAATAGGAATAAAGAATATTCCGAGATGCAGAATTTAGGATAATCAATTAAGATTCGATAATGTGCCAATGTGCCTTAGGTTAAGATTTTGATGTTGATTTTGTTCGATGTGTCGATATAGGAGATTAATGAACCTATAGCCTATTTTTGGGGTATTACACCCACGAGCTTTGAGAGCTAGGGCATCCTTACTATTACCTTCAAGGCATTGTGTGAAGTGTTTGATCTCTTTCTATTTGTTTTGTTGTTGATATTCACTATATGGTACTCCCTGTTTATGATTATTTCATGAGGAAATGTCTTGATGGCTCGCGGGCTACAAGCTAGGGCATCATACATTGTTCATGAGCTTACTGTTTAATATTGGCATTGTTTACATCTTTTCATTTGGAAGGTAGGCATTTGAGCTTTGTCTTCTCATTAAATCAATTTCAGTGGCATTGTTTACATCTTAGCATTCTTAATAGTGATATTGTTTACATCTTAGCATTTGGAATGCTCGATGACTCATGAGCTTTGAGAGCTAAGGCATCATTTCTATTACCTTCAAGGCATTTTGTGAAGTGTTTGATATCTCTTTATTTGTTTTGTTGTTTATATTCACTATGTTGTACTCCTTGTTTATGATCATTTCATGAGGAAATGTCTTGATGGCTTGCGGGTTGCAAGCTAGGGCATCATACATTGTTCATGAGCTCACTGTTTAATACTGGCATTGTTCATGAGCTCACTATTTAATATCTAGCCAGGCCATGTAAATGGTACCAGGCCAACCCAATTAGCCCAACAAAATGTGTCATGTTTATCTTTGTCAAATACACTCGTTCACCATTTTGTTCTTGTTTTTCACACAAATATTTCATCAAAAGTAATTGTAAATAATGATTCAAAGAAAAAAGAAGCAACTACAATAGATCAAACCCAAAAAGAATACAGTCAACTACAATAGCTCATAGTCTCAATGAAATAAACAGTGTATAAAATAATATATGGTGCACAATAGTAGCAAGCATGCAATGACAACAATAACATTGCATGATGCCCGAGCTCAAATTCAAAATAGTTTGTGTATTAATGTATGATCTAATAGCAGCAACCTCATTGATCATTATCTTTCAGTCCTCCATCATTATAGAAGAGATAACTACCTACAACTAGGGCATCATGCATTGTTTATGAGCTCACTATTTGAGCACCTCATGTCCCTATTTGATTGGTTGGTGCTCAAATAGTGAGCTCATAAATATCGCATGATGCCCTAGCTTGTAGCCCACAAGCCATCAAGACATTTCCTCGTGAAATGATCATAAATGGGAATACCACATTGTGAATATCAACAACAAAACAAATAAAGAGAGATCAAACACTTTACGCAATATATGTTGCTTTATAAGATTTTATTAAAACTAAATATATTATTTTATGAGCTCATTGTTTGAGCACCTCATGTCCCTATTTGATTGGTCAGTACTTTGTTTGTTATATTGATGCTATTAGATCAAATAGGGACATCGGTAATAAAATAATACACTATGTGGTACTCCCTGTTTATGATCATTTCATGAGGAAATGTCTTGGTGGCTCGTGGGCTGCTGCAAGCTAGGGCATGATACATTGTTCATGAGCTCACTATTTAATACTGGCATTGTTTACATATTTTCATTTGGAATGCTTGATGACCTGTGAGCTTTGAGAGCTAGGGCATCATTTCTATTACCTTCAAGGCATTGTGTGAAGTGTTTGATCTCTCTTTATTTGTTTAATGGCATCTAATGTTGTCCCATGCATCTAATGTTGTTGTTTAATGGCATCTAATAAATTGACTGCCATATAATGGCTTGATCCTCTAATTTATAACTTCTTCTAAGTCTGTTCAACCAACTTTGGTGGTTGGAAGATTATATTAAGACTAATTAAACATAAAAACCCATTTTCCCTCCTTTTACAAGTGACTGTTGTTATTCAAAAATTTGAATTAACAACATTGCAAATGAAGCATTTCTTAAGATTTTTGAATCCTAAGACCTTGGGATATGATCTAAATAAACTTTTTAAACCTCATTAAAACCAAATCTAAACTATTATAAGCTTACAACTCAAAAACTCATCCTAGACTCCTAAATTGGTCCTAAGGCGTATTAGGCCTTTAAGGGCTTATTGCCAATTTATTACAGGTATTAACCTTATAGGTCATTATAGGCTCCAAAATGCTCCAATTGACATCATTGGATATCTTCATGTTCACTGATGTCTTTTTTATCTCCATAGGTTTTGTGAACTCCTTATGTGCTCTAGGTGCCCCTGCACCACTATGTGCTTTGAGCCAATGAAATTTTTATCAACATGCTGAAGTAATAATCCATTAAATGTCTTACTTATCTCCCTATTCAGTTTTAATTTTATAGTGAATTCATGATTTATAATTCAGTTGTAGTAGCTCAATGTGTTTGAACTCAAGAATACCCCTTACTTGGTTTCCTACAAATCTTTTGGAAAAATCTATCAGAAAATGAGAAGCTATGAGAAGGTGACATGAAGCTAATGAAAGGAGGTATCTCCAATTTGTTTTGCAGATATACACATTAAGGATCATGTCAAATAATACAAGGGAATTCAATCAAAATAGGGAGACAATCACTAGATTGTTGTCTAACTTTCAAAGAGAAGCTGATGACAAATGTTATTGTCCATGCAAGAGTTGTAATGGCTTAAAGACAAGAAGAATCAAAATCAAAATAGAAAAGAGACATTGTAGGGAGAATGGTCACATGGAAGGGGGGTTTGATTATAATCGAGTGGTAAGTTGTTTGTTATATTGTTTTCACAATTAATATACATATGAACCATGAAAGGAGGTTTGATTATCATCATTTTTATATAGGTCGATCTCTCGAGTGTGAATATAGAGGAACATGGAGGTGTGAGTATTGAATTTGAAGATCATGATCTCATGGAAGATGATGATCATGCACCAAAAAACACATTTGAAGATGATGGTATGAATGCATTGATCATTGAAACATTTGGTACTGGTGTTGTCGGTGCTACTGCTACTACTGATGATGAGGATGACATTGACAACATCCATGATATACCTCTACTTGAGAAGGTAGACACGGCCCTTTACGAAGGCTCCCAATCTACTCTTCTCTCTACTATATTGTTGTTGGTGAATTTGAAGGTTATGAATGGTTTATCCAACATAGAAATGTCATGTATGCTAAGGTTTGTCATATATGTCATTATAGTCTATAAAAGGTGAAACATGTAGCATTAAGATTGTTTATAGTAATGACTTATATTATTTGTTGCAGATTGATAGGTGACTTTTTGTTACCACCATCAAATGTTCTCTCTCACTCATACTGAAAATTATGTGCCACTATGAAACATATTGGAATGGAATATCAAACAATAGATGCTTGTCCTGAAGATCATATTATTTATTATAAAGAACATGAAAATGAAATAGAATGCCCTAAATGCCATACAAGAAGATATTGAAATGATCAAGTGACAAAAAAGGTGCCTCGCAAGGTTCTTCATCACATCCCCATTATTCCACATCTAAAATGATTATTCAGGTGCAATAGCTTGGCACAATTTATGGATTACCATGCACGTGGTAGGAGTCAAGATGACATTATTCAAATGCCTATGGATGGTTCATCATTTATGGACATAAAGGAAAAGTGGCCACACTTTAAAGAGGAACCTCAAAATCTTAGGCTTTCTCTAGTAGCAGATGGTGTCAGTCGGCATGGAGAGATGAGATCCATTTTCTCGGTGTGGCCTATTTTTGTTATAAACAATAACCTTCCTCCATGGATGTCAATAAAGAGGGAGCACATTATGTTAGAAATGATTTTTCTAGGTATCTTATTATTTTATAGTTATCTACATGTAATTATAATTCTTGGAGTGAAATGGCCACAATAATTATCTGATGTTGTTGTTAATTCAACTAGGTAAGTACCAAGTGAAAGATATGAATGTATATATTGTGCCTCTTATCGACGAGTTGTTGGTGTTATGGAACGGTTTCACTATGTATGACATCTCCTGACTAATTGGACAAAGAGAATTTCAATTCCATACAATGCTTGTGTGTACAATTCATGATGCTCTAGGGTTGACACATTTATGTGGTATGTTATGGTGAATTCTAGTTGTACAGGATAATTCAAATTTTAAAAATATACATATTTAATCCAATTTTATCATTATCTTGTAGGTCTTTAAATAAATGGAAAATTTGTATGTCTAATGTGTGGTCCAAAGATGAAATCTCATCATTCCAAAAGTTTAAGAAAATAGGTGTTTGATGAGTATAGGAAGTTCCTCCCCAGAAATCATAAGTATCGAAGTGCGTAAAGTTATATTTTCAATGGGAAAGAAGAGACTACATCAAAGCCCTGAGGAATGACACCTCACCTATGGTAGTTATAATATAATAGAATTCAAGGTAATATCATTCCACGTAATGGTCAATGTTTGAAAATTATATATTTTGATTGTGTTTTGTTGGCTAATTATGTAGTTGATGATCTTGAAGGTCATGAAGACATCACCGACCAGCTTCCAAAGGGAATAAAATGTTATCCCAAAGAATTTAGTAGGTTGCCCTACTGTGAGCATCTACACATTGTGCATTTGTTTGATACTATATATATTGGAAAGAATGTAATAGAGACGTTGTGGAAAATATTGGATGGAAGGCCTGACAAAGAAAAACTTGGTAAAATTTGTAGTGACATTCATGATTCCAATCATGCAATGAAAAATATCATTGAATCAAATAGAAATGGAGACTGGATTAATACAAGTGCTCTTCCTTGGTTATTAACAAAGCAACAAAGTAATGCCATCAAAGAAGTGATCTAAAAAATTTGATTTCCTACAGGATTTTCTGCGGATATAAGCAATCTCATATCAAAGAAAAATGATTTTGGGTCAAGGATGAAAACACATGATTGGCATACCTTAATCAAGGTAAGTCATAGTCTTTTGTATTTACAATATATTTGTGTAATTGCATTCAATTTTTATTGTATGAAATGATTAGTTGACAATTATTGTAGTATTTGCTACCCCTATCTCTCCTAGAGAACTTCAACAATAATATCAAACAAGTGATATATGATCTTGGATAATACATGAGGTAAGCAATGATATTTGTTCAATATATTGAACAAATAATATATTGTAAAGTCTCGTATTTATATTTATGTCTTGAATCCCTTGTAGGTGGTTGTCATCTAAAGAAATCCATAAAGAAGATATAAAATATTGGAAGAAAAGAATTTGTCGATTAATGTGTGAAATGAAAAAGTGTTTACCTCTAGCTTTTTTCAATGCACAAGAACACTACCTCATACACCAAGTTGAGGAGATTGAATTTTTTGGACCTATACATGCTAGGTCAATGTGGATAGTTGAGAGACACTTGAAATTTTTGAAAGGTTTGGTATGACAAAGAGCACGTCCTGAGGGTTCTATGGTTGAGGGATATATGGTATACTAGATGATGGTGTACGTTACTCAATATCTTTTTAATCTTGTAGCAAAGACCCATATAGATTGCATTTGGGATCTCAACTCAATTAAAAAATTTGAAGGGGAGTACTTGGTGGGAAATGGTAGATTTAGGAAACTGAAAGGTAATAAATTATGAGATGTTATTGTAGTAAATTAATTCTTAATATTCAAAATAAATCTATTGTAAGTCATCTATTTAATTTTCTACATCTACTAAAAAGTGGGATGAAATACATTTATTTATTGCAAACAATCAAGATTGGATGACAACATGGATTGAACGATGTCAACATGATGGTCATAGATTAACATGGGAATTCATGTCTTCATTGGTTATACAAGCTCATTGCAATGGAGATCCCAATGTTACACAAAAGGAAATAGATTTAGCATATGGTTTAAGAGATCACCAGGTACTTATAAATTGGTTAATTAATCAATCGTATGTTTTTCAACTCGTGACGCAATAATTTATACATGTTTGACATTATTGTAGGTGAAACACCACAAGTCTATGTTTTGCAATGGTTATAAATTTCGCATCAAAAAGTTGGATGACATGAAGAGAACTTGTGATTCTGGGATAAGTGTAGTGTTCCAGGTGACTAATATTTCATCTAGAAATGACTTGCATCCTCGAGAGTCACAAAAATGATACTATGGTATTTTGGTTGATATACTTGACTGCGACTTCAATTCCTTCAAATTAGTTATCTTTGTTGTGAAATGGTTCAGACTATGACTCAATAAAAATGATCTTGATAGAACTATTATTGAACATGACAATGGATTTCCAATGATTAATACAAGGTTGTTTGAGCCAGTTGGAGAAGAGCCCTATGTTCTTCCAAGCCAATGTGAGCAGGTATTTTACTCAGAGGTTCCACATAAACCAGGTTGGTCATTTGTTGTTAGACATGATCCAAGAGGAAGATTGATAAAGTATAATGCGATGGAAGAAGATATTGAGGAAGATGAAGAAGTGGAAGATGATGTAGAACCAAATCATGATCGAGAGCTAGTCGAAGAAGAATATGAAGAAGAAGACAATGATGATGTTGCTACTGATGACGATGATGCTACTACTGATGAGGATGATGCTTCTACTGATGCTCCTACTGATGATGATGATGATGATGATGATGATGAGTATGAAGATGATGATGATGCTGATGGTGATGATGACGATGAAGAAAATAGTGGTGGTGATGATGTCATCGATGATGATGATCTTGATGATGAGATGGATGAAGAAGAATATCAATGACATGAATGAAATGTAAAATTATGCCAGATGTTTGGCATGTTCTAATGATTGTTTTATATGTACTACTCTTATTCACCTTGTTTTATATGTCCTACTTATATATCTTTGATCTTTTGTTAAGAGAAATTTCATTCTAAAAGAGTGTATTTAATCTCTATATGCTTAAACAACCTCACTAGTTAAGACTATTCTCATTTGTAGTGGGCATGACAAGAATGAAATCACTTGAAAGACACCAGTATTTAGACATGCAAAAATTAGTGACGTGATTAAGAAAATTACCTTTCTTTACAATTGCATGGTTGTCTTTGGTTTGTCATTTTGTTTTGAATGTCTAGTGATTTAAACCAAAGACTTCGACTTAGCCAAAAAATGTGCAAGTCTACATTAGTATGTTTCTTTTAATTGTAATTATAATTAGTATTAATGAACAAAATAATGACAATGCAATATTTGTGATAATGCAATATTTGTCAAAATAGCATCGATGACTTTGGTCAATGTGCCTATGTGTCAATGTGGTGTTGGCCCATGCATGTTGAAGATGTCATGCACAACAAGTAATCCCGAGCGTCAATTTTGGGTTTTCCCAAATAGGAAAAAGGTCTAGATATGTAATTATATTTTATGTTTTAAAATAATGTGACAACTAATCATTTTATGAAGAACTGATGTACATTTGGTATTGTCAGGGAAATACTGGATGTCAATACTTTCAGTGGGTCGATCAAACCACATTTACATCCACCCCATCTAAATCTATACCTGATGTAGGAAATGATTGCAACTTATGCAAGGTTCGAGAGGCAGCTAGTGTCGCCAAGATTGCTTCAATGGTGAAAGAAGAAATCATATTTTTGTGATGCCTTCTTTGTGTAGTTTGTGCACTACTTTGTTGGGACCATATGCGTAAATGTGGTTAACAGAGGGCTATTGTAGATACTGAATTTTTTTATAGAATTTCTAGTAGATACACATAAAGAACATGTACATAAACATGATAAATGAGAAACATAAATGTAGATATCACAAAAGATGACAAACATAAATGTAGGCATCATAATCACAATTTTTTGGAGACACAACATAATTGAATGGCATACCTAGATGATGCAACACAACTATATATCACTCCTCTGGTTCCAAGTTTACACTGCGATAAACAAAATCCATAGATAAAAAATAAATTTAGAGAGCACAGGAGGAGAGCAAGAATGACCAAAGTAATACAAGTCCCTATATTATTTTGGTCGATATCACTCTCCTCCTACACTCTCTAAATTTATTCTTCATCTTTGGGTTTTGTTTACACAGTGTAGACATGGAACTGGAGGAGTAGTTGCATTTCATCATCTAGGTATACCACTCAATTATGTTCTGTTTCCAAAAAATTGTGACCATGATGCCTACATTTATGTTTCTCAACTATTGTGTCACAAGACCCCTTATGACCCTTTACGACTATTTATGATCCCTAAGAATACATCTTATAGATCTTAAAATGTCGTAAAGGGTCATAAGAGGCTCCTAGGAGGGGTTAGATGAGCTTCCACCTTCACGTGGTTGGCCCTGTTAAGTAGAGAATGTTAAACTATTCTTGAAAAAAAGAGAAGCTCAATAATTTAAGATCTCAATCCATGTACAAAAAATATATATCGACTGCACCACGAACCTGCACATCAAATTCAGACCAAAGAAGTCAAGAAGTCACTTGAATCAGATCTGAATGCAATTAGGTCCACATATATCCCATGAACACATCAGGAAGAATGCATCTCTGATCACCACACTAGATTCTTGTGCTAGAGTAGTCACTGTCACAAGTCTTGATTTGATAGGATCCATTCCAAATCTAAGTCTCTAGACTTGACTCAATAATCCATGAGCCACTACCGAATCTACTACAAAGTTATCTCTGAATTATGTTGGAGCATTCACTGCCACAAGTCTTGATTCGGTAGGATCCATTCCAAATCCAAGTCTCTAGACTCGACACAATAATCCATGAGCCACTACCGAATCTACTGCAAAGTTATCTCTGAATGATCCATAACCAAATCATGAACATGAACTAGATCTACAAGAACACCGTTCTAAATCGATACCAACTTGATTGTCAAATATATATATATATATATATATATATATATATATATATATATATATATATATATATATATATATATATATATATATATATATATATTTAAACAAACTCATTGTCATCATAACTATGATGGATTTAAAATAGTGATGGTTTCCCATCGTAAACATCCGACATCCATCCATCACATTAAACACATCACTATTGAAAAACAACTATAAACGACGGATACCCGTCATAACTATCCGACGCATGTCTGTCACACATACAACATAGTCATCATTACAAACCACAAACAACAAATATGCATTTTAAACTTCCAACAAAAATCTATCACATTAAAAGCATTTCCTTCAGTGAACATGTTATGAACGATGACAACCCATTGGCATCTTCTGATGAGTCGCTGTCGTTTGTTATTTTTTGCGATGGGTAGGCTTCCCAATTGCGACGACCATGAATATGTCCGATGGCATTCTCGCTATGTTGGCACCCTCTTTTAGTGATGGCCAAGGTTGTCGTAATTACGACGCCTGATAGAACCATTAGTTTTTCTAACTACAAAACTACGACCCTGGGTGGTGTCGCTAAAGTGATATTTTACTATCCAAATTCAGATGCTCAGGCGTCAAAAAAATGTCTCAAATGTACTAGTGAGTTGATTCAGAAAGAAAAATTAATATCATGATTGTCGGGACCATAGGATCATAGATCATCTCAGCTATTGATTATTGATAGGCTTACAGTGGCTTCTTCTAGCCCCGTTGTTGAGTTCCCACCATCCTTCTTCCCAAAAACAAATATAGATGCAAGAGTCAGTTGCGAAAAGAAAAAATTGCTTGAAGATAGGGACATATTGAGAGAGAGCAGAGAAGAGCTAGACAAACAAAAGGATGAACATATGAAGGCTAAGTGCCTTATTAATCAAAAGTATGAAGAGAAAGTCATGGAGGCAATAATGCAATTTGATCATGATCTAAATCCCTCAGTTTTGTTTAACTATGCTAGAAGGTTGCAGGTATTGTTCACATCTCTAGGTAACCACTGTAATACCCCAAAATTGGCAACTAATCATTTCCATCAATTTTGGTGCATTTCTTCAATTTTCTATGTCATCAAAGTCCTATCTCACTAGGCAATTTTCTCTCCTACTTGGCTCTATTTGACTTGATGTAAGTTGCAAAGACCCTAAATTGCAATAATCAAATACTAAAATTAATTCCTAAGTCTCTTTGACTTTATTAGCTAAATTATCTCTATGATACATTAATTTAATTGTAAAGTCCTATGTGCTTTAAATTAAATTAAATCAAACCACCCCCTTTGGCTAATACACATAAAAAGGAATTAATTAATTGCTTGTTATTTGAATGGACACCTTTTCTTAAATTAATAATTTGAGATATTCGAAAGGTCCTCATGTGGCATTTTCCATTCTTTTAATAAAGTAATTCATGCTTATTTGTCCCAAAAGGGATATGAAGGGTCAGGAGTTTCGAATCAAGAAACTCTTCCTCCTCCTCTTGGCTCTTCTATTTATTTGGGCCTTTTTTCTTCATTGGAGAGCAATTTTTGAGAGCATCTACACTATAGGCATTTTTTTAGTCTCATTTGATTCATTGTTTGCAAAGATTTTTATTGAATTTATTAGATTAATATCTCATTATTAGTATAATCTTTGCATCACATTTTAGACTAAATTTGATTATTTGTTCTTAGTTTAATATCATATTTGTTTCAAGTTCTTAGATTAAGTTGCATCTCATCTTTATTTTCAAGCTCTTAGATTAATTGCATCCTCATTCTTAGATTAAATTGCACTTCATCTTAGATTAATTTCATCTTGCTCATATTTATTGCTTCTTGGAAATCCTCCATTGTTGAATTGGGCTCTCATTCTGAGAGTATTCAAACACCCCATTCACATAGGAGGCAATAGGTCGCCTCACCATGGAATTTGGATTGAGTTCTTCATACTCTCTCCTGAATTCTATCAAGTGAATAATGACCATGTTGTGTTGTGTCTGATTTAGAGGTCACATTCAGTCACATACATTTTGGCACCCACCGTGGGGCAGAAAAGATCAATTTCTGGCCTCATTCTTGATTGGTTTTTCAGTTTTAGTGTTGGTTTTTTAGTTTTAGTACAACCTGGAAACCTTGTAATATAACAATTGATGGATAGAATGATGAATCCTCTTTCTCATGCTTTTTGTTTGGTTCATTTTAATAAAGAAATGAATAAGTTATGATCATTTTGGTGAAAGTGGATATTTGTAGATTTGAGATTCTCTGAATACAATTAGATTGAAACATCTGGTACAAACAAATTATGAAGAATAAGGATCTCTAATAATATTCATTGGAAAGATACATGAATTAAATTTCATTTCCTTTTAGTTTGAGTCATTTTTATGCAGATTTGTGAAAGTTATGGGCATTTGAGTGAAAACTAGTTTTTAACAATCTGTATTGGAGTTGCAGGCAATGATTTGCTCTTAGAAAATGATTTATGAATGGGAAAAATAAATGGCTTACATATTTTGAAACTAGATTCATTAATAGTTACTGTGAAATTGAATTGGTTTCATTTGGATTCTTTTTGAGAAAGATATATGATTCCCTAGGCAGGGTTTGGTGTTTTAAACCTAGTTTATGACAGAAAAATGGTAGTCTGAAAAGGTTATTGGTTGAGGAACCAAATTGAATCATAAGACATTTTAATTTTGGGAAATGGTAGTTCTTGATGTTGGCTAAAAACTTCATTTTTTTAGAAATTTTAATATTGTGATTTTATGGGTCAAATAAATCAATCTTTAAAGACTGTCTTAAAGACAGCAATGTTACATATCTTACGGTTTGCCATTGATTTGTCTTGATTCTATACTTTCAGATGTGTGCTAAATGCTGGATTGTAGATCTTTGGACCTAAGGTGAGTTCTTAAAATCTCTAAAACATTTGGACTTTGGGATTAAAATTGAACCTCTCATGTGTTTGGCTTGAGTGTTTACATGCTTTCATAGAACACATTTTAATTGATGCTCTTAATGGGAAATGAATGAACATAGATTTTCTTTCATACAAGTTTGTGTTTAAGTGAATGCTTGTGTTTAAACATTACGTAATTCTTGGTTTCAAATATCAAAACATCTCATTGAGTAATCTAGGGCATGGATCAATTCCTAGTTTACATGAAGAGTTAAATGCACCACTTTGTGGACTCGCTTCATGTTTACTTGGAAAGTTAAATATTCCATGATTCAAACCCTCTTGCACTTATGAGTAGTATTGATTAGCAGTCTTAGATTACTTGTGATTGATCTAGATTGCTATCTTGGGTTATTGGACTTGCTAATCCACTAGCCCCTCATTTTCGCCCTGTGGTTGCAATCTCAGCACCACATTAAAGGGGAGGGGTCTATAGGAAAGAAGCATTAATTGTTCCACTAGGCAACCCTTTTGTGCTTTTTTGGAACTCACTTGTTTTCTAGGTTGTGGACTTGTTTATAGCTTATGTGGGGTGTTAAGTGTTCCACCTTGTGGACTCACCTCATACTTGCTTTAAGCGTTAAGTGTTCCACCTTTAGTGCTTTTCAATACTTTTTGATATAGAATTACTTACTTTTCATTTTTTTAGAAGGCCTGCTTGGGGATTTCATCACCCCAAGGGATGACCTTAACTCCTATGTTCCGGTGGAGTATAAATATTGGGAGGTGAATCCAAAGACACCTCTCTTGGGAATGAGTTAGATTTCACTCTTGGCTAAGCCTCAAAGAACTTTATACCTTTGAGAAGTGAAGGAGGAGATTTGGGTTACCGTCTCCCCCCGGCTGCATGATTTTAGATTCTTCTCATCTATGGATTTGGGCCTCACGTACCTTGTGTATATCGAGGACTCCTTTACAAGAGCTATGTATATCCTTGTAGACAACTTGCTAGGATGTTGTTGTGTTTTAAGTGCCTGCTAAAACATTTTCAAGAACATACACAAGTAGAGTCCTTAGGGAGTAGAAATACTAAGTCACTATTCCTATTCGTGCGCAAGGTTGCTTTGTCCCTTGCCCATTGCTTGAAGACTATTTGATTGAACTCCTTGATTGCTGTCTTATGTGCTTGATCAATGACATAAATCTGATTTGCCTTTTTGTCCGTGATCTATTTTTCTATTTTCTTGTCGTTCACCATCAGAAAGTAGTTGTCTTGAGTTAGGAATCGATCGATCTTTGCTTTGACTCATATTGTCTCTCATTAGTCTACCTTATCTCATTGTGCTCTTGTACCTTGCATTGTGATTGTCTTATCTCAGCTGTTTTAGCCATCTCTTTTTGACAATTCATTCCAGGTTCATCTTGCATCTTGGCTATTCTAGCCATTTATCTCCTTTCATTATCTTGGAGACAGAGTCTAGCTTTATCCTGAATCTTCTCTCATTACGTCTTCATTTATGACTATCACGACTCAAAGTGGCAAGACTTATCCCATCCAGAATACTGATCAAGATAGAAGCAAACCTCGTAATCAAGACATAGATCATTCTGAATCTGTTGCAAAATCCAAACTTCGTGAGGAATCCTCACATTCTTCATCATTCCAAGAGTATTACAATCCATTGTTTCAGATATAGTCTGACTTACTATTTCAAGAATATTATAACCCATTGTTTGAAGACCAGCAAGACTCTGAAGGGTCACTTTCTAAAATTAAACCTATTGACCCTTTTGAACCTATCAACTCTTTCACGATCTCTCATAATACTACCAACAAGATGGGAGATCCATTCCACTTCCCAAGGGGAGGTAAATTCAATGATAGTCATGAGCAATCCCCAAATGACCAAGGTCATGGTCAGTCTCGAAACGATAAGAGTTATGATCAATCCCACAATATTCAATATTCAGTCAACATCCACGACCTTTGCAATTTGAAACAATGACAAGGGGAGCCTCTCCTAACATTTCTCCAGAGATGGAGACAACTATGCATGAAGTATCCACATGAATTACCTGAGTCTAAAAAGCTTGATATCTTCTTGGATAATCTTGTCCCAGATTTTGGATACCAAGTATGATTACAAGGTCCCTTCACTTTTGACAATATGATTAGGTGGGCTGTGAAGATAGAAGCGTTTATGGTTAAGAAGGGAGAATTGACTTTGAACAAAGACAACAAGCAAGGACCTTCTCCCTCAAACAAGGATAAGGATAAGATTGTCAACAAAAACATAGATGTTATGAATGACAGGGTTGTTGACAATGTGATGCCAAAACCCTCAAAGTCTATCTTTAATCTTAGCTCTAGCATGCAAATAGTCAATGCCACTAAGAAGGCTACAACAGAAGCTCAACCGCCTTCCAGATTTGCTAGAAAAAAACCTTGGATCTCTCACTATGACATGATCATTGCTCCAGGGAGTGAGGATACTCCTAAACCCAAAACTCCCTTTGTCTTGTAAGGCCCTGCCCCTCCCTCTTATAACTACGCACAATCTCCAGCTTGTGCAAATGTTATCCCTCAATCTCATGCAAAGATCATTCTCCAAGGTCCCAAGCCTTCGACATTCAAACCAAAACTATCTATGGATAAAGCCCTCACCAAGGCAAACATCCCCAAAGATCTCAATCTTGACCAGTTTCAATCTATGGTGGGTCATTTGACCTCACCTCATTATTTATCCTTCCGTGAAGAAGATGATCACTCTCCAAGCCATCCGCATGATGCTCCCCTGCACATTGAAGTTATGGAAGGTCTTGAGAGTATCCCCCGTGTCCTCATTGACAATAGTGCTAGCCTAAATACTTGCTCTACTAAGATGCTTACCCAAATGATAGACAACCTTGTTCCCGTCAATAGAGAGTCCACTGAGTTCTATGATGCTAAGCTAAAAGAAATAGAAAAGACCTTGAAGATCAAAGATATTGGCATGGGGGAATATCAGATTGAGTCCATCTTGTCACTGACAGCTCTCCCCATATCTCCACATTCCTGTGAGGAACCCTCTAAAGACAAATTTGGTATTGGCTATCAGAGCTATGAGCTTGACCAACCTAGCTACAACTTTCACTCATGCAAGGATTTAGATAATGAAGAAACACAGATTCAGCCTATGACACATGAAAGATCTTTGAATGTTCAAAATTCTGATTTAGACTACCAAAAAGAGTCTTATCTACCTTCTCAAGTACTTCAAGAACATGATCTTGGTCCTCACCAGGAGGATTTTATACACTCTACCGAATAGATTTCTACTACTGCAGCTACTACTAAATATGTCACTACCTCTAATGGCACACATACTGATTGGGAGCAACTATTGGACACTTCCCTTATCTTGGGTATGCCTCAAGGTATGCCTATTCCAGATTGTTCCACCACTTCTGCTATTGAACAGTCTCCTACTACTGCCAACTCCAATGGCACACATACTGATTGGGAACAACTGTTGGATGCTTCCCTCCTCTTGGGTATTCCTCAAGATGATAGTGATGAAGAAAGTCTACCTCCAACTATGTCTCTAGCTGAATGGGACTCTATATCAGATGCTACTATAGAAATACCAGTTGATGCTACACACCTATATGCTAGTCTTAACAACTCAGAAAGAGGAGAAAGTTATGATCCTCTAGATCAAACTATTGATGATGATCCTTTCCACCCTCTTGTGGAGATCATTCCTATGGCTCCTAGGCCATCTGCTCCAATTTATACTTCTACTGCTCCAACAAATCATGGGTATCTGAGACCCCATCTTGTTACAATCTCATGGAATCCTGGTAGATCCAAAATTGAAATGGTTCCTATTCATGCACTCTTACCACCTGAAAGGGGACCTAACACTTGGAATAGACCATCTTGCTTAGGCTCACATAATATTCCTCCAAACTTATCTGACTCTTCTAAGATGACTCACAATCGACAACGCTCTATGGAAGATTACTTTCTTGATCTATCTGATGCATTCATGAATGATGAGGATGATACTGATATATTTGCACTTGAGCCCATCCCATCGAATTCTCTTCCCCCTTCATCTCCCAAAAAAGTGGACTGTCCACTTCCATTTCCACCTCTCCACCTGAACCAGTCATATAAGCTTCTTTCATCCACCATTCCTGAGTCTTTTGGAAGTAACTTGGATGTACAACATAAAAGCAAAAATAATAAGAATCCACTTATATCTCAAGGTCACCATGTCCCATCTAATCGACATGTGACTACGAAGAAAGGAAAGCAAGAGGGGTGTTCAAAAGACCGCAAAAGGTCCTCAAAAAGAAGAAGACAATCAAAAGCCAGAAAATAAAATAAAAAATGGATCTCGAAATCCATTCTATAGGCATTGTCATCAAAAGCACCTCAAAGTAAAGAAGAAAAAATTCAAAAGCTATGTAGATTCCAAAGAAAGAAAAAATCAAAGTTGTCATTCGAGCTTCCAAAATTCTCATGCTTCCCTCCATTCCATCACCCTTGCCTCTCATACTTTACACTCTTCACTCCATCTTGCCTTTTCCCAAAGTGCGTATCAGTATCTCCTTATTGCTAATGGCATGACTAAGAAAAATCTAGAATGTACTCTTCCTAAGTGTTTAGAGCGTGGGAAATCTGACAAAGAGTTAAGGTGTGTCCATGAGGACATTTGTGGGTCTCACTTAAGTGATCTTTCCTTGACTATGGATCTCTTGACTATTGGACACTACTGGTTGGCTCTCCTGTTACTGCTACAACATTTGGTTATGATTCTACAACTTCTCAGCTAGCTACTACCACTGAAGGAGAGAAACTCAAAGAGCCAATCAATGATCTTCATCTAAAGAAATTCTACAGCTAACATTCTCTATGTGCTCATGTACATACTTATTGATCCTGAAAATCCTAAAAATTGATATATTGCAAAAAATCCTAAAAATTGCAAAATGTCCTAAAAAATGATCATCTTAGTGAAAACCTAGCAAATAGGCACTTTGATGTATCTATTATCCTAGTGAAAACCTGGTAAACAGGTGCCTTGATAATACCAAAAAAAATGAAAAATTTGAAAAAATACAAAAAAAAATGAAAATGTAAAAAATACAAAAAAAATAAAAAGATCAAAAATACAAAAAAATGAGATATTAAAAAAAATACAAAAAAATAAAAAAAAGAGAAAAGTACAAAAAAATTGAAAAAGAGAAAAATGTGCCATTGATGAAAACCTGGTAAACAGGCGTCATGGTAGCAAAAATAGAATCTCTGCTAAGATGGTGAAAACCTAGTAAACAGGTGCCTCTTGTTTCCTGAAGCTGCATCTCATCTCAGCATCGCTTGGCTCTTAGTTTCCTGCTTTAGTTTCCTTCCTTTCCTGCTTTAGTTTGTTTTCTCGCTTTCCTACTTTAGTTTGTTTCCTACTTTGGTTTGCTAGCTCATGTGCTTGTCTTTGAGTTTTCCTCGACTCTTCATAGATTGGAACTGGTCATACTTGGGGGCATCTCCCTAGTCTAGGGGGCATTGTCCTATCGCTTTCAAAAGTTTCATTTGTGCATCAGTCACCAGCATTTCATGTTGTGTTTGCCTGCTGATGCCTAGCTACTTTTGAGATCTCTCCTTGAGGATCTCTCTCATATCGGTCACCAGTGGTTCTCATTGTGTTTTCCTTCTGATACTTCGTTAGCTTCCCGATATTTTTTTTGAGACTTTGTCTCTTGTGATGGTCACCAATGATTCTCACTGTGTCTGCCTGCTATCACTATCTCGTTGAGACTTTGAACGTTATCTTTCTGAATCGACTTCAATCCACTTGAACACGAACTTAAACTGAAACTAAAACTAAATGTGTGTTCCTTTGAGGCATGTTGAGCTTTGTTTTCTTTGAGTGCTTGTTCATTTGTTTACTTTCCTTTTGCTTTCTGCTTGTTGGTTTAGTTCCAATGATCCAAAGAATTCATATAAGAGGGGTGTCCATCTGTAAGAGCCTCTATCTCATATTGGATGGCCATGCATACCTCAACTCCTTTTATATGGACGCTTCGGTGAGGTTGGTTCTTCTCCTTGTCTTTTGAGTGACTTCTTTCTGCTACTGGTGAAATTGTAAACGCTCGTCCTATTAAGTGAACGTAGGGGTCACTACGAACAATCTTTGGCAAAAGAAATATCTCTCGTGTGTTTGGTGTGTTTGTTCACAAGAGACATTCAGGTCATTCTAGCAAATGTGCTTTGATGCTTTTGTTAACTTGCTAAATTAAAAGGAATAGGTGTTCAGGTCATTCTGGCTTCTTGTGCCTTAATGCTTACACCTCATTCTGACAAATTTAAGACTTATGTCATATTCATATTCTCATGTTGGGGAGAATTGTATGGCATCTTGTGATTGTCCCATGCTTAAATGAACTCAGTGATGATAAATACGATGAGTCCAACAGCCGAGTCCAGAGGATTGCATTTGTTCATCCTAGGCCTGCATTTAGACTTGCATCTTTCATTCTAGGCTTGCATTTGGAGCACTTTCTTGTTGCTCTCTAGATTACTTTCTTCTAGATCTGCTCATCAAAGGTTCTCATCTTTTGTCCCAGTCTCATCTTGACTGCATCCTTTTTCGGGATCGAAATCGAAATCTGACATCTCTAGATAGCTCAAAATCGTGTTTTAAATTCTATGATCCTTTGGGATCGGATGCTTGTGCAGTCAACCTTCTGGCATCATTTTCTTGCTAGATCCTCATCTTTACATCATGTTCTTGAGATCTTTTCTCTTTTCATCAAAGTCAACTCAAGTTAAATTTAGTCAACCATGGTCAACCTAGTCAAATTGGTCAGTAGGACCTTTGGATTGCTTCAAAATGCTTCTGATCTGCTTTATTCTTCTGGATCTTTGATCTTATTTTTATCTGCAACCTCTTGCTGTCAATCATCTTCTGACGTGTCATCTTTCAATTTCGCTCTCAAGGGGGCAGGATGATTGCATCATTGAATCTTGTTGAATCAATTCTTGAATCAGTCTGATTTGAATCATTAGTTTTCATTGCTTGGGGCATCTCGATGTCTCACATCTTCTTATCTCATCATCTATCTTTTAGGTATTGGGGCAATCTAACCCTAATCCTTGGGAGTCAAGCTTCATTCTGGAGATGGCTCTCAAAATCTCTTCTTAGACCGTTATCTGGGCAATCTAACCCAGGTCTCGGAGGACTAAGCTTCGTATTGGGGCAATCTAACCCTGATTCAGAGATAGTCCTAAATCTGCATCTTCATCAATTGGTATTGGGGCAATCTAACCCTGATTCTGGTTCTCTTCTAAGACCGTTGTCTTCTCAATCTAACTTGGACTATGGAAATTCTCATCATTTATCACTTCAGACTATTCTTTGAATCAACGTGTTGTTAGCACATCAATTCAAAGAGGGGAAAATGCAATACCCCAAAATTGGCAACTAATCATTTCCATCAATTTTGGTGCATTTCTTCAATTTTCTATGTCATCAAAGTCCTATCTCACTAGGTAATTTTCTCTCCTACTTGGCTCTATTTGACTTGATGTCAGTTGCAAAGACCCTAAATTGTAATAATCAAATACTAAAATTAATTCCTAAGTCTCTTTGACTTTATTAGCTAAATTATCTCTATGATACATTAATTTAATTGTAAAGTCCCATGTGCTTTAAATTAAATTAAATCAAACCACCCCCTTTGGCTAATACACATAAAAAGGAATTAATTAATTGCTTGTTATTTGAATGGACACCTTTTCTTGAATTAATAATTTGAGATATTCGAAAGGTCCTCATGTGGCATTTTCCATTCTTTTAATAAAGTAATTCATGCTTATTTGTCCCAAAAGGGATATGAAGGGTCAGGAGTTTCGAATCAAGAAACTCTTCCTCCTCCTCTTGGCTCTTCTATTTATTTGGGCCCTTTTTCTTCATTGGAGAGCAATTTTTGAGAGCATCTACACTATAGGCATTTTTTTAGTCTCATTTGATTCATTGTTTTCAAAGCTTTTTATTGCATTTATTAGATTAATATCTCATTATTAGTATAATCTTTGCATCACATTTTAGACTAAATTTGATTATTTGTTCTTAGTTTAATATCATATTTGTTTCAAGTTCTTAGATTAAGTTGCATCTCATATTTATTTTCAAGTGCTTAGATTAATTGCATCCTCATTCTTAGATTAAATTGCACTTCATCTTAGATTAATTTCATCTTGCTCATCTTTATTGCTTCTTGGAAATCCTCCATTGTTGAATTGGGCTCTCATTCTGAGAGTATTCAAACACCCCATTCACATAGGAGGCAACAGGTCGCCTCACCATGGAATTTGGATTGAGTTCTTCATACTCTCTCCCGAATTCTATCAAGTGAATAATGACCATGTTGTGTTGTGCCTGATTTAGAGGTCACATTCAGTCACATACAACCACAAGGCTGAATTAGGATCAATTCTTGATAAATGGATAAGAAGGGCATCAAACATGAAGATGTTCTACATGCTTTCAAAAGCCCAACTTAATCCTGACCCTTTGATTAATCCTATACATAAGTTTGTAAAAGGTATGGTGGAATTTAGTATAATCCTGGATGATTTTGAAAGAAAATCCAATGTGCTGAAGAAGGAGTTAACACTCTCAAAATGTGAATTAATACTAGGGGTTTTCAAGGTAAATGGAGAGTTAAAAGAATTGTTCAAATGAAGAGAAGAGATCGATGGAGATTTTTTAGCAAGAATGACAAGTATTCTGACTTTGGAGAATACTCTTTCTTTCATCCACACCATCAAGGTACTAATGACTGTAAAATCAATATTTGATTTTATTCAGCAGGAGGTTAAGAAGATGGAAAGCAAGTGGGAGCAATTGTTTGGCAGGAAGACTGAGATAATAAATTTTGTATTCCCAAGTGAAGAAGTGTTCAATGAATGGAGATACCAGTACATGCCCCATGTTGAAAGGCCAAGTGCTCCATCTACTTCTTGAGGCGAACAAAATACTGTGACTCATAGTCCTAAAGTAGGTGAGATCAAAAAATATATTTATTGTAGGAATAGTCACGAAGGAAAGGCAATCAGATTTTCTTGAGGAGATCAAGGAAAGAATTAAATACTTGAAGATAGGTGGCTCACCTACAAAATATCAGTGCAGAATCTGATTAAATTATTTATTGTAAGCCCAATGGGGTTGTTGTAGATTTTAGGGTAAAGTTTTGTAAACCCTAATATGATCGGTAGCTTGTTGCATTCCTTGTATATAAAAGGATTTTCCATGATCATATTGGGTATTGAGAGTTTAGGTGTCTAGAAGATAGAATTCTGAAACCCTAGCCCTCAGTTGAGGATTGTAATATTTTGTATCATTTCTTGTCAAAGTAATAGAAGAAAGTACAGACTACTATCATTATTTGCAGGCTTGTTTCTCAAGATATATTATATATGAATGATCAAAGTTAATTATACTTAATACAAATTTTATATCTTTATCTCTCCTCCATGTTAAAATTATGAAATATGAATTTCTAAGTTTATCAGAGAGCAGTGTGTATGTGTTTTTATTTTGAGTTCCGATCTAGGGTTGGATTAAATATTGCTCTAAGTAAAATACATGTTCATTTTTTTTTGCACAAGGATTATCTATAAGAAGGAAAGAGTTGAAGTATTTGTGTTTATGATTATGAATAAATTTATTCCAAGACCTTTGTATTTTCTTTATATTTTGGTGATATTAGCCCAATGGATAAGGCACTGGCCTATATGAGTGCATCTTTAAGCTCATAAGGATTGATTAAGATCATTAAAATCAGAAATACAACAATCAAAACTACTTTGTAATCTTTATTTGTTGATTGGAGAAGTAAATGTCCTACCCAATGATGGAGATTCAATGAATAATAGGTTGTTATTTAGTGCTTTCTCACTAATATCTGTTGTTAGATCTAGTATCAAATCAAGAGTAGAATATATAAATTGGATCAGGTGTACCCACCTTGGTTTTGCAGAGCTAGAAGTGAAGAGGGAAGTCTTGTCCCTATAGTTGGTCCAGTTACCTATAGATGTTCCTATTGCCCAAAATTTCATATCTATTCATTTTGGTCATAGGCTAAATTTAATCCCTGGTCTACATTTTTGACCCTGCCAAGCACCTCAAAAAAATTCATGGTTTTTTGACTGCTCTCCTGGTCTCTGCAAATCTCCAACTTTATGGTCTGGAGGCTTTAATTCAAAAAATGACCGTTGGAGCAAAAAAACCCTAAAAAACCCTAGGCCTATTCTAATTTGCCGTTACCTTTTTCGGCCACTTAAGAGTTCTTTTCCCATGTGCACTTTTATCTTTCTTCAGTCGTAGAATCTCTTATTTCTAGCAGTTTATCCCTTAACACCCAGCAATCTAGCAAGTGGTTACAATTCGGTTGGCGGTCCCAGTTCAGTGATTAAAGTGAAGAATATAGATCTATGGCTAGTGGATGATTGCATAGGCCAAGAATATTCCTTGCAATCATGTGATGGTCGTCGATCTTCATTTCCTATAGAGTTTGGTTGTCAGGTGGGTCCTATGCCAGATGGTCCAAGGTGTGCATTTCTTATTGGTCGAAGGCTCATGATGTGGTGCCATGTCAGAGTGGGCTTGGTGGGTTGTCAGTTGATGATGATCTAATGACTATTGTATGATCGCATGGAATATTCCAAGCCCATGCGATCATACACCAACCATTGATTTTACCTTTTTCCAAGGCTCTATCAAGTGGGTCCTCTTGTTCTGATGTGCTTGAATTCTATTGGCTAGCTGGATGATGATTGGAACTTGTCAGTGGGCCCGAAGTCTTTTGGTTGATGTGGTAGGTTAAGGCTCGTGCAGGATCGATGATGGTCATTATATTGTTAAAGTAAGATGTATGAAGGTTAAGGAGGTAGTATAATGACAACCATCTGATGAAGATTGATGTTGTGGGTCCGTGTTGCCAGGAGGCACTGATACACCTATTTCTTATTGGCTGTTGGGTAGAATAGTTGGTACTTGTCAGTGGGTCTGGTTGTCAAAGGATTCACAAGGTTGATGTAGATCTACAATTGTTGCTTGAT